>CM053771.1:222881610-222931864 GCA_028658325.1 Potorous gilbertii | reverse complement strand
GTAGTTTTTTCTTTCAGTGTTTAAAATTGTCACTACATTGACTGAAAAGACTTTAATGCAGATTGTACTATTGCAAAATATGTAATGATGCATTTCATTAATTTGATAAATATTAAAGAGAATTATATTTCTGATTATCCATTTTAAAATATATGATTATTCTCTCTAATAGGCTCTCTTTAGAACAGTAGCAATGATGGTGCCTGACTATGCCATGATTGCAGAAATCGTCCTTTATTCCTGTGGTTTTGTTACTGCTCGACCCCTGTCAGTAAAAATTGTAGCTACTTATCGTTTGTGTTCAGAGCAATTGTCTTCTCAACACCATTATGACTATGGAATGAGAGCGGTGAAGTCAGTGCTTACTGCTGCTGGTAATCTGAAGGTAGGGGACCCCTGTGTTTCTTGCATAATATTATTACATTTCTTAATCACACTGCCATGAAAGTTGCTTCTTCAGAAAATCAATTTGCCCGTCATGTCAAACACCTCAAAAATTTAAACAGTCAAACTTTCTCACTAAATTGACGGAATATTCCTACATTGCTTGGAAACATTTCAGTTTTTGCATACATTATAAATGGTATCTGCATGATTTTAGAAAAACTTATTTGTTTTGTAGTTTTCTATTTATATAAATCTTTTATTAATATAAATAACATTGATTACTTGTATCCTTTAGTTTTATACAAAATTAATGGATGAGTACTAAAAAGCAAAATATATTTGTAATTGTCTTGAGGCCTTTCGATATTCATATACATATATTTTGTTTTTATGGGAATTTTTAATAATTAGTGGATATATGCAATTCTAGTCAGTATGCTAATTATACATTCATGGAAATGTAATTAGCAATTGGCTTATCTTTACAGAGCATATTTCATTTTTTCATTCATTCATACCACAAATATTTCTGAGTTCCTACCCTACCAGTATGTAAAATACTGTTTTGGGGGCTTTCTAGATCTATTGAACATTTTTGAGCAGGGGATCAAAGGAATCTTTCGACAAGATTAAACTGACAGCTACACATAAAATAGATTAGAGAGGAGGAGAGATGAGGCTGGGAGACCACTTATTAGTCTAAGCTATTGTACTTTGATAGATACCAAAACCAGAATAGTGTGCTGATATGGAAAGGTTGAATGGATTGAAAGACATTTCAGTGTAGAATCTACAGGATTCAGCATCTAATTGGATGAAGAGGTTAAACAATAAGGAGCACCAAAAGATGTGGCCTAGGGTTCAAGCCTGGACAACTAGGAGAATGGTGGTACTATTAAGAGAAATAAAATCAGAAGGGTTGCTGGTTAAGGGGAAGAAGAGTTTGGTCTTGCACATGGTTTTAAAATGCCATTGAGGCATCCAGACAGGAGCAGGGAGGAGTCTGTTGGAAATGTGGGAGTGGAGTTCATATAACTTTTGTTTGGGTTACATTTACAAAAGAAATTAATCATAATTAAATTGATATGAGGTTTGATTGATTTTAAATGATTTCCCCTTAACTTGAAAATCTTTTGTGTGATGATGTAATTATACCTTAATTGGTTTCTTTGGGGGGGGGGGCAGCACAAGGATAAACCATAGTAGCTACAAAATTCACTAACATGATTCTTATTGTTTAGTGACTACAGAAGGAATTCCTATGTATGGAAGTTTTTAAGTGAGAGATCAAAAGAAAATGCACTTATTTTTATCCTAGATGATCAACTTCTTAAGAATTTTGGCATATGGTGGTAAACTACTGTTTCATATTACCTTTTCACAACTGGAAGACTTGTTTTTTTTCCCAGGAAACAGTAACAACTAGAAGAAATAATTTGAATTTACCTACAGCGACAAGATTGCATTGTAGTTTGGTAAAGTGAAATATAATTCAAAATACATTTCATCTTATGTACCTGCGCTATTTATTTACTGAACCAAGTGTCCATCAGTAAATTAGTGCTACCATTCTTTGTCAAAATCTGAATTACAGTTACCAAGTGATTTCTAAGCATAACATGCTCTTGCTATTATTTTTAAAGTTTATATTTTTGTCATAAATTGTGGGGAAATATGAAATTCTGCATAGATATAATTGCATGAAATTGCAGCAAACAGTTTTTTTTGTATAATCTTACTTTATTATCCTTTGCCAAGCAGATGTTTGGATGTAATGAAGGAGTTTAATACGAACAAAATTTGCTGTTGAGATTTTTTAGGGCTTTAGGAAGAAGATATGAGTCAAGGTTACTCAATACCCAGCAATATAAGGCTCTTAGAATGAGTAATTTGACCAAGAATAGGCAGAAAGATAGAACACTAAACAGTAGGATATTAGCTGCTGGGTAGAGTTCTGAAAATCTCCCACAAGATAATAAGGGACAGCACTTTGGAAATGATGTTTTAGAACTGAGATCTCAGTGATCACCTAATCTAAACCTCTCATTTTACAGATGAAGCAACTCCAGCTCCAAGCGTCTGTGACTTCCTCAAGGGAGTAATTTGAAGCATTGGGACTTGAACCCATAAAAATCTAAACCCTGTGTGCTTTCTATTACCTCATTCTTCCTCCTTAAAGCAGATACTTTTAAAAGAAATGTCTGTTGTTTTTAATTAAATGGGAATATGGTAAGGGATGGAAGAAAGGTAAAGCTTAATCTTTTTTTGGATCAGTTCAACAAACTGTTATGAACATCATTCATGTAAGTCACTATGCCAGGTACTAGAAACCTATTATCAGCCAGTTCCAATTTTCACTCTATTCGTAAGGCACATTGAGTCATCCATAGTAATTTTTGGAGTACAAAGAATTGGATGGCAACACCAAAGCTACATTATATATTCATCAGCCAGCTGTTTAAGACTATCACCTTTCTGAAATGAGAAAATAGCCTATCATAGATTTA
The DNA here is from genome assembly GCA_028658325.1 of Potorous gilbertii. Lineage (NCBI taxonomy): Eukaryota > Metazoa > Chordata > Mammalia > Diprotodontia > Potoroidae > Potorous > Potorous gilbertii. The sequence goes on along the minus strand of CM053771.1, from coordinate 222,928,970 downwards.
TATTCATATTTCCAGAGATTATTGAAAAGTATAGGTATAATGAATGGGTGGAATTTTTTTCCTTCTTTTCATCATTTGGTAAGTTGACAGCTTTGAGGCCAATTGAAATACTTTTAATAATATAAAAAGCTTGAATTAAAGATGCTGCATTCAAATTCATATAAATCCATATTTTTAACTCCTAGGAAATAGGACTAACCAAGTTACATAAACTCTCAGTATGCTAGACAGTCTTTCAGAGAAAGTTTTTACATGAGAAATTCCTTTTACCAAAATGAGAATGGGTTTGAAACCAAAAAAGAAAAAAAAGATAAAGATAATTAAAATAAAATAAAAATAATATATAAATTCTGTCTGTAATGAGTTATAGATATCTAAGTAGAAAATGTATAGTAATCCTTCATTTGATCCAAAAGTAAAATAAGATAATATTTAAAAATTAAAATTTTGCCTCTAATTTCTAATCTGTTCTCATTAAAAGTATCAAAATTAATGTGCTAAATAAATGATAATGAATTCATTTTTAGCTGAAATATCCAAATGAAAATGAAGAAATTTTGCTGTTTAGATCCATCATAGATGTGAATCTGCCAAAATTTTTGTCCCATGATCTACCACTTTTTGAGGTAAGAACATTAATTTGTATAATGCATTAAAATTCACATAATATCACATTTATCAAGCACTTCAATGTGTGCCAATATTGGATATTTTACAAAACAAATAAAAATAGTACTTGCTCTATAAAACCACTTAAACCTAAAAAAAAGTGTTTTGTCTTTTATCTTATATGCCTAACTATATTGAATCAGATAGAAGTCAGCAATTTAAGTCATTTATAAGTTGAATAATTTTATTTTCTGGTTTTTGGTGCAAAATTTTGGCAGTGTTTATATTACAGCTTAAAAACACTTTTTAAGATAGAGATTCAGCTATAGTTTAACACTAAGGAAAAATATCCTAAAATGAAAGTTAAAATTGTTTTTATTTCTTTAGGTAAATGTAATGGAATTTACACCAATTTGTGAGACAAAATTAGGTTTAGCACTCTTGATGTTTTTCAAGAATAGATATTGAAAAAGTTGACTAAAGATGTCAGAATACTAAGAATTTAAATAATGTTACTTTCCCTCATCCTCTAATATCAGTAGGAAGAATTAAGGAAAGAGAGGAGTTCATGCAAAATGTGTACTCCTCAGCTTTTCCTAACTACCTGTATTTTAGGTTCTGCCAATAGGCACAGGTAGAGTTAGAACAGGCCTTTACCCAGGGACCCCACCTTTCCATCAAGGTAAACTGCCTCCCACCTGGCGTGGGGATTGCAGCAGCATAAGGGTTGGGGCTGGGGTGGGAAGTCAACAGCATTGGCAGAACAAGCTGACTTGTAGAACAAAGCCCACTGTGCTTTACGGTTATCTCATTTGACCCCTACAGCAATTGTGGGAGGCATTTGCCATTATTACTCATATTTTACAGATGAAGGAATTGAGGTAAACAGAGTTACTTGTCCAGGGTCAAGTATCTGACTCTGGATCTGAACTCAGGTTGTCCTGATTTCAGGCCCAGGCCTCTATCCACTGTGTCACCTAGCAGATCCTTTCTCAGTCACCTCCTCTCTTCCTTTAAAGTTAACACCTTCCTGTGTAGATTTAAGTGTTTCAGGGCAAAATAATACTGGTCAAATAATGTTCGTAAATTTAAAATGATTAACTTTCTTAATGATGCCAAGGCAGTTGTATATTGATTATGATGTTTTGAAAATATGTATATCACCACACCTAGAAGCTCACATATGCATTTGTTTTCATGTATACATTTGCATACATTTCTTTTAAATTAGGTAATATGCTGCTATCACATTATTAAAATATATTGTTAAAATACTTTTATATTACATGAATTTGAAGGTTTTATTTATATTTGGTATTATCATTAGCAAAATTTTAACATCTTTGTGCACAACAAAATATAATAAATATATACGTTGAAATTTTCCCTTGACAGGGAATTACTTCAGATTTGTTTCCTGGAGTGAAGTTGCCTAAACCAGATTACAATGATTTAATGGCAGCTATTAAAGATAACTGTGATGCAATGAATTTGCAAATGACCAAATTCTTTTATGAGAAGATTCTACAAATATTTGAAATGATGATTGTACGCCATGGTTTTATGATTGTTGGAGAGCCATTTGGAGGAAAGACAAGTGCATATCGAGTTTTAGCTGGTGCCTTGAATGACATTTGTGAAAAGGTATGTATTTCAGGAGCTAAATGTAGCTCACCAAAGGTTTTTTTGATGCAAGTGTTTTGTGATATAAACAATGTATTAGCAAAACAAAGATGACTGCAGCATTTTGGTAGATCCCCCTTTATGTTCAGAACTTCAATCAGTATTTCTTCAGTATGTATTAATTTAGCATCTGCTTATGTGTATTACAATGTGCTAGATACTGAAGAAGTATAAGACACACTACCTTCTAAGAACTTATAGTATAGACACATGAAACCAAGGCTAATCCTAGACACGCATGCAAGGCTCAAAGAGTTCAGTCATTTGGTCATGTCTTGAAGTTTTCTTGGCAAAGATACTGGAGAGGTTTGTCATTTTCTTCTCCTGTTCAATTTACAAATGAAGAAACTGAGGTAAACAGGGTTAAGTGACTTGCCCAGGGTCACACAGCTAATAAGTATCTGAGATCAGATTTGAACTCAAGTCTTCCTGACTTCAGGCCCAGCACGCTGCCCACTGCGTCACCTAGTTGCCCCATATTAATGATATGGACCATTAAATTCTTAAGTTCTTAAAGGATAGTTAGAATTTGAGTTGTTAAATAAGAACAAGATGGATATAATGAGATGGTAATTCTAATATCTGACTAATATGTGATGCTTTAAGGCTTTTTTGTAAAGAAATTTACATACATTATTTCACAACAACTCTGTTGGTGCTGCTCGGACTATACTTAGGACTATTATCTCTACTTTAGAGATAAGAGTTAGGTGAAAGAAACAGTATAAATAGTTTGATGTTGGCAATGATGATGGTATATTCAGTAGCTATTGAGGAATATAACCTGGATTACACAAAAGATTCCCATCAGGAATTGGTGAAAGAGACTGTGCCAAAATAGGAGACATATTACTTAGGAGTAAGAAAACCTGTCCTCTAATCCTTGTTCTTCCACTGACCAACCTTGTGACCTTGAGCACATAACTTTACATCTGTGTTCCTCATTTTTCTCAAATGCAAATTGAGAAGGATTTCTTAGATAGAAATACACATATTTCTATCTAGAGAGAGAAGGGAGATGGGTGGAGCATTTGTTAAATGTTTATTATATGCCCAGCACTGGGTTAAACACAAGTTAAAAACATGACAGCCCCTGCTGTCAAGGTGCTTACATTGGAGGAAGATGACTCCTAAAAGGTCCTGGGAGTTAGAGGTCATTATTAGGTTTAGAGAAAGCATATCTCAAGTGGCTGCTGCCTCAAATAACTGGAGATGAATTTACCACGAGCAGAAGAAACTGTATAAATAGAGGCAATACTAGTAAGAAAATGGCTGTCAAGCTAGTGGTTGAGAAAAAAGCTCAGGGGATTTACTAAAAAATATAAATGAATCTGAGCTTTTGTGATTGTATAAGGCTAGATAGGTAGAGTGGTATCATAGACATCATAGACTTAAAGAAGTAATTGGCATTTTAGGAGCAATATGAGCTGGCATTCGCTGTGCAAATTAGTATTTTTTAATTTATTGAACCAGGGGTGAGTTATATGATGGCTTGGCTCAGAGACTTTGCATTAAATTGGATAAAGCTGTTCATGAAAAAAACAAAACTGTGTTTCCAAATCCTGTCTATTTGTTGACTTCAATAGCATCAGATAGGGGACAAAGATTTCCAAGGTTTTGTGGTATCTGGATGTTTATGATTTGTGAATGCCCTTCTGCCAAGGAAGGGGAGATAAGAGATAAGGAAGCAAAAACTTAATATATTGAGGGAGAGGGCCAAATAAAGGAAGGGCATTTGAAAGGTGGAAAGCTTCTGTTTTTCCCAGCAATCAGTATGGGAAGAAAATATGGCACTGTGGACTGGGTGTTTAAAATTAAATTGGAAGAAAGAAGAAACATGAATTCACCATAAGGCATAGACTGAAATCTTAGATAATTGCACATAAATTCTTAGAACTTAAATCTTTGAAAATCTTGTTTTTCCATATTTGTATGTTTTATTTTTGTTTCCTGTTTTGTGTATATCTAACTTGATACTGTTAAAAAGCTTCTTGGACTCTGTTGTGTCTTAAGATTGGCCAGGGATAGTCTACAAGAAGGCATTAGCGTTATTAGTGTTTGTAGCTGCCATGTTATATGGTTCACTCATACTTACAGTTCAATGTGTAGTTTATTGGATCTTTTAAATTGGAATTCTTACCTTGTTATACCTCTTTCATCTTACACTTATAAAGCTGATTTTTTTCAACTCAAGTATAGAAATTTGTATTTGCTTTGCTTTTTAAAAAGACATCTTATTTCCTTTGGCCTATGGCTCTAGCCAAGCTAGAGTGGGAAAAACCTACTCATTTCTGGTTATTTATGTCACTCCAGCCTGAGCATGCAGATTGTTTTTTTTTTCAGAACATATGGCTGAGTGCATTTTTTGGAGGGCAGCTCGTTGTTAGAGTCAGCATCCTAAGTAATGCTGTCTCAACAGTATCTAGCCATATGGTCCTTTACTCCTGATGTTGACAGATTTTTGTCTGCTCCATAACTGAGCCAGCTGTTATTGACCCAAGGGATGTATATACTTAGGGCAGAATCCCTTCATGGGTCTCAGTTAATCTTGGGGGACTGAAGGAAATTAAAGTCTATTTGGTTAAACCACCAGAAGGCTGTTGACTTAGAATGAATGCTGGCTTCTGAGTGAATCATTCCTTAGACATTTTTTGGAGATACAATAATCCCATAGAAAGAATAATTCAAGCCAGAAATGCCAATTCTCATACGACCAACCCCCTATACCATCATCTTTATTTTAATGGACTACTTTCCATCCCTTGAGGAAAGTACAGTAGAGAGTTGGACCTATGTATTCTATGTGCAATGTAAACTTTTTTTTTTGCATCAAGGGATTGATGGAAGAAAACAAGGTTCAAATTACTGTGATAAATCCCAAGTCAATAACTATGGGTCAACTATATGGACAATTTGACTTGGTATCTCATGAGTGGTCAGATGGCATCCTAGCTGTAAGCTTTAGAGCATTTGCTTCTTCACAGGTAACTATTGTATATTTTACCTTATGTTGTTTTAAAAATTATTTCTTGTGTGATATTTTTCAATTTTTCAGTTATTTTAAAAATTTGCATGTTTAATTTGTGATGTTCTTTTACAACAGATTGGCAATCATAGAGCCTAGCTTTTCTTAGCACAGGTCATGGGAGTGGGCACTGTAAATCATCTATAGGGCTATTAGGGGAATTGGTATCATGTGTGTAGTCAGTAGGACAATGCAGAGAAGAGAAAGGAAAAGAAAACGAGAGAGAGGCACATGTAACCTAGTAACTGATTCAAATACCTGTACCATTCAAATACCATCCAAGAGCTCAATTAGCTACCACAGTAGCATCCCTTTTTTCCTCATCTTTTCTGTTTGCTCCCACTTCTATCTTTAGTTTTCTTTAGTATACTCTAACAATAGTAGTTAAGTGCAGGCTTCATTCACAAATCTTTGAAAAGTGCTGATTTTCCATAGAAGGAAAAGTTACAGAGGATTTACCAGTTCCCAACACTTTTGGGGGTGGGGAGTAGGGGAAGGGTATAGTATGCCATTAACAAGCATTAACAAGGGGTTTGCAAAAAGGTTCCTGTGAAGACATGTGGTTCCTATGACCACACCCAGTACAATTTCCCCATATCCCTTCACTGAACATCTTTCACAGAATCAGTAGGGGTACTCATCAGTGGGAATCCACCCTCCTCCCCCAATACAAGGATTCCATCTCAATCATTTTCCCCTCCTCCTCACCAATTTCCTGGCAGACTCTTCTTTTCCTGAGAGATCATAGGAGTCTCTAATGGTCTATCAGTTTAGGATTCTCATGGGCCTGACTTTAGAGTTTAGATTTCCTTAGGTTTCAGGTGGCAAGGAATACATTGATATGAGGCAGGTGACCAGGAAAGTCTATGTAAGAAGCATCCAGCAGGGCAAACATGGATTTTAGGATTTATACAATGGCAGAAACTATCAATGGAACAGAGTTAGAAGGGGTCAAGAAACTTCAAGTATCTGGGCAACAGGTGGTCAAGTACCTATGTATGAATAGAAGCAATAGGGTCAGAAAATAGGGAAAGAAACCAATAATCACTATCAACAAGAGTAATCTGACTACATTTTAAAATAGAGATTTCTTATACTTGCTGAGGTCCAGAGCTGGTCCTAGCTTTTGGGTGGATCCAAGAAAGTTGGCCCTTGGATTCCATTCAGTAGATATCTATCAAACAACTGCTACATATAAGGCATTGCATTTAACTGGGTATTTGAAATGTTTAGGGAGGATTAGTTTTTATGGTGTGAGGGCTTGCTGAACCCTTTTCAGGGCTGCTCACCTCTACCTTTGGTATCTAATCACTCAATTCTCACCTATGACTCCAAGAAGCTATAGCATTTGTAATAACCTCAAGCTGGTAAAACCATCTTGGCAGAAGGATCCAGGTAACTGACAGGTCTCAAAACCATTGGTAAATTAGGGGTATGTCTACCCCAGGTATGTGAAGACTTCCCCTGGCAGAATGGGTAAATGAGAACAATCTGCTTGAAGAGCCATGAAGGCAGTGGAAGTAGGTGCTGCGGAGGCTGGTTAGACATTGAAGAGGCCAAGGTCTTCCACCACGTCTTGGGCCATCGCCAGTCATCTTTTTATTTTTTTAATTTTTTTTTCACCAATCGTCTTCATTTTTGTCTTGTTGCTGGACTTTGATGACTGTGGAAGAAAGAGTAAGGATGACCACTTAGTGCACCTCTGCCTCACTTAAATCTAGTTCACAACAAGTCAGTACGGCACCCTTGTGATATCATCGACCCTCTTCAAAAACAAAGGACTAACAGCCACAATAATTGCATTTAACACTTAGTTTTCAGATTTGAAAAAAACATCCCAGTCCCTTCCTTTTAGGACCTTAGGATCTAATAGGGGTGTACATAAGTAAGTGTGATACGAGGCAGCAGGTTAAGTACAAAAGAGAGAACCTCATTAATTACTCTAACAAAGTTTTGGGTGGAAAAGATCTCACCTCTCTTTCCATGAACACCTTCAGTCCTCAACTCAAATCTTGCTTCCTATAGGACTTTCTGCTCCCCTGCCCAGATGCTAATGCCTTTTCCTCTGAAGTTATTTTCCATTTACTCTGCACATATCTTGTCTATATCTAGTTTTCACATATTCTCTCCCTCATTAAATTGTCTTGAGGGCAGGGAAGTGTTTTCTGCTTTTCTTTGTATCCTTAGGGTTTAGGATAATGCCAGGCACATAGTAAACAATAAACTCTGGTTGACTGACCGGCTTGAAGTCACAGATCTCAGAGAAAACTTTATAGAGGAGATCGTCTCTGAACTGGGCTTTGACTGAGAAGGATTTTAGCAGGTTTGGAGAAAACATCCCAGGAGTTGGGAATAGCCTACATGAATGTGTGGAGGGGGGAAAGTACAGGACAAGAACTGGGAATAGTTGAGTCCAGTTTGGCGCTATATATAGCTTAGCGTTTGAAGGTGAATTTGATGAAGACCAAATAAGAAATCAGTAGAATGGCTGCTTTCATCACTACTATAACTAAAAATCCATAGTGGCTGATGAAATGCTTCATATGCAAAGGTCAGTATGATTAGCACTAGTTGGCAAAATTTCTGCTCTTGCTGTCTCTCTTGTACCCTAGAGTCCTCCTGACCATTCCGATTTTAGAGACTATTCATGTATCTTAAATGTTTTTTCACAGTCTAATGATATTGTCTTGGATAATATCTTACTTTCCAGGGTCATTTTTGTAAAGGTAGCAAAGAACAGTTCACTTTATGTGTATTTGTTTGCATATGCACACACTTAGAGGGAAAGAAAAAAGGGTTTTAATAGAGAACTATTGATAAATGATCTGGTAAACCATTCAGATGAGAATTCCCTTACTGTTCGGATTCAGTACGAGATTTATTTTTCTAATCTTAAAGCACCATAAGGAATTCTACTGATATGAGATCAAGAGAATATTGGCAATGATTAAATTTTAGCAACTTTAATTTGAGGAAAGAGGCTATGTACATCTTGATAGTTTAATACCACAGATAGGTTTCTGTTGAGTATATTTATTTCAGTTACAAATTGGGTCAGAGGGCACATTGACATTTTTCAATTATTTTAATTTTCAGGATACTACTGCTTTTGATTGTCATATATGATTTTATAATTTTTCTTAATTATTGGTCTAATGCTAAAAATGTTCTTGTCCTTTCCCTTTGCCCTAAATCTGTAATACAGTCTCCGGATAGGAAATGGTTGATTTTTGATGGGCCTGTAGATGCAGTCTGGATCGAGAATATGAATACTGTTTTGGACGACAATAAAAAACTCTGTCTAATGAGTGGAGAAATCATCCAAATGTCGCCACAAATGAGCTTAATTTTTGAACCGATGGACTTAGAAGTGGCTTCACCTGCTACGGTAAGTCTTCCATTTTATTATTTACTTACACTTACAGTATGAAATTTTCAATATAATGTGGTAATTTGGTCATGTCTTTTAAATAAAAAATATTAATGCAACCAACAAATTATTTCCTCTAAGGAAATTTTTTCTTGACAAAGACTATATTAAAATAAACAAAATATTTTACTAATATGCTGAGATTCCATGGCAGATTTGAGATTCAGAAAGTATTTCCTTCTCATCTACTTCTAATCATGTTGGAAATCATAGATTAAGAATTCAGACTAAAATTATCCTCAGAGTACTTTTCAGAAATGTTTTTGTAAATGTAGATAGTGCGTATAAGCGTATTCCTTTCATTAATGTCATCTTGAAGATGGATAGTTATAGTCTCATCTCTCCCAACAGGTTTCCAGATGTGGTATGATTTATATGGAGCCTCAGATGTTGGGCTGGAGACCCTTGATGTTATCCTGGTTAAATGTTTTACCTGCTGGGATCAATGCTTTTCAGAAAGAATTTCTAACAGGTTTATTTGACAGAATGATCCCAGTTGCTGTTGAATTTATTAGAAAACATACAAAGGTAGGAAAAATGGAAGTTTTAAAGAATTTTTTTAAAAAGAAAAATTGAAGTTAACCTAAAAGCCATTTTTCTCAGTTAACTGTTTCCCTCCATATCCTGCGTGCAAATGCAAAAGCTTTTGAATTTCATGTAATCAAAATTGTCTGTTTCATTTTTTGTAATTGCCTCAATTCTTTATTTAGTTAAGAATATATCCCCTACCTATTGTGAACTGTATGACTTCTGAATGAATGAAGATGTGGATGTATCTTTAAGTGACCTAAGCTTGGTTCTCATTAATTTATTGGGTTAATAAATCCTAACAGAGTTTTATGTTTTAAAATGTAATTGCTTTCCTTGAAGATTTTTAGCATATAGAGGTTAATTTTTTTTTTGCTTTGTTTGTTTGCAAAATAAATTTAAAGCAAGAATGTTGTGTTGGATTATGGCCTATACTCAATGTGGTGCATGTTTGATGCCAAATTTAAATGCTTCTGTTGGTTATGTCTTTCTGTTCTTCAGGAATTGTCTCCTACATCAGATACAAATTTAGTTAAATCTTTAATGAATCTAATGGACTGCCTGCTGGATGATTTTGCTGATGAAGCCAAGGCTAAGACCAAAGGTGATAGTGAAGTTTACTCTTTACTTGAGGTAAGGGCAATTATATTTAGCAACTAATCATTAAAAAACAAAATCCCATATTTTCTTAGTTCATTCATCTAATGATCGTATTCCTACTTAATGTTGAAATTGAGTGGTGTTGTTGTTCTTGAAGCTAAATGATCATATAGAGCATAAGAGGTAAAGATTAGAAACCACAGTTATACCGGAGTGCCACTATTGTTGGAACAGTTTAAACCTTTGCTTTGTATTTTTTTTTGTCCATTTTTATGATAAATAAATTTTAATATTCTATTGCAATCTTTATGAAATGTTTAAAGTATTTCTCTAAACTTATTTTCCACCAATATAGGGTATTTTTCTGTTTTCACTGACATGGTCTCTTGGAGCTAGTTGTAAAGAAGAAGACCGGTTGAGATTTGATAAAATTGTTAGAGAATTAGTGGATGGCCCAATTTCAGATGAGACTAGAAAAACATACAAATTGCTGAGTGGTACTGAAAAGATTCATGTGAAACCCGTAACTATCCCATTTCCAGATGAAGGAACAATTTATGAATATCAGTTCATCAGTGAGGTGAGATTTCTAAAAAAAAAAATGTTAACTTTCTTTTCTGAAAATCATGTAGTATGATGACTGTGTTAACCAACATTTGTGTCAAGATTTGCATGTTAGTATATTTAACTTTGTCAACTAGACCACAATCTTGTACAGTTTTCAGAATTTAAAAATGCAATGTAATAATTATAAAATTGATCTTTCGATTTCTTAAAAATATGATAAAAGCTTTGGTACCTTAATTACCCTATGGACGAAAGCTATGCTAGCTGTCTCCTTATATTTTATATCATCATCATGATCTTGCATCCAACAATGTTTTATAACTCACAAAACATTTTCACATGCATACTCGTTTGAGCCTTACAATGGTATGAGGTTATCAGGACAGTTATTGTTATGTCCATTTCACAGATAAGGAGAGATTAGATTTATTGAATTTATTGAAAGTCCTAGAGATAGTGTATAGTGAAGATGGCCCTGGTACTTAGATTTCTGACTTGGAATCTAGTATTCTTAGCACGATACTATAGTGCCTATTCATACACATTAATAGGAAATTTTCGCAACTTTTTTTGTGTGTGGAAATCCTCTTCTCTATCAATAAAATACAAGTTGTTTCTAACTTGGTAAACAGTCTTAGGATTTGAACCCTGATCCTCCTGACCCCATGTGTGGCGCTCCATCTGCTGTTCTGTGCTACTTCTTCCAGATCTGTATAATGATGAAAAATGTATCGGGGAAAATAAAGGGGTGCATGAAGTTCTTACTAGGATTTTTTGATCTGCCCTTTCCCATTAAAACAAGTATTTCGCACTAATTTACTAATTTAATATCTTAATCGGAGGTTTTCATTTAACGCCATAATGATTTTATATTATTAGCACATACAGAGGTGGTAAATGATGAGGCAAATATCTACCATGTCTTTGCTCATTTCTTTATGCCTTTAGGACTAAAAAATATGCCAGGGCCTGAACGTCACGTGATCTAATTATTGGGACCACACTTCAGATTAAAACTACCCATTTTTGAACCCTTTTATGTGACTGTTTCTGGGCATCTTATTGGCTAGATAATAGAGTCCTGTTGGAAACTTTTATTTTCTATAAATATTAGACTTATAAATATACTTTTATACAATAAACTTTTAGTCTTTAGGCTCATTGATTTGACTCCAATTAAACTGTCACAATGAAACCCTGTGGTAAGTCTCTCTTACTCGGATAATCTGAGCTAATATTAAATCTATTTTTAAAAGCACTATAATTTGTACTACTATGTTGTCCTTACAGTCTGTGAGTGAAAAAAATTATTGTTGGCTCATAATTACCTAATGAAATTCCGTACCGTTTTTTAACCAGTTGCTAAATCCAGTTTTCTCAATACCATTGATTGGGCTGAGATTCTTAATTGTTTTTAAAAAAATTTTTTTAAATTTTGAATAGTTTTTAGCTTTTTCTCTTGCTTTATATAAAAATATTGTTTGCTTTTCTTTCTTGAATTTTTAAAATTTAAATCTGAAACTCAGTATTGCTTATTTTAAGGATCAAGCAAATGTGGAAACATCTGATGTTATAGTACACATATTTTTCCCTTTATAAAATTGAGCAGAGTCTCTCTTTAACAAATGCTGTTCTAAAGTGCAATATTTGACTATTTGCGGAAAACAGGGAATAGGACGATGGGAAGCATGGGTAGACAGACTGCGATCAGCTCCTCCTATTCCTCGAGATGTGCTGTTTAATGAAATCATTGTTCCAACTCTGGACACAATTAGATATTCTACATTAATGAACTTGTTGACTACACACCAGAAACCCTCAGTATTTGTGGGACCAACAGGAACTGGGAAGAGTGTGTACATCATTGTAAGTGTTACAGAAATTTTCATTTTAAAATGAATAGTATGACTTTCAAAATTGTAATAAGAGCAGCCTTATAGAGCTGGATGGGTGAGAGTGTGTGTGTGTGTGTGTGTGTGTGTGTGTGTGTGTGTGTGTAATAATGGACTTGAAGTATTTTTATGCTTTTACCAAAGAAAATGTTGGGTAAGTAGTTATTAACTTTGACAGCTGTTAAACAATTGATATTCTGCTAAGAGTTCTTTTCTACCACTAATCAATGGCTTCAATTACATAGGAGTAATCTCCTTTGAAATGTTTTTTTATTACATATTTTGTGTCAATTTTAATTTGTGTAAGCTGTGACAATAATGTTACACAACTAAATTTCATGAGCTGTTTGTAGAAATAATAAAAATAACAGCTAACATTTACATACTACTATGTGCCAGGCACTCTGCTAAGCACTTTGCAAATATGATCTCATATGATCTTCATGATGACTCTGGGAGGTAGGTGCTGTTATGATCACAATTTTACTGATAAGGAAACTGTAGTAAGCAGAGGTTAAGTTAAGTATCCCAGGGTTACATTGTGTCAAGGAATGTTAAAAGATCTCCTGAACTTTTTTTTTTTTGAGTTGTCATATTTTCTAAAATCACTGGACCTAGAGTATGCAGGAGGCTCTGAATGTATCAAGGACAAAGCCCCACCTTGAGCTGACATAATGTGTTGTTTACATCCCAAGCTGGCCTCTTTGTCTGTCCTTGGGAGTCAAGACAGGTGCAGTCAGTCTTCTCTAAGCTGAGAAATTGCTTGTACTGCTGAGACTCTTGTAGATAAGCAAATCATTCTATCTTCATAGTCCAGCAGTTCCCAAGGGAAAAGAATGTGGTTTATGATGTGGCCTTGCTCCTCCTCTTTGGGAGGGGTTTTATCCTTTTTCTATTTTTATTACACCTTTCCCTCTCTCATGGCACACCCCTTTGGGTGGAGATTTGTGTTTCTTTCTCCTTCCTTTGTCCTAATATCATAAATATGCGAATTTCTGCATGGGCTCCATATGCATGTTTATTTCTCTTGGACTAAATCTAGTTTTCACCTGAATTCTGTGAAGTTGTGACTCCCTGTTGACAATAGCTAGCAAGTGTCTGAAGTCAGATTTGATTTCAGGTCTTCCTGACTCCAGGCACAGCATTCTCTTCACTGCTCCACCAAAACTGCCTCTTACTAGAAGAATTACTTTATTTTCTCACTCCTCCTTCTGACTGTCCTATTTTCAATGACAGTTCCATTATTCTCTTTCATCCATTTTCAAAACTTTCCTCTATTAAATTTGCCTTTGTCTTTCACTTCTGCCTTGTCCCTTCCCTTTCCACTGCCTCTGCCATAGTCCAAATTTTTGTTGATTTTGCAGTAGTTTAAAAGGGGTCATCATGCCTATAATTTCTCCTCTATCTTAAAGCTGTCTTGGCATTGCTGTCAACTTATCTATTTCTGATCTGGCCATTCTCCTTCTAAAAAAGCTTTTCTTGACTATGTATTACTTATCAAATGAAGTGAAAATGTCTTTACCTGGTATTCAAAACTCCCTGTAATCTTTTCCTATTTTTTCTTCCATTCATTTTACCTACTATTTCTGCCTTCTGCAGATATGATAGCCAAAAAGACCTAGTTTCTAATAGCATGGTACAATGGAAGTCATAGGACTTGAGTTGAAATCCTTGTTCTGATACTTGTTACATTGTTGACCTTGATCAAGTCATTTATCCCTTTTTGGGTAAAATGAAGGGAGTAGACTCGATAATCTTTACAGTTACTGATCTTGTGATTCAAAATCTGCTTCCATGCTCTCTTAGCTTTGCATGTTTGCTCATTTCATTTGATACTGCCCCTTTCACTTAGAGCCCTCTTCTTGATTTAGGTCTATCTCTTCATCCTTTAAATGCCACTTCTTTCAAAAATTCTTTCCTAGTATAATCACAACCAAATATGAGCTCTTCCTACCATAAAACTCTTTAGGAAGAATTCTTAACCTGGAGTACACAGAGACCCAGGGGAATATGGATAGATTTCAGAGGGTCCATGAACTTAAATGGAAAAAAAGTTACATCTTTATTTCAATCTAACTGGTTTCCTTTGTAATCCCATATATTTTATTTTATGCATTTGAAAACATTCTTTTTAGAAGGGATAAATAGATTTTACCAGACTACCAAAGGCATCTGTGACACACAAAAAAGGGTTGAGAAGCCCTGGACTATATAGCATTTTATAGGAGTAATCATCATATCCTCCTTTATATTTTAGTTATTTGGGTACTTGTCATATCCCTATAATATAGCTTATACCCTGTAAAAGTAGTGATTGTCTTCTTTGTGTCTCCCACAGCAGCAGTATACAAGATAGATATTTGTTGGATTGAATTATATGTAATTGAGATTGAGTAGGAGCCAAGATAGGGAGCATTTTGCTCCCTGCCATCATCAGTGAAGCTGTTGCCATATATTACTACTTTGTTCAAACATCCCTTCTCTCTAGCAAACTCCCACCCTATTTATTCTCCCAGTGATATTATATCTACAGCTGCCTAATCTTCTTGCTCCCAACTCCTACGTCTGGTTCTGTCATCCTCATCAGCCTCAACTCTATCCTTCCAATGTCTCATTTCTGCTTTACCGTATTACTGGCAGTATCAAAGAAAAGAAGGGGGCATATGAAGATCAAGTCAGACCATGGCAAGATTGGTTATGTGGGTAAGAAAGAATGAGAAGCTGAGCATGACACATAGGTGAAAAGTCTGTGAGACTGGGAAGAAGATGGTGCCTTTGATAGCAATAGGGAAATTAGGGAGGAGTGGAGAGTTTGGGGGGGAAGATAGTAATGAGTTCATTTTGGACATATTGAATTTAAGATGTTGGGGGATATCCAATTTGAGATGTCCAATAGACAATTAGAGATATGAGACTGGAGGTCGGCAGAAAGGTTAGATTGAGAATGAACAGCATAGAGATGATAATTGAAACCATTGGAAGTGATGAAATCACTAATGAAACAGTGTAGAGGAAGAAGAAAATAGGGCCCAGAACCGAGTCCTGTGGAATATCTATAACTGATGAACATGTCCTGGATGGAAATCCAGCCAAGGAGCCTAAGCAAAAGGTGAACCATCAGAGCAGTAGGTGGAGAGCCAGTAGAGAGTACTGTCTCAAAAATCTAGAGAAAGTGGGTATCAAGGAAAAGAGAGTGATCATCACTATCATATTCTGTAGAGAGGTCGAGAAGGATGAGGACTGAGAAAAGGTCATTAGATTTAGCAATTAAGAGATCACTGGTCAATTTGGAGCAAGCAGTTTCTGTCTAATGATGAGACTGGAAGCCAGATTCTAGTGAGTTAAAAAAAAAAGAATGAGAAGAAAAGAAGTGGCAGCACATGTTAGGAGACAGTCTTCCCAAGGAGTTGAGCCACAGAAGGCAGGAGAGATACAGGATGATAGCTTGTGAGAGTTGGAAAGATCAAGTGAAGGATTTTGAGGATAGTATCAGGTGTCAATTGCAAGCTAACAGGAAGAATAATACTGAACACAAAATAAAATCATTAAACAAAACAGTACTACTTTAGGAGCACATACAAATTTCATTTCCTAGGTGGCCCAAATGAAATATTAATGAAATTATTAAAAGAATTAGTAACTTGACTAACCCCTTTAGTAAGATTGAGTTTACAGTAAGGATAAGGTGAGGGTGGGCTGCTAGGTGGCACTGCAGTGGATCGAGTTCTGGACCTGGAGTCAGGAAGACTCATCTTCTTGAGTTCAAATCTGACCTTTTAAACACTTCCTAGCTGTATGACCCTTGGACAAGTCACTTACTCCTATGTGCCTCAGTTTCCTCATCTGTAAAATGAGCTGGAGAAGGAAATGGCAAACCACTCCCGTATCTTCGCCAAGAAAATCCCAAATGGGATTTTCAGACATAACTGAACAGCAAAGGTGAGGGAACATGCTGATGGATAAATCTTAGGGGGATTTACAAGATGTTAGTCATATTAAACATCTGTATGTAGCTAATGAGCCCAGAAAGTCACATAATTTGCACATGTAACCCCCATCTCAAAGTCTTATGTTCTTTATTTGGTGGATGTGCCCCATGCTTGTGTTAAGGGAAAGATGGAACAGGTGAGAGCAGAAGAGTGAGCTTTATTCTCTCCCATCTCATCAAGCTTCAAGCTTCTTCAGGTCTTTGGACCAGCTTTGAGTCTCTTGAGTCTTTTTTTTTTAGTTTTTTAGTTTTCTTTGAGTAGCATCCGACTCTGCAGTCACTTTAGGTGCTCCTGGCTTCCAACTTCAGGAGAGGAGGGAGGAAACTAACTTCATTCGAGTTTTCCTTCAGGAAAAGACTGAGAAGAAGCTGACAGAACAGCTGGCACCATCATGTCCCTTTCCCTAGCTTGCTATATTAGAGACTCTGGGGAATTTCCCCTTGAATGAGAGCCGAGACTTTCTTGCTTGATTGAGCGGAGTTACCTACCCCTCAATGGGAGAAATCTTTTACTTTGTATTGTCTGGTATATATCCTCCTATGTATACTTTCTCTGATTTCTGTTTTGCTGTTCAACTTGGATAAATGGGTTTCATGACTACCTACTATTTGTATTCACTGTGGAACTGCTATTTGGTGGGAAAGGAATCAAGCCTTGGACATAAAGCTTGGGGTCCTCCTTTCCCCAATAATGAAATAACAGTCAGATTAAACCTAGTTTAGATTAAACCTGAAAGCTACATCCCCCACTCTAATATATAAGGAGCAAAAAAGATATAATTTTAGCCCATATAATTTCCCTTCTTATTGAGGTTATGGTAATACATAGTGATAACCTCTGGCCCCTAATTCATGCTCCCCATCCTGGCAGGAGTTAAAATCTCATTGGAAAAAGTAGAGTTAGAAGAGGTTAACGAGGTCTTTTCTGCTTCCATTTGAGCCACACATTGACACCCTATGTTACATATGGGGTACAGCCTTTGACCCACATAAATAATTAAACCTAAAATTCAATTTGGCTTAAGACTTAAAACTGAGAGTTTCTGTGTTATAGAGGAGATCAAGAGAGTTGACCTGAAATCTAGAAAGGTTTTGACTTCAAATTTCAAATGAGACACCAACTGTCTGTCACTTAACTTCTCAGTGCTTTAAGAAATTTTCTAATTCTGTCAACTGTAGACAAGGTGCCAATTTATTACACTTCTTCAGCATTCCCCTTTCAGTAAGAGAAGTCCTTCTATCTGATTGTTAACGTAATTTCCTTAAAGACACAAGACCTTTCTGTTTAACTATTCCCCAATAAATAGACATCAGACAACTTTGCAGTGTTATGGTTACTAGCAAAACTATACTTGGGAATGCATGTAAATTAAAATATATTGTCTGGAAAATGTCTCTTATTTGACTATAGCTAAGCCCATATCCTGAGAGAGGATCATCAGGATACTTATAAAATCATGCTACCTAAAGTAATTCTCTTAGAACTGAATTTTAAGTTCACTGAAGTTCTACTTTCATTATGAAATAATGTTTCTATTTTAAACACATTAAATATAATATTTCTATTTTAAACTCATTCTACTTTGTTCTCAGATATTTGTTATTATTTCCATTCTATTCTAATCTATTTCATGTGTATGTGTATACAGAATAGGCTAGGATAAAATATAAATTATATTTGTGCTAGTTAGGCTATAGAGATCAATGATGTTTTAGTGGACATTTATCAGGAATGGAAGGAGTTGAAGAAAAGGAAACATATTTAGAGATTTAAATTCCAATTAACATTTTCAATGCTTTCTATATGGCCTTGAACTAGATACCACTCTTTAGTAAATGAGAGGAAGAAGTAAAATATCAAGAAAAACAGAAATCACATGAATATGTATGATAGTATGCTTCTAGACTCCTGCCTCATGTAAACAACATAGAGTTTGTGTTGGATCTGCCCATAGTCATAATTGAAACTCACCTGAATTAAAGTTATGAATCAATCATATCAATCAGTCATAATTAAATAGTACCTTAAAAATCCAACCATGGTAACTCATTGTGGCAAGGAAGTGACCCCAGTTATCACTTGTATACCAGTGGTAGATACTAGAGAAAGGAAAAAATAACAGTAGTGTCAGCTACCTAAATATGAACCTAAGTTCAGCGTGCTTCATCATCAAATTGGCTGAAGTGTGTGTGTGTGTGTGTGTGTGTGTGTGTGTGTGTGTGTGTACAACTCCAGAAAACTATCTATCAAGTAATAAAGGATTTGCAATCTGTGTCTGAAGTGAATGAGCACATGAACATTTGAAATATTGAAGAATTTAATCCATTTAGAAAAATTAGAATGACAAAAGTGTAAACTTTTAACTTTTCATGTCAACATAATATCACACACACACAAAAATCAAAGAATGATGTCTTTAATTAGTCAATTTTAAAATTAATCAGACAGTAGTATTTCATATTTCTTAGTTTAGAGGATAGAAACAGTAATGCTTGAGAGCATCCTATTGCATTATGGAATGAAATATAAATGAAATGAAATCTAAATCAGTCATTAAAGAAATACATTTAGGCTATTATTCACAGGAAGCCTTTCCCTTCTTAATTCTATTTCCTCCCTTCTGTTGACTATTATCCATTCATTCTGCATATAGCTTATTTGTATCGTCATTTGCATGTTATTTCTTCTATATTGGGAGTTCTTCAAGGACAAACATCGTACAGTGCCTAGCATGTATTAGTGTTGTTGCTGAGTTTTCAGTCATATCTGACTCTTTGTGACCCCATTTGGGGTTTTCTTGGCAAAGATACTGGAGTGTTTGCCATTTCTTTCCCCAGTTCATTTTGCAGATGAGGAAACTGCCCAGGGTCATGCAGCTAGTGTCTGAGACCAGATTTGAATTCAGGAATATGAGTCTTCCTGACTCCAGACCTAGCTCTCTATCCACTCTCCCACTTTGCTGCCCCACCTAACACATAGTAGACCCGTAATAAATATTTATTAACTAATTGACAAATAGGCTTTTTCATTTTAATCAAAACAATGCTTCAAGTGATTTTCAAATGTCATAGTTCATGTAGAACATTTAAGTGATTAGGCTATAAGGTAGGTTATATTAATTACATAATGCTTTTGGCTTTTTTTATATTGCTTTTCCTAATAAGGAGTTGGGGTTGGAATAAAGAATAAGAAAAAGAAAACTAAAGAAAGGAAAGACAGTCATTGAGGGAACTTTTTTATAAATGTAAAGAGAACAGATGAAATGTTAGAATAAGACCAAACAAGCAGGGCAGCCTTGAAGCTGTAAGTTGATGTTATGTCCTTAAAAAGAAACCAGGATGTGGATAAGAGAACTTCAGTTTAATGTTCTTTTTTTCTCCCTCTCTCCATATCCATATCCATACACACACACACACACACACACACACATATACATATACATATATAAATGCTCATTCTATTGAATGTTTCAAGTTTGAAATACAAATTAAAATTTAAAAAATTAAAATACATTTTAAAATGTTTGAAGAAGTTTAGCCAATTTTAAAAATCTATCATATTTGCAAAATCTTATTTGTAGTATTATGATTTAATAGTATCTTTATTCATACAGAGAGGTGAAAATTCAGTGAGGAAAATCAAGCCCATTCTCTCTTTCCCTCAATTCATTCAACTAGCATTGTCTAGAATGGTATTTCAGCACTTGAATTTTAAAAAATCTTCTCAAAACTTGTCACTTTATTTTGGATGTGTAGTTCTTCTCTTTGTCACATGTCTTACTCAAAGATATTCTGCTTTTAGAAATCATTCTTCTTGGAATAATGTAAGCCAACATAGTTCATTATCAGTTTCAAAAGTTGTACTTTGCTACCACAAAATATTAAACCATTTTTTTTAATGGCAGAAGACAATTACTGAATTGGTCAAGCCTGAACAAACCGGTTCCAAAATCACATTTGTTAAAGTGGCCTACAAATAATTGGTCGTCTTCTATTAGAAAAAAAGATAGATAAAGCATTTATTAAGTGCTTACTGTATTTCAAAACTGTGAAACTCACTGGGTTTACAAATAAAAGCAAATAGAAAAGAGCCTGCCCTTAAGGAGCTTATGGTCTAAAAGTAGAAGATAAACACCCAAAAGGGAACTGGAAGGTAGAGAAGTCTAGGGAGTCAGTTTTTACTCTGCCATTTTTGGCTAATTTTCAAATATCTTCCAAATTTTTATGAAAGGGTTTGGGTCAGAAATATTTAAAGCTCCTGAATATTTTTAATGAGGCAACTGGGCTTATTGCACACACAAATAGCCATGCATATACGTACATATATATCAGCATAATCTACAGGTGATATGATTTATTCTCTAATGAATTGCTTTTTTAAGCAAATCCGATATAACATCAACATTTTAAAACTCAACCTATTACCACATGATTTGTAAAATAATTAAATCTTGCTTAAAGTTGTCATGAAACCTCTTTCTGTTGAGTTTCAGGCAGTGGTAATGATGTTTACTCTTGTTTGAAAATGCTTAAATTTATAAATTATAAATACACTATTTTTTCCTGTTACAGAATTTTCTTTTAAATAGTCTGAACAAAGACATCTATAAACCCCTGCTAATTAACTTCTCAGCACAGACTACTGCAGCTCAAACTCAGAACATCATCATGTCAAAGCTAGACAAAAGGCGAAAGGGAGTTTTTGGTCCTCCTCTGGGCAAGAAAATGGTAATGTATCCCTTTTCCTATATATACAATATGTAAATTACTATTTGTATGCACAGTTATCTTTAGAACAAATTTTATTTTTAAAGGACTAATAAAGTCCAGATCTACATAGGATTTATATTTTTCTATTTAGTTTTTAATGAGAAAAAAATGAATATAAAACCTATTACACTGATGTGAAAATTATGGTGATGCAAATTTTGATTAGAATTATTACTCAACAGAAAAGATGTAATATTAAAGGCATGTATCTGTTCTAATTGAAATAAGGGTATTTTTCTAATTCCTTTTTGTTCTCTATTTTTATTTCCTCACTTCTTTCTGATAATGCCTTCTTTCAGATTATCTTCATGTATTCTATATGTGTATGTATTTAGATTCATTATATATGGTATGATATATACAGATGTGTGTGTATGCATGCACACCTAGATATTTATGTACTGTGTCCTCTATTAAAATATGTACTCTTTCAAAACAAGGACTATTTTTTGTCTTTCTTTGTATCCCCAGTACTTTGCCTAGTGCCTGATGCACAGTAAGTACTTAATAAATGCTAGATGACTGTTTCATGGGCCTCCAAAGCCTCAGACTGTCTTATTACCATTGGAATAAAATGGCCCATCTATGCTCCCTACTTTCTCTTTGTTGACTTTATAGTAAAAAACAATCAGAATTAACCACATTTTTATGTATTTAAAACTTAAAATTGTATATTACAATTTAAGTCATAATTCAGATTAAAAGACATGGATATAAAATCATGTAATTCAAACAAAAAAAGTATTTCTTCCTCAAGAGTAGAATATTTGACAAAATTATATGCACAATTATCTTTACTATTTATTTGACTTTACCCCCTTGGGTAAAGTCTTGTTTCCCTTTAGTGAAACAAACAGAATTTCTCTATAAATGATTGCTTGTTTATGCTCCTTATAGATTTCTTTAACCTGTCTTAAATTACAAGATAATAAATCCCAGTTGGCAAGAATGATTTTGTTTCATATTGCTAAGATACTTGTGTAGTATAAATTGATGTAATTCAGCCAACCTTAATTGTTAACTACTCAGTGATAGACATTGAGTTCTAGCTGTCGAACCTGTTTATAGACAGAAATGTGTCTTTTCTATTTACAGTTTGAGTTATGGGGTAGAAAGGTAGAGGGAAGACTTTTTTTAGGATTAAAGAGATCCAAATACTTAAGTCTATAGGCTGATGAAAAGCAGTCAGTGGAGCAGGAAAGATTAAAAATGCCTGAGAGAGGTGATAATTCATGGAACAAGGTGCTGGAGAAGGAGGGAAAGTGCAGATTGAAGACCTGGCCTTGACAAGGAGTTGTCCTTCAAGACGGGATGAATAGGGGATAAAATGAGTGAAGATACTGAGAAATTCCTGGTATATATTGAGAAGAGTTAAGAGAGTTAGTCCAGTTTTCCCTCATGAAGTAGTAGGCTTCTTGGTCTGCTTTCACTGTGGTGAGTGGGCTCTTAAGAGAGGAAGAGGTTTGAAGTAATCACTATATAGAATAAGAGCTTTACAATGACATAGGCATGGTTACAGAGCTTCACATTTTTCCTGTGTTTTTTTTAATGAGTTTTTTAGAGGCAACATAATATAGTGGAAAGGGAACTGGATTTAGAGCATAGTACTTGGGTTCAAATTCCATCTCTGTCACTTAATATTCCTGTAATCTTGGTCAAGCCACTAATCTTTTGGAGGCCCAGTTTCTTCATCTATAAAACTAGACGGCTCTCAGGTGACTTCCAACTCTAAATCATAGATTTTTAGGATCCCAAGTAGTTTTTTTTTTTATCAGCAAGGCACTGTGCTAGGTTATGGAGATACCAGGATAAAAATGAAACAGTCCTTATCCTGAAAAAGTTTCCATTCTTTCTATCAGGAGTACGTAACACATATGCAAAAAAGAATAATGCAAAGTAGTTTGAGGAAGAAAAGAGCTTTCACACCTGGGATGAGCAGAAAAGGCTGAACAACTTCAATGGTAGCTGAGTTTAGGATAGAAATAAAAGGATTCTGAGAAGTACAGATGAGGCAAGAGTTGTTCTAGACAAAGGAGTGGGGGATGGATCAGACAACTTGGGTGACTAGGTAGAGACAGATTGTCAAGTTTGGAAGCAGCTAGAAGTCTAGTTTGACTTAAATAGAGAATATGTGAAAAAGACAATATTGTAAAGGCAGATTTTACCCAAACTGTATAAGTGCCAGGTTAAGAAATTTATATTTTGTCCCACAATTAATAGGGAGTCACTAAAGGTTTTTGAGCAGAAGAGTGTACCTCAAGATTTTTCTCTATATTTATCTAAATAAAAATGAGATGAAATATTGAGCACAATGAGTCTGAAATTTGGGGTATAATCCAGGATTCTCATATTTTTAATTACATTTTTAGGTTGTCTTTGTAGATGATGTAAACATGCCAGCTCGGGAAGTATATGGGGCTCAGCCACCAGTTGAATTACTTCGTCAGTGGTTAGATCACTGGAACTGGTATGATCTTAAAGACTGCTCCATGATTAAACTAGTGGACATTCAAATCATGTGTGCTATGGGACCTCCAGGTTGGTTTTCTCTGAATTGCTATTTAAAAAACAAACATAGTATCCTGCAGACAGTATGAGTTCCCTAACCTACCCCTCTTCCTATGTTGAACAGGTTGGAATTTCACTGATTCATTTGTACATTGGTCATATATGAGCTTTGCTCACCACCTTTATATATGCATATATGTACGTGTGTTTAATGTTTAATTTTTTAATTATGGCTTACCAAGTATCAACCCACATTAACATTTCAGTATCCAGGGAACAACATAAAGGGGTTATATATGTAACTGTGAATTTCTATTATGTAGTTTTTAAAACCTACATTAAATTTTAACACAGTAATACCAAAATTCCCCTGCTTATCAGCATCCCCTTTTGAACTTCCAGAATTCTGTTCTTTTCTCTACTTTTTTTAATGCTGCACTGGTGCTTCTTTTTTTCCTTTTTCATCTATTACTACCCATTGGCTCTTTACCACCACTCCCATCTGATTAATATTTTAATTTACATGGCATAGTGCTTTATGTAGACGCAATGTGCTAGACCTTATCAATCTGTAGATGATTTTCATTGGCACTGCTCCCATCACTAGGGCACTAGGCAAAATTGCAAAGTTGACCAAGATAGTTTTTGGAAGCCTTTCTTTCTCTTTTTCCTACCATCTAATGCTCACTCTTGCATCCTTCTTAGGCAACTGGCACACTCCTGCTGCCTCCTAACCCTGTCCAAAGCTCATTGTTGTGGCTTCCTTAAAACCTGCTCTTGCTGGTGCACCCCATTCTTCACAATTACCCTTCTATTTCCTTCCTTCTCAATTAAAAAAAATTATATTCCATAGAGCTCAGTTCACCTTTTTTTTTTTTAAAGCTCAATTAAATTTTAGTCAGTCTGGTTAAAATAATTCAGAGTAAGTGATCAACTCTGGGAATGACTAATAAGCTTGGGCCTCACTCACCATAGGTATATTTGCAAAGAGAAGTTTGTTGACCCAAATATGTATCTAATTGGTGGAATATATGTGCAAGATATTTTTGAGTAGGGACACACTCCCAGTCCCATGGACTCCTTCTAAGATTCCATCCCTTTTTTTATGCCATTCCACAGCCCTCTGGGGCAGAATAATATTGTCAGGCTAGGGCCACAGGATTCTTACAACCTCTAGAGTCATATTTTTTTGGAAGAGAGAACATACTTCCTGTTTGGTCCCTGTACGGAGGGAAAGACGACAAAGCTGAGTCTAGAAAACCTCCTCCACACAGGTAGGCACCAGGCTGTGTTTCTATAGGGTACACATACGCATGATTTCCAAAAGTACGTATGGTACAGTGGAAAGAAAACTGAGTATGGTGTTAGAGGACCTGGAGTAAATTTGATTCTGCCGCTTACTATGGAAACTTGGACAAGTGGCATGGAGTCTCTGGTTTTAAATTTCTTCATCTATAAAATGGGGCAGAAGTTGTGGGGAAGGTACAAGCAAGGTTCCTTTAGGATCTCAAGCTATGGACCTTATATTAAATCCATAGATTCAATTCCTCCTGTTGCGTGATTTTGTTTTGTCAGGTTTTTCAGGAAAATAATCCCCATGTTACACAAACCTGATAGTTTTAAATTTGCATTTACATGAAAGATATATTAGGAAGTGATTTCACATTTTAAAGATCCTTTACAAAAAGATTTGCCAAAGGATTACTTTAACAAATTTCCCCAATGTGTACAAAATATGATATAATTTTAAATATTTTCTGAAACATATATATATCAATTATATATAGTAAGGTACAATGCTTTCATTATTATCTGAAGTAGATACTAAGGCCTCACATTTTGATACTTTACTCTTTTTATAACATATGATGAGTATAATCCAATAGGTAAGTAAAATTAGGTAACCATACAAACTACTGGATCAAAACTCAAGGAAATTCACTTTTTGGAGAGTTTGGAGAATGCTAAGTTTCTGGCTGTATCACTATAGACAAATTGGATTTTAGTCTTATTCACTGACAGGTTTAAGGCATAATCTGATGCTTCTGGTCTCTAATGCAGGGATTAGCCATGTAAATGTACCATGAAAAACAAAACTGCTGAATTTGTCTGTCAGATCTGATTTCCCCTGGAGATTTCAACCTAACCTAAGACAAAGTCCACATAACTACAGATGCCAGTTCTGATAAAGTGAGAACAACCCCACAGTCTAAAGCTATCCAGACACTGTCAGCTTTGCTAAAATTGATTAGATGTCTGTTTACCATTTTCTTCAATCTATTCTGTGTAAATTTTACCATCTGGCAAGTTTCTTCACCATGTACAATTTTAAAAATTAAATCAGCACTTGGAAGTTTCATTTTATTATTAACATTAGACTTTCTGATATTTAGGTGGTGGGAGAAATCCAGTCACTCCTCGATATATGCGGCATTTTAATATGATCACCATTAATGAATTTAATGATACTGCCATGTATACAATTTTCTCTAGAATCTTAAACTGGCATTTCAATATTTGGTAAGTAGATTTCTTTTTGTGGAGAATTGTAAAATCTATGGGTAACCCATAGAACAAGTTTCCTGGAGTTATAATTTAAGTGGCACAAAATTCATCGCCAAAGACACCTTAATCATAAGTGCATGTTAAGTTGGACTATCCTAGTGATCCATAATACTAGGGCCATCTCTCACATTTACTCAGAGATAATGGTGAAGAAGGAAGCTGCAGGATACCACAGGAACAAGAAGTCAGTCTGTAAAAACTAATCTTCCACTTATACGTTTCTAACTCCCTCCCCCTCTCTCCCTTAACATCTCCCTTCCTCCTTCTCTCTGTCTCTCTGTCTCTGTTTCTGTCTCTATCTCTGTCTCTGTCTCTTTCTCTCTTTCGATGGAGAGATCACTGGATCAGAGTACGTCAGTTACAGGCCTAATTCTGTTGATTATATGAGTGAGTTTAGAAAGTCCTTTAATATCCCTCATTTGTGAAATCAGGAAGAACATTCAAAATCATCTATAAAATCTCTTCCAGCTCTAAATCCTATCATCCTTTTTCCTTTTCTCTTTACCTTCTGACTAATTTTCATCACAGAGAATTAGCTACAACAATGTCATAGAAGGAAGTATTCCATTATTGGGAAAAGTTCTGATTTCAAGGCCAGATTCTTATCTATTAGTTGTACAATTCTCTACTGTAGTGACCTTGAATAAGTTACACACAATAAAAATAATGTATACCTTACTGATTTTCTAGGATTGCCATAGGGGTCCATTAAGACTACAAATTTGAAATAGCTTTGAAAGAAACAAAGTATAACTATTTTCCTTATTACTGTCCTTGGCCCTATTATTTTGGGAGACAAAGACTTTGAACGCTTCAGGAATAAATATATCATCACCATCATCAAGTTCTCCATCTTTGTTTTAACAATGCAATGTACCATGTGCTTTCCTTATACTTTTTCTTTTGTTATTTAGCTACAGCTTCCCGTCAGAGTTTTCAGAATTGACTGACATGATTGTCAGTAGCACTATGGTTGTGTATAAGGAAGCAATGAAGAATCTCTTACCCACTCCAGCTAAATCACACTACCTGTTCAACCTCCGTGATTTCTCTCGTGTCATTCAGGGCGTTTGTTTGTCAAGACCTGAAAGCACAGAAGACCTAAGTGTAATCAAGCGCCTTTGGGTACATGAGGTAAATGTTCACGTGACAGAAGCTTGACAATACTGGGCAAAGATATTTATTACCTAAACATTGAGATGATCAATTCAGTCATTCTACTTCACTCATTCAACCAAGATACTGATACAAGATATTGAGTAATAACTATTTGCAAGGTATTGTGCAAGGCATTGTGAGGACACAAGGATGAAATGTGTAGTTGTCATCATGAAAAGAGAACCTTCGGATTGCTGACAAAAGTTTTCCCTTTTCACTGGAATGTTTTGGTGTGGTGGGCATGTCATAGATGTTTGAAAATTACCTTTTTCTCTTTTCTGAAATTTCCTTCTTATTGATTCTTAGAATGTTAAGTGATGACAATCTCTTTAATTATATTATCTTTTTGGTTTGACTTCTAATTAGCTCTGGAGAAGGAACAATTTTATTATATAAACTGCTTTTACTTTACTAATGTGCTTATTTTCGTTATTGAAATGTAGACTTGCGTAGTAATAGAATTATAAACCAACCTACTCTTCATTAATGCACAGTGCTTGTATATACGTGCTTAATGAATATTTATCAAACTGAATTTTCAGATCTTATTGTTTAATGGAGAAAAGTCTTGCACTTATGCTTCATTGTGCTATGGAGGTGACTCTTGAATCCTACATTAGTGGAGAATAAACCCTGGAAAATTTTCCAGTGGTGTAAAGGAGTCAAGTGTTGCTCCAGTGACCAATCCAATCTGCCCTCCCTGGAAGAAGCTAACTTAGCTAACGAATGGGAGTCAGCCCACTAGCTGACAACTTTTTTGGCTGTGGCTGAATCAAGAAAATAGAGAAAACTTTTAAATGACCCTCCCTCTGCATCTCTCTTCTCCATGGTAACAGTGGTGCAGTAACACCATTTTTTAGTCTGTCTATACATAGTAACTTAACTGGCAATATGCTAAATGTCTTATTTGTCCGATGACCAACATATCAATATCTGATTGGAAGAACTAAGCCAAACTGAAAAAATCAATAGATTTTTGTTATGATAAACAGAATCAGAAGAAAAGAAGTTGTAGCTACATGGAAGGATGGGTCCATTATTCTCTTTAGAGAGAAGTTGATGAACTTTGTTTCAAGAAACATCATTTCATGAGATACTTGTTCTTTTTATCTTAAAGTTTCTGTGATGAACCTAAGCCAAAAGGTTCTTGTGAAGATAACTGCAGCAGCATCTAATTCTGAGGATAAGAAGTTAAATTTTACCATGATTTTTGTCAACTCTTCTAAACCAAGCCAATTTATAATTTGATATGTGATTACTTCAGTAAAAATGGGTACAGAAGAGGATAGCAAAAAATAAGAAAGTTTCTTTGAAAACATGGCTCAGATTTGAGAAATAAAAGTGGCCAAAAGCTTGTGAACTACTCAGGAGTCTCATGTCTACCAGAAAAGTGTTGCAAGATTCTGGACATGGGAAGGGAATAAGCATTTATTAAGTGCCGGCTATGTTACCAGGATATCTCATTTAATCAAGCAAATGATTCTCCACACAAATTCAAAATAATGAAATTGACTGCCTCTTAATAAACAGGAAGGTACTGGTTATATTAGAATCAGCTACCTATACTACTGTCCAACCAGTAAGTAATTAGAGTGAATGTCAAAATCAACACCAAATTATGAAACCTCATGAAGCAGTACCTTCAGTCTGACCTTATTCTACTGAACCATTGATGCTAAAAATTGAGAAATAGAAAAAAGCCAACATATTCCCTTATAGTATCACCATTTCTTATAGAAAGTCTTAATATAAAAATTATCTACACATCATGGAGAATAAAAGGGGCCCAGATACAAGTTTAATTCAACGTATAACCAGTCTTTTGGCAAGCCATGAGAGATAGAAACCTAGAACAACACTATTGTAAAAGACAACCTAATTTATAAATACTATGAGGATGGTGATATATATTGTGAGCAATATTTCTTTTCTGAATTAGCAAAAAGCAGCAGAAGTAAAAAAAATTCACAGAAAACTTGGAATGAGACTGAAATAATAACTCACATTTACATATTACTATGAGCTTTGCAGTGTGTTAAATTTGCATTCATTGTCTCATTTAATGCTCAATGAGCCACATTATCCCAAGAGCATGCATGCAAGGAACTAGCTCAAGGACAACAAAGAGTGGTAAAATGGGACAAACAGGTCAATATTTATTTGATGATATATTTTTATTGGAATCAACAAAGCAAACACCCACCACACTTGGACACTTGTGTTCTAGTCATCAGTGTGCTGTATACAAAGTAGAAATGGCTTTTAGGGAAGAATAACCAAACAGCAAACGGAGGAAATCTGCACTGAAGGTGACATAATCTTGGAAACAAAGAGGAATTGCTTTACAGTTATCTCAGAGAGGGAAAGTTGCAAACTCCATGAGAACAGGGATGACATTTTGTTCTTTTTAAAATAATGTCTCAGCATATTTTCTTGGATGATAGTAAATTTTCCATAAATATTTTTGAATTAATATTATAATCTATAACAATTATACTATGTAAATGCAAATTGAAAAATTAAGTACACATTGTAGTTTAGGCTTAATTTTATTTATAAACTCTCTTGTATATTTTAACAACTTGGATTAGCTATTATGATTTTATTCAAGTTTTCAGATTTTATTTTAGAAAATTAAGGAAAGATATTATGGACTCAGTCAAATTCTTGCAACTTTTTCCTTCCCATTTGACTGATACTCAGATTATATCTATATGATTCCAAAATAGATAACTAGTACATTCAATTCAGTGACTACTGTTTTGTAGACAAAAAAACCTAGTTGACTGTGCACATTTTTGATGTTCAACAATTTTTTTAGGGACACAGAGGCATGGCCCCAGGTAGAATTGAAACTTTTTTTGAGGGAAACATTTTAAAATAATTACACAAAGACTTGCATTTTTAAAAATGGAACACACAGAATAATTCATCTTTTTTGGCCATTACTCTCTGTCTTGGTTATTGTGATTTAAGACCAGTAAATAAGAGACCAAAGACTTGTAGACTACCTGTGCCTTGCAGAAGGCTCATGAATAAGAAAATCAGAGGGCATTGTCATAGTCTTCTCTAGCAATATTTGAAGAAATTAAATTAACAGTATCTTAACAGAAAAGAAATGAATGGTTACAGATACAACCATCATTTCAATTGACTTTGAGGAGCCGTATCACTAGTAGGTGACAGTAAAGGTCAAAGACAATGCCAAATTAGGAGAATGGGGGAAGGATAGAGATAAAAATATACTGTCATATTATAGCAACACCAGCCTGACCTGCTAAGTGAGCTGTCAACACAGAAAAAGTTTTAGCTAAAGCATGAATCTAAAGCAATCACAACAATGGAGAGTATGGAGGTACCTTGGAGAGTGAATTTTAATTTTTTTTACCAAGTAGAGACATGGCAGTCAAGGGAAACATCAGTGGAGAGTATAAACACATTTGTAAAACATTTTGGACAAGTATGAGACAAGCTGAGCAGTGTCATCTAACAAAGCAAAAAGTATTCAAGAAGAAAGTGGAGCTTGATGTGAGATGCAATGAATCCAGATTATTCCAACAGCATTTGTGTAGCTGAAAGGTACACAACAAATTGATCAAATACAATAGATTGGTCATGTTTCTGTACTGATCTGTTTTTACTTGTAGCAATAAGTGGAAAGGCAATGACCAAATTGTGCTACCTCAGTACGAATATACTCTTAGAAGCAGTATCAATTGAACTTGGATAAAATTGGAAAGAGAAGTTGAACCTAGAGCAAATAAGTTATTGAGGATACAAATTTCAAAGATACTCAGAAGTCAATTTTTATATTTACCTTATTTTTAATTTATGAAATAAAACAAACTTTTCCATAACATAGTAGAATAAAAAAGTTGATTATACATGAAACTGCAAATCTGTTACGTACAACTTGCTATTCTTTTTAAATATATATAACAATTCTGCAATTGATAAATGGTCAAAGGATATTGAACAGGCACTTTTCAGGTGAAGAAATTAAAGATATCCATAGTTGTGAAAAAATGCTCTACATCACTATGGATTAGAGAGATGCAAATCAAAACAACTCTGAGATACCACTTAAGACCTATCAGATTGGCTAACATGACAAAGCAGGATAATGATAAATGTTGGAGAAATGTGGAAGAGTTGGAACACTAATTCATTGTTGGTGGAGCTGTGAGCTCATCCAAACATTCTGGAGAGCAATTTGGAACTATGCCCAAAGGGCTACAAAAATGTACATACCCTTGGACCCAGCAACATCGCTTCTAGGACTGCATCCCAAGAGATCATAAAAATGGGAAAGAGTCCCATATGTACAAAAATATTTATAGCAGCACTCTTTGTGGTGGCCAAAAACTGGAAATCAAGGGGATGGCCATCACTGGAGGAGTGACTGAATAAATTATGGTATATGAATGTAATGGAATACTATTGTGCTATAAGAAATGATGAACAGAAAGACTTCAGAGAGACCTGGAAAGACTTATATGATCTGATGCTGAATGAAAGGAGCAGAACCAGGAGAACTTTGTACACAGCAACAACCACAGTGTGTGAAGAATTTTTTCTGGTAGACTTAGTACTTTGTTTCAATGAAGGACTTAAAAAATTCCCAGTGGTCTTTTAAGGCACAATGCCTTCCATATCCAGAGAAAGAACTATGGAATTCAATCACAGAATGTAACAAAACATTTTCTTTTGTATTACATTTTGGTTTGTTATATGATTTCTCCCATTCACTTTAATTCTTCTATGCAATATGACTATAGTGAAAATGTATTTAATAAGAATGTATGTGTAGAACCTGTATAAAATTGTATGGCGCTCTGAGAGGGAGGGGGAAAGGAGGTAGAGGGAGAGAAAAAAATCTAATTTATATGGTAGAGACTGTAGAACACTGACAATAAATTAAAAAAATAAATAAATATAATAAAGTTATCATATAAATTTCTTTTTTCTTTTTTCTCCCTCTTCCCTACTGTAGAGATGGCTATTTTTAGACACAAATATGTACGTGTAGGTAAAATCATTCTATACATATTTCTATTTATCAGTTCTTTCTCAGAATGCAGATAGCATCTTTCTTCATAAGTCCTTTGAAGGTAATTTGGGTATTTACAATGGTCAGAATGACTTAGGTGTGTTCTTAAAACAACATTGCTGTTGCTGTATACAACATTCTCTTGATTCTGTTCATTTTCCTCTTCATTATTTCATGCAAGTCTATTCATGTTTTTCTAAAATCAACAAGCTCACCATTTCTTAAAGCATAGTAATTAGCCTTCATGAAATTAGTTTTAAAGATATCTCAGTGAATTGAAGATTTCAAAAGGGTGGAAAAAAGCATAAATGGTGCTTCCACCAAAAAAAATGACTCTGAAGCTGCCTGTGTCTATTAGTTTATATTAGTTTAATTAGCTTAAATAGTAAAGTTCTTCAAATGCTTCTTTGCAGATGATTCATTCCTATTAATTGCATACCTTGGAACTCCATAAAGATTCCTCAGTTAAATACTCATGGATACAAAGAAGATTGGTCAAACCATCCATGCTAGAAAAATGAAGTAGTGAAATTATTTTGGCCAGATTATGACATCCCCAGATGACATATCCCATAGATATGATGCAGTTTCATCAATATCTTCACCCCCTGTATTCAACAAAGATTTTTTGAACTGAAAAATTCATCTAATGGCTAGCCTTCTGGTTATGAGCCAGCCTTTCAATACTTAGTGTGACTGTTGAATGACAAACACATATTTGTCACCAGGCCTTTCTATAACTTGGTAAAACCTATTGGATCTTTCACTTAGCTGAAATAGTCTCAAAGAATCCAAGGTCACTTCCAAACCATAGTGAATTATTGGAAAAGACATTTAGTAGAGGAAAATATTCCTATAAACCTATGGAAACCTATGGAAATTTTCTTGAATTTTTCCATGATCTTTTCTTTAGATTAACCTTATTAAAATACCAATAAAACAAAATAACTTTGATATGAATATTTTCTTTTGTATTGTTTAGTTACTTCGAGTATATTATGATCGTCTACTGGATCATGCAGATCGAGCTTGGCTTGTGAGTTATATCGAGGAAGTGACGGAAACTTACTTGGAAGAAAATTTTCATGAACTTTTTAAAGCTTTGGACTTTAATGGTGATGGAGTGGTGGAAGAAGACGACTTACGCAGTTTAATGTTTTGTGATTTCCATGATCCCAGAAGGGAAGACACTAACTACAGGGAAATCAGCGATGTGGACAATCTGCGAGTTGTGGTTGAAGGTCATCTTGACGAATATAATAACATGACTAAAAAAACCATGCAGCTTGTATTATTCCGATTTGCCATAGAACACATAAGCAGAATTTCCAGGATCCTTAAGCAACCTCGAAGTCACGCTCTTCTGGTTGGGGTTGGAGGCAGTGGTAGACAGTCAGTCACCCGGTTAGCTGCCCATATGGCTGATTATACAATTTTCCAGGTTGAAATATCCAAAAGTTATGGAACTTATGAGTGGCATGAAGATTTAAAACTCATCTTAAGAAAATCATCTGAAGGAGAGATGCAGGGTGTTTTCTTGTTTACAGACACACAGATTAAAAGAGAATCATTTCTAGAAGATATTAACAATTTGCTAAATGCAGGGGAAGTTCCAAATCTTTTTCCAGCAGATGAAAAGCAAGAAATATGTGAAAAAATGCGTCAGATAGATCGCCAGCGGGATAGAACAAAACAGACAGATGGTAGTCCCATAGCTCTTTTTAACATGTTCATTGATCGCTGTCGAGATCAACTCCATGTGGTCCTGGCCATGAGTCCAATTGGAGATGCATTCCGTAATCGTCTTCGAAAATTTCCAGCTCTTGTTAATTGCTGCACCATTGACTGGTTTCAGGTATTGTTTTTATAAATTTTTAATTCTCATGTTCCTCTGTAGAAACTCAAATCTGCCTTATGTTATATTTTCTTATTACATAAAAGTCATTTTAGTAAAATGTCCTAGTTAGGTAAAGTGAAAATTAAAAAATATTCTCATCTGAGAAATCAAGGTAATAAAGAAATTATCCATTAATCCTTTTCTAATCACAAAAGTTACTATATTAATGAAAATTTCACTGAGTATAAATATGTAAAAATAATTACCCTAATTCTCCTGTCTCAGCTGAGCTGTGTAATTTTCTAGGGATGCAAAATAAAGAAAATTTTCCATTGGGTGTTCATATGTAAAGATGAGGAATATAATCTCCAGTTCCTAAACAATCTTATAAAGCCTGTTTACAGCTATCCCCACATTTCATGACCTTGTCATCACTCAAAAGCTATTTCTTATACATATATCCTCAGGAACATAGTTATTCCACACTTCTCCCACCTCCAATTTCCTATATCCCTTGTTGTATTGTTTTAACAATAACAGTACATTCAGGCAATCTTTTTAAGTACAAAACAAACTGCTCTAAGCGGGTTTAACTTTTAATTAAGGACCAACTATATACAATAAATAATTATAGGCATTTAAAGTAGCTACAGAAGTCAGCTTACTTTTACTGCAATTCCTTAACATGAAAACTCCAACAATATGTGCTTTCTAAAACATCAGTTATCGTGACCTACAGCCTTCCTGTATAGATTTAAGGATAGGTGCCTTTACCTCTTCTGGTATACACTAATCCTACCCAACTAAGCCCTCATGACCCACTAAACAGTCTTCCTCTAAGGAGAGTTACCTGCCCTCTTAACCATTTATTGGACAGATTACTGGTTTTCTGTCCATTCCCTGAACATCTAGCTGTGACCTATATCTACTTAGAAACAGGCCCCTATATTGTATTCCCCATTTATGCCTGGAATTCTGCATACTTAGATACTTTGTCTCCTTGACGTTAGTCTCATCAAATTTAGTGTCATTTCTTATGGCTAATCTCCTGGCTTTCTCCATTCAGCTCACTTAATTTTCTGGGTTTATTGACATATGTATCACTTAATTTTTGAAGCATGTTAAAAAAAAAGAGAGAGACAATTAAGTCTATATGTCTATATGTACACAAATATGCTTGTGTATGTATGGCCTGATAACACTAAACACTAGTAATCATACCCTAGACATATTAGAAATACAGTGACAATGACTGAGACCTAAGGGAAAGAGAAAACCAGAGAAGGTAATACCCAAACTGGCAAACGCACAGATTGTTTTTCTGCCCCATTCTTTTTATCCTCCTGAAGATTATAACCATGTTTCCATGAACAGTAGACTCCCACTGGGGACTCAAAGTGCCACTCCCCAATGGAAACTAAGGTTCAATTTCATTCCTTTTATCCAGTCCCCCTTTCATTTCTTCCACTAGGAATTGTCCCAGATATCAGGTGCAAATGATTTCATCCATGTTTTCTCCCATATAGTAGACTTATATGGATCCGGCCCTTCCATAACAAGAATCTATTTACGGCTACATTGAAAGAAAGCCGAGTAATAATAATTCCGCTAATAGAAGTAAGCTTCCATTTAGGTTTTCAGTCAAAATAAAGACATGTTTATCCATCAGTCATTACTAATTGTGTTGATGCAATTATTTAGATTTTCAGTAAAAAGCATTCATATAATAATGTGTGGTTGTGGTTTACTGGTTACATTTCCTTCTCAAAGACCATGTAACTACATTCAGAAACGTGTTACTGATGCCAATAAAATTAAATTTTGTCCTGTGGCAGAGAAATATGGAGAGTGTTTGTCAAGATTTTCTTAAATTAGATAAAATCATACTTGTTGTTCATTTGTTTCAGTCATGTCTGACTCTTCGTGACTCAATTTGGGGTTTTTATAGCAAAGATACTGACGTGGTTTTTCATTTCCTTCTCTAGTTCATTTTATAGATGAGCAACTGAGGGAAGCAGGATTAAGTGACTTGCTGCTAGTAAGTGTCTGAGGCCACATTTAAACACACGACTTCAGGCCTGACATTCTATCCCCTGTGCTACCTGGCTGCCCCAATTTTATTGATAAATATTTTTATATAGATTTTCAGTTAAAAAAATAATATAACTATATTCAGAATCTCAAGTATTATTAATGCTAATGAATTAAAATTGGTTCTATGGAAGAAAACTACTAAGAATTTTATTAAGATTTTCTTAAATTAGTTCAGAATCTCAAGTATTATTAATGCTAATGAATTAAAATTAGTTCTATGGAAGAAAACTACTAAGAATTTTATTAAGATTTTCTTAAATTAGAGGAAGTACTAAGTTTTTTATCTTAAAATTAGACATGGCCTGAAGATGCACTACAAGCAGTTGCCTCACGCTTCTTACAAGATATTGAAATGTCAGAAGAAACACGAAATGGCTGTATTGATATGTGTAAAAGCTTCCATACTTCCACCATTGACTTATCTGAATCCTTCCATTCTGAACTTCAGAGATACAACTATGTGACTCCTACTTCTTATCTTGAATTAATCTCCACATTCAAGTCCTTACTGGAAAAGAAAAGGAGGTAAGAGTAAAATTTCCCTTTGTTAAAACTGGTATGTATATATTTAACTATATGTATAGTTATGAATATAAATTTAATGAGAATAACTACTTAGTGCATAGATTGTAATGTGATGTTTACCCTCCGTCATGCTGCTTTGATTGAACATTTTATAAATTGTTAGGTGAATTAAATGGAAAGTTCAATAAATATTTATTTTTAAATAAAGATGAATAATAAATTTAGAAGTAAGACAGAGAGAGAAATAGAAGGGCAGGATATTGTGATCAGAGAAGAGCTTTTCAGAATTCAAGATCTTGGGCATGGTCTATTTTGAGATGATGGTGACATCTAGAACTTGACTAGCCCTATCTGCGACTTACTGAATAGCCAGAGGGCAAAGAGATAAGCAACATTGAGAGACAGTGGAGTGAAGTAAGGGTGAAAGACAATGCTTTGTTAAACTGATCAAATCAATGAAGATGGAGGTCCTGACAAGCTCAAATGAGAGTCCTAGAAGGAACCCACCAGAAAGAGGGATGGAAGGATTGAAGATAAGGTCATGGAAAATTCATTTCCTCCTTGAAAAATAATTGTATAGAATGCTGATGAAAATCTTAAAGGTTGCTCATCATGTAGTGGTTGAAATCAGGAAGACATGGGTTCAGATCCTTCCTCAGTGACATTAGCTATGTGACCCTGGTCAAGTCCCTTACCTCTCTTGGCCTCAGTTTCCTCATATGTAAAATGAGGGTGAAGGTCTTAATGGCCAGCTCTAAATATATGATTTTGTGACCTTACAAAAGACTGAGAAGCTCGGGGGTAACTGAAATGATATTTTATGAACATAAATGGACATTTGGGGTGACGGATGAAAGATATTTGCAGAAAGCTTACGGTATAACTGATCTTGTTTTCTTCTGATTGCCATCAGTGAAGTGATGAAAATGAAAAGGAGGTATGAGGTGGGCTTAGAGAAGCTGGACTCTGCTTCATCCCAGGTGGCCACAATGCAGGGTGAGTTGGAAGCTCTGCAGCCTCAGTTGAAAGTGGCCAGCCACGAAGTGGATGAGATGATGGCGATCATCGAGAAAGAGTCTGTAGAAGTGGCCAAAACTGAGAAAATCGTGAAAGCTGATGAAGCTGTAGCCAATGAACAAGCTATGGCTGCCAAAGCAATCAAGGACGAATGTGACGCCGATCTAGCAGAAGCCTTGCCGATCTTAGAATCGGCTCTCGCTGCCCTCGACACTCTTACAGCCCAGGTAAAGCTGATGAGGCAGTATGTGTGCACTTACCTTTGTGAAAACTAACCTTAGTAACCAAA
This sequence comes from Potorous gilbertii, assembly GCA_028658325.1. Classification (NCBI taxonomy): domain Eukaryota; kingdom Metazoa; phylum Chordata; class Mammalia; order Diprotodontia; family Potoroidae; genus Potorous; species Potorous gilbertii. The sequence goes on along the minus strand of CM053771.1, from coordinate 222,890,835 downwards.
CAGAATGATGATGTGGGTTGGATATCTCCATTTTGGGTGTACTTCTAGGGCTCTTATTAAAACGAAGTGAGTATTGGAAGGTAGACTTTACTATCTGCTTTCATTCAGACTTGTTGTCATGCTGTCCTGAGTCTGCCATCACTATCTGTGGTTCTGTTTTGACATATTGTCATAACCTCACTTGTTCCTGACTCATTTCAACAAAGCTCCACAAGTTCCAGCCGCTGGTGCCTGAGGCCAAGGAGAGGGATCTCCCTGTGGGTGTGTGCCTATGTGGGTGAGAGAGAGAAAGCAACAGAGACCAAAGCAGAAGGGGCAGATATTTATATTAATTAAAGAAGCATTTATTAAGCACCCAGTATGTTACAGTCCTAGTGCTGGGCAACGAGAAAACAGGGACAAAAAGCCTGAAATGGTCCTTGCCCTCAAGGAGCTTAGTAGTCCTAAGTAGTAGCTTTGGGTATCTTTAGTTTCATTCCCACCGCATGCTGATTCCTTTTGGGCTCTTATAATTCTGAGTTTCTTTCTTGAGATTATCAACCTCCCTTGTGGAACATTTTTTCACCTCATCAATGGTCCTGTCCCTCAAATGAGTCAGAAACTGTACAAGTGCCTGTCCTCTCTGCCATGTCCTCCAGTCATTGCCCCCATTACCTTTCATTTCTTTGTACTTTCAGCCTTGTTTTTTCTTTCACTTAAGACTTTTGCTTCCATTCAAGACTAGGAAGGCAGCATTTGGAATTTGAGAGCTTGAGGAGGAGGGTAAGGATGAGACTTCTAGGCCTGTGTCTTTTTCTGATTTTGACCTTTTTATCATAGTTGAAGGAATCCACCAAGAGTTGGGGATAATAGTGAAATTTTCCTCTTTCCGTAAGATAGGAACATTATCAAGAATATTGGGGAAGATGTTGCCATTTTCTCAGGATCCAGTTTCCATCTATAATCTGACTAAGGCACCAGCAGACACATAACCCAGGAGAAGAGAGGGAAGAAATGCTATGGGTTTAGGGTTGTGACTTGGGTTCAGTCAAAGGGCTGTACTTCAGAAATTAGAGAACTGCACGTGGCCTCAAGGCCACAGGATCCCCTCCCTTGGGTTAGAATAAGATGGTTCTGTATTCTTTCTCACTTCCTATTAGTATACTTGCTCTAAATTCAGCTATTAGGTGACGAATTTCTATTTCTTCCTAGTTCAATTTGACATTATAACCCATGTTAACTCTTGTATAGTTTCAGTTCTCTCTTGTAGGAATTGTAGCTGTTAGGAACTTAGTCCTTTTCTCACTGGGAATCCTTACTATTTCTGTCTGATCCCTTCTGTTCTTCAATTGATCATTTCATCCTTCTCTTCTCTCCCTAAATTGTCCTCCTTAATCTTAAATGCTAATTATGGTAGCTGATACTCATTGATTTCACAATTATCTGGTTTGTTACTAAGATAATAACAGGTCCTCAATATAAATATCAGTACATCAGCTTATATCCACATATGCCTGATAACTTTCAAAAATTTTCAAATAGATTTTCATGGATTTGTTGATTTAAAAGTCAATATTTGTAAATAAGAGGTTGTACAGATGCATTAAGTAAGAATTTGAATCAAGACTTAAAACTCATGTATATGTCTTCCAGTGCAACACTCTAGCTTAGTGGCCATGACAATGACTTTTATTTGTAGGCTAACACTTTGAGTTAGAAAAACCATACCATTAGACTCATATTTAATTTTTGATGTAATATGTTTGGCAAAGAGATAGGGTATCTAGAGAAATCCAATTGTTGGGCAAATGGATAAAGGAAGATGGGATTTTAAAGTAGGTAGACAATTTAAAACCAATTTTTATTTTTGATTATGAGGGGGAAGCACAGTTTCTATTTTTACATAATATGAAAATAAGAATAAGTTATGGATAGTTTTATCAGACTATTTCTTCAGATGTAATGGAAATGTTTTTATTTAAAGGATATTACTGTGGTAAAATCCATGAAAAGTCCACCTGCTGGTGTGAAGATTGTTATGGAAGCTATATGTATCTTGAAAGGAATCAAAGCAGATAAAATTCCTGATCCATCAGGCACAGGAAAAAAAATAGAGGACTTCTGGGGTCCAGCTAAAAGACTGCTTGGTGACATTAGATTTCTTCAGTCACTTCATGAATATGACAAAGACAACATACCTCCAGCATATATGAATATCATTAGGAAAAATTATCTGCCAAATCCTGACTTTGTTCCAGAAAAGATTAGAAATGCTTCCACAGCAGCAGAGGGTCTATGCAAATGGGTTATAGCAATGGATTCCTATGATAAGTAAGTCCTACTATGAAAACTTATTGTCATATATTATTTCTAGGCTTTTTTTCCAGATTAATTAAGATGTTAAAGGTTGTAGGCTCATGGAAGAGTCTTCTGTACCTAATATCTTGTGATCTTAGATTTATAAGTAGACAACAAGTTTATACATATAAAGCATAAATACTGCAACACATACAGAAGATATGTAAAAAAAAACATTTTGGTCACTATGTTGAGAAACATTGACAAAATATAGCAGGAACTTGTAAAGTCATTTCTCCAAAAGAGCTAAACTATAAACTTCATTATCAAAGGATAGGCCTTCCTCAGAAAATTCTTATTGAATTTCTCCTTTCTCTTTGAGGGTTCTCTGAGTTTTTAATTTTCCTTATTCTAATCTCTTCTAGTGAACTCCTTCCTTCCTCCTCCTTATTTCAATTTCACTATGAACTGGCTTCCTTGGCCATCTGCATGCACTGCTGTACATGGTAATTTGAAGTCACATATCTGGGATTACTTATATTGTTCAATATAATTCCATCTACTGGTTATTTCTTTTGGCCCCTACTGTGCTCAGGTTCACTAGTTCCTTCCTTTAAAAATTGCATAATAGGTGAGAATCAAGAGTGTGATAACTCAGTAGCTTGCTTCATAATAATAGTAAAATTTCTTGGAATAACTCATGATACACCCAACAATAAGGAATTTGCTGGTCAAATGTAATAATGGCTCTGCTTTTCACCATTTCACCTCCACCCTTCCCCAGTCCTGGCAACTCATCTGGAAAATGAAGGAGTTGAACTAGATTGTCAGTCCCCAAAATCCCTTCCACCAGTAAAAAAAAAAAACAAAAACCAAACAAATCCCATGATACTACTAACATCCATGGACTTTGACACTAAGACAAAATGTCACATTCTATCTTTAGCATGCAAAGTGGCATTCCTAATGCTATATGCACACAAAATTGTGTTAAAATAGTTGTGAGACCTTGAGCACGGTCCAACCTACTGTCTCACTCAGTCCCTCATTTGACTAATAGCTTATGTTTGTAAGATAGCACACTGGGGCTAAGGATACAGTCCATAAATGTAGAAGAGAAAACGCAAGTAAGTGGCAAAGCCATGACATTGAACTTATCAGCACTATTTCTTCCTTGGACAGCTAATGTAACTGTCCACAGATGTGGTAACAATATAGGTTGAGTAGTAAGCACATTCTTCTTCCATTCTTGTTTTTGTAGGCTAACATATGTAGACTATTAAATTAAATATTTTGATGTCAGTTGTAGAAATAGTTTGGAATTTTATTTTGAAGAATGAGAACAAGTCAATTTGAAAATGCATGCTATGTTTATAGCTGCCATTTTAGAAGTCTGTAATGCTTTCCAGATATTTTATGATTTGGTGCTTTCTTTTTCATAGAGTTTTCATTAATGTTTAACTTTATATTAGAAAAAATTGTATTATCGATTTTTAGTTAGCACTGAGGAACTAGAAATGCAAATTTGAATATAAAGCTGTATTATAAAATGTTAGCTTACATATTCCAATTACTTGTGTTGCTTACTGTAGAGTGGCAAAAGTTGTAGCCCCAAAAAAGATCAAGCTGGCCCAAGCTGAAGGTGAACTTAAAATTGCCATGGATGGTCTTAGAAAGAAGCAAGCGGCACTTAAAGAGGTTCAGGATAAGCTGGCCAGACTTCAAGATACACTTGAATTAAACAAACAAAAAAAGGCTGACCTAGAAAATCAAGTATGTAACAGCTATGGATAAATACAGGATAATTTTTCACTTGTCTAATCACTTCAAATTGGCCCAGATGTATGCTATGTATCCCTTTTCCTACTCCCTCACCCATATTGGCTTGCATAAAACCTAAGTGCGCCCTACATTCAGAGGTTGGGAGGGGAGGATTGATTCTATTTAAGTCAGTATGGGACTTGTTCATTCTTGTGGTCACACTATGAATTTGGGGAAAATTGTTCATCTTCTAAATGTATAAAATATGTGTTAATCTTCAGTTCTGAAGTTAATGCTAGTTATACTGATATCATCATGAAAAACTATATGCTGAATTCTGATTATATCCTAGAAAGAAAAACCAAAATATTCCCACAGGATCTGGATAAATAGGTCATCATTTTCAAATTATATCAAGAAACATTTATCCAATACCTATATACAAGCCATTGAGGGGAACAGGAGAGGCTGTCAAAAAGTCTGATAGTCTTTCTTAAATATTGATAGTTTTTATATGAAGTAATGCCATACATTTGTATATACATTGTGTTTATACTTATGTGATATCATAATTCTCTGAAGTCCCTCTATGATTTTAAAACATACTGGCAAAAAAAGTTTTCTATTCAGAAAAGAAAAATTATTATGTGAATATTTTAGCATGAATGATTTAGCATGTGAACACAAAATCTTGCCAATTTCACTTGTTCTATTTCTGGCCACTAAGAAAAGACTACTTTACTTTTCAAGGTTGACTTGTGCAGCAAAAAACTAGAGCGAGCTGAGCAATTGATTGGAGGCCTTGGAGGGGAGAAAACTCGATGGAGTCAAAGTGCTTTGGAACTGGGGCATTTGTATGTTAATTTGACTGGTGATATCCTAATTTCATCAGGAGTTGTGGCTTACTTAGGAGCCTTTACATCAAGTTACCGACAGGTAATTGTGTAGTCTGGATATATGGAAATATAAGCAATTTTCAAGAAAAATTGGCAATTTATAAAAGCAGTTATTTATATTGCTGTTTTATTTAGTTACAAATATGTGCTAATAGCATTCCTCCTCAGTAAACCAACATATAATTGTGTACCAGCAAATTTGTCAGCAGTTTGCCAGCATTATGCTATGTTTTAACCTTGAGGCTAAAATATAAGGTAAAGAGAAATACATATACATAGGTGTTCTCCTTTCCTGATCTTGTTACAAAATGCAGAACTCTTCCCCATAGTCCATGTAGTGTGTGTGTGTTCATCCTTCGTTGCCGAAGAAGACCATGCCATCAGAGAAATGATGACATGACTTGCATTTGACTTTGAGTGAGGGAGGGCTGTGAAGGTCACCAGCCTCACTTCTCCTCCAGAGCCATCTGAATCCAGTGACCAGATATTCATCAGGATGACTGGAGATGACCCAGGATGAGGCAACTGGGGTAAGTGACTTGCCCAAGGTCACATAGTTAGTGAGTGTCAAGTGTCTGAGGCGAGATTTGAACTCAGGTCCTCCTAACTCCTGCACTGGTGCTCTATGCATTGCACCACCTAGCTGCCCCCATAAAAACCTGGTAAATCAGAACAGTCCGTTTAGTAGTAAAGAGGGGCAAAATAGCAGTCAGTTCAGGACCAGTGATGTGTTGTTCATGTGAAGTTCAGTTTGGTTCACATTTTATGCAGTATTAGTGAGTTAACCAATTAGCAAAATAAGCTTTAAAAGGTACTGTGTTTGTGGGGGGTTGGGAGGGAGTTGGTATGAGGGGAGGTGTTATACAGATGCAAAATGTAAAATATAAAATGTGGCAAAATGCACACATATACTTAACACAAATGACAGAATTGCTACTGAATAATGGAAGGAATGGCAAAAATAAATCTGATTTCTTAAATGATTTTGAAAAGGAGATGAACATACTTAGAGTGGAACTTCTAAAAGCTCTTTTGAGTCTGATGGTGTAAATTCAAATAACAGAGCATCCAAACCAAAACAAAATAATTTTTAAACATTATCTTCTTTAACCATAATCAATGAATTCATGCTCCCACAAATATTTGACAGTATAAAAATATTTCAGAACCTACATATAATAATATATGCTGTAGCCTTTGTCAGTTTTAAAGACTTGTAAAAAGACATTGAAAAATTGCGTCAATATCCATCTGGCACATACAGGTAGAAATCTAGACCATATTACTCAATTGAAGAAAGCCAAAAAAGCAAAAAGCAGAATGAAATCCAGAGAATAAAGGTATATCTGAAATTCTTGATATTCTTCATCAGAAATTGAAAGTGAAAGCCTAAAGATTAAAGCAATATAATAGAGGATAAAAAGAGCTCACTGCAAAATAATTTAGCATCAATACAGAAACTTGAGAAAGGAATTAGTGGAGGAAAAGCCTCCAAAAAGGGGGAAATATAGAATATTTCAGGTCACTGAATTTGTTGGAAGAAGTTAAACATAACAAAAATGTAAATTGGAGCAAAGGGGAATAGGATTTGTGTGTCATCAATGTGATGGACCATGACAGTACTTCAAGGTAGATGTCTGAACCTTTAATGTCTCTGAAAAACAGGAAAAGCAATGGATGTGCATAAGTTCGATAAATATTGGCTCAAGCACTTCACAGTGGTGTGTGAATTACTAGCAAAGCATTTTACCAGATTTCTTTTGGATGTAAGCCTTACCCCAAATTTCTTAACAAAAGATATCACATTTATGAGGTGTATTGGAAACAGAGCTGTGTTACTTTTTAAAACTGTGCCATAGCATAAGGTATTTATTGCCAAAAGATGAGAACTCTAGTGAACTTTTCAAACTTTTGACTACTTACATGTTTATGTCCTTTATATAAAATATTACTTATATTGCTGAAAAATATATAAACACTTAAAAGAAGAAAATATTGTCTGAGAAGCAAAACTGTTGTGCCAAAATGCCCCATAGACTTGAAGAGCAATTTCTGTTGCTTTAGTTATTATTGTACAAGTCATAGTCATGTATAAGCCAAATACCATCTTTATTGATTATGTCAGTGCTGCCTTCCAGGCTTTATCACATACTCCAAATATATAAAATGAATCTAAGCATGGTGAGAATACTAGAATATTTGATATCCTCATGGAAAACAGTTTGCTATTTAAAACTCACTCCAAACTCAGTTAGGTCAAGAGTAGTTGATATAAAACATCACATCTTCTAGGAAAACAATTTAAGTCTACTGTGATTCTGCTATCCCTCAACTCATTGTCATCACTCCTGAAAAGAACTGAATATGGCTTTTGGTGCAGTAGAAAGTTACATTGTATCATGATTTGAATCACATTATAATATCAGTGCCTCCACAGAAAAACTCATGAAATAGCTATTTGGTCTTCTGGAAATTTCCACTTATGATGTAAAGATATCATTTCGACTCTATATATAAGATTGTTCATATGTGCCAAGAAATTGAAGATTTTAATTTTGAATTCAGAGTTCAAACTGAAATAGTGGATGAAGGTGATACTTAAAAATATTTGGATCAAGAAAAATCAAGCATCACTCTGTCTAGGAAAAAGCTATCTAGCACATTTTGTGATAAGAAACAGACTGATACCCCAAAGTCAAAGCTTAATATAGAGAATCTATCTTGATCATTAATGCCTCTGTAATTCCATTTTCAATATATACTTTTGGCATGATAAGATAAACAATAGTGAATATAAGTGCCTAAATAAAAACCAATACAGTGTTAATTAAACATAGGGATCATCGCCCCAAGCCAATTAAAGAAAGATTAATGCTTCCTTATTAAAAGGAAAAGGGATTAAAAAAGAAGATTGATACATATTCTCTGTGAACATGATTAGCAGGATAAAAATAGAAATCCTTTTGGAACAAAAATACCTCACTTCACATAGTAATAGTGAAGGATAAACTCAGAATTACTCCGTTAAGCTTGTTGAATATGACCAGAATTTGTTTATTTCTGAATAGAGTCTATGAAGCGCCTAAGATCCAAGAATATGTTGTGGAAAGAAAATGCCTTGTTAACATTTTATGGTATAAGTCAGTTAAAGGCTTTATTTTATCTATAGTTATAAATCAAAACAGGGAAAATAACAAATTAGCACATAGAAAATGATATCTTTATGGAGCAAGTGGGCTACTAAGTATGTTCCATTTTTCACAGATACTTATAGAACACGTTACATCCTCATCAGTTCAGCCACAGTAGACAAAGAAATGTTCAACAAATGTGTAAGTCATGCATTGTTCAAAGGAACACAGACTTCTGATAGCAATTCAGAATAAGGTCATTGCCACTATAAATTATAGAAAGGTTATCCTTAAGGAACCCAGATTTATTGGGTGATGTAGATTATGTAATGAAATAATGGAAACTGTATCACATATCATTATAGGTTTAAAAATATAGCATCTTCTAAATTCCTCGAAAGACATGACTAGCCAGCTATAATTATACTCCAGAAACTCATTATTCTTATGTAAACCAGGAAAAACCTCAGACCCATACTAATTTCAGACTTCATACTAACTTCAAAATATCCTTGAGAATTCAACAAATAAACTGTTCTGGAACCAAAGTATCCCTGTAGAGAGATCTGTTATCCACAATCACTATGACATATTACTGAGGCATATAAAAACTAAAATAATGTTTTTCATGGCTATTATCATGTCAAATGCTTTCAAATTACATAGAATGAAAACCTTTTTTAAATATAGAGACATGAAAGGAGAAATTAAAACAGGATAAAGTATATATTACTCCATCTTCCTGTTTGTGCCTGTAATTATTTAAAAATGCTTTCAGTGAGTCTACAGATAAGATTACATTCTATTACTTATTACTCATATACAAAAATGCAGTTATTTTATCCACCTATGCAAAACTCCAAATAATACTAAATAGAAAAGAATAATGGAAAGATAGTGATTTCAGGTTAAAGGCAAATCACTTAACCTCTATTTGCCTCAGTTTTCTCATCTGTAAAATGGGAGTAATAAATAACACCTACTTCTCAGAGTTGTTATGAGGATCATAGGAGATAATTATTATAAAGCACACAGCACAGTACCAGGCATCCAGTAAGCACTATAGTTATTATAATGGAGAGAGGACTGGTCTCATAGCTAAGAAAACCTGGGTTCAAGTTCCAGAGGTTCAGGTTGCACATCCCAAACCTATCTGCATT
>CM053771.1:222798099-222881110 GCA_028658325.1 Potorous gilbertii | reverse complement strand
GAAACTATAAAATAGCAGTATTATTCCTCTCTTCCTCAGCTTCAAAGGTAATCTAAAATAAATTATCTTTACAAACTGCCAAACCATCTGCTGATTTTTCCCCTTATAATCCTAGAAAACGTGTTTTTAGATAAAAAGTTCTGCCTACCAAATAAAAATGTCACAATCTGGTAGTCTCTAGTATATTATATGTGGGTGTTGACTTTAAAAGCCTAGTAATTTTAGCTGAAAAATAACCATTCCTGATATTTTAGTATAAAAAAAATCCCTATAACAAGTGCTCTGTGCTCACCCTTTTGTCTTGTGCACATTGGAAAAGTTATTGAGCTTAATTCTATAGTAAAGTAAGCCCCTCCAGTACATCATGCACTTTGGGTTAAGTACGTACACTTTTAAATCAGGAGAAAATTATTTGCTGTAGTTGCCTCCTCAAAGTCATGATTTCTTAGTGTGGCTTAGTGACCTTCAAGGATTATGCCAGCAGAGTACAAACTCTAGTAAATTCTACCATGCTGGAAAGGGATTGAGTATGAACCTGGAAACAGTGAGTTCTATTTTTGAGAACCAGCCCAGCTACATATGAAGAGTCTAGTAAGCTCTAGGAAGCTGGCCACTAGGTAATGGATTCTTGGGCTAATTATAAATGAGAGATCCTTGCTTTATGACCAATGGATGGATATGCAACTAGAGAAACTGAACTGGATCAGCTTTGGCATTTTCATTATAACCAAACTATAAGATAGAAGGATGTGGCACCTACATAACTGACAAATTCTCTTTTGAGGACAAATACAGGAGTTGACCGAGTTGGTTTTATGGTGTGGCCAAAAGTAACAAGAATGAGATATTTTTTCATCTTGTTTTGAAATGTTTATGATAGATATTTACAAAATGGAAAGTCTACCTTGCAGATAATTCCTGCTTATTTATCAATATCTGTTGCTTAGGATGAAGAGATAGAAAAATTTTTAAAAACTTGATAAAAACCATCCAGTTTCTACATAAAGATGATATTCAGGTGACTTTAACACACAGCATAGAATAAGTGAGAATGCAAAAAATGTTGGAAAATAAGGATCAAGAATAAGGAATGAAAGAGTCAAAAGGCTCTGCCTCCCTTAAGTCCAGTTCATTCCCAAGTCAAAACATCACCCCATGACGTCATCAGTCCTCTTCAAAAATGGATGAACAACCACAATGCAGGATTCTTGCATCTCTCCCTCAATAATTTCTTTGAGAAAAAAAATCAGGAAGAATTGGACATAATGAGTCCTAAATAAAATCACAAAAAGGAAAATTGATTATATTTTAACAGATAGAAAGTGACTTATTATCAATGTATGGGAAGTCATTCCTAAACCAAATACTGTCTACAAGTAGACTATTAACTTGCTAGAGCCAAGGTCAAAATTGGTACAAAGTTAGAAGAAAGAATGAGAAAAAGATATGATACGTACTTCAAACAACTCCAATCAGAAATATTTTTAAGCAAATTATTGATAATCATGTGAAATAGAGGAGGGCAGCATGCTATAGAGGCAAGAGTGCTGGATTTGAAACCAAAGAACATTGCTCCAAATCTTGGCCCTGCCCCTGCCCACTCATGTGACCTTGAACAAGTCACTTAACCCCTCTGGACCTCATTTACTCATCTGTCAATAATAGTGTTAGGTTATGTGACATCCAAGGTGACTTCTAGTTTTAAATAATCTTTTGATCCTGTGAAGAAATGAAAGATATTCATGACAATAATTTCAGGGAGAAGTTCAACCAATCAATGAAAATTGATTACCATGGTGAAAGCAAAGAAGTCTAAAAAGTGCTTTAGTCAGCAATCATTTGACTTTCCTTGCCAATGAGTAAAATAGGGTAACCAAACACAACACTAGTTTAGAATATAAACTCATTGGTAAAATCTTACAGAGAAGGCTTGTTGATTTACAAGTTTTATCACCTGACCAAACAGAAGAAAGGCAAAATGGTAAAACCTTAATTTAAAGAAAGTTTATTGAGATACCTAATTAAGCAAAGGCATCCTGATGGCGTTTAAAGGTGAAACCAGAATGATTCCAAACATTAAAAGTTGGAAGAGATAAATTACAATAGCAAACTCTTTTTGCCATCAAGGACAGTAGAATCATCACCCTTAGACCCTAATATCATAGTCTCAGATATGCTCATCAATAAAGTGGAAAGGCACTAAAGAGAATTAGAAAAATAATTGGATCAGCCCAAGTATCTATAGAGCTGAAGGTCAGTTGTGAGAGGCACTGAAGAAATAATTTACAAAGTATCTGAAGAAAGGGGAGATATAAAAGGCATGGATAGTATCTCAAACCTTATTAATTTTTTAAAAGATAACCAAGAGAATATCAGCAGTTACTTAGGTATATCCATACTTTTCCTCATGTATAAAATATCATGATTTTAATCTACAAATATATGGAGTACTTCTCTTATGGATATATTAATAGGATATAGAAAGGCTTTCACAAGATGTATTCCACAGTAGACCTCAAGTTTATTATCATACAACTGACTGGAAAAATATAAAGCCTCTAAATTTAGAATTAAAATTGAATATGGTTTTGAGGGTAGTGGAAAGGCACATGGTGGGTCTGAGCAAGCTGTAACACAATAAATGAGGGACTTTGGAAAGAATCAAACTGAAGGATGTCATCAGAGAACTTGTATGTTTGAAAAAAAATGAACAGCTCATGTGACAAAAGTAAGGGCTAACCATTAGAGAAGCCTTGTCCTCCACTGGCATTGTTATAGTGTCAAGAGAAAAGAAAAGCCCCCAGCATGTTGGATAGACCCCTGTAGTCAACTAGGACATGGACAAGAGTCACACACGATGAACAACCATGGATGGCTTATGATCTGTATTATTGGAGGGGACATTCACATCAATAAGACTCCAGATCCATTCAGTCTACTATATTGTCCTAGTGATGGTGCTTTCATTCTTTGAATGAGTCTATGTAACTGTCAAAATATCTACTTTACATCCAAAATGCAAGGTATTAATGGATCTGGCTTTCCTAATTGGCCTCAATAAAAATTCTATACATACCATGCATTCTTTAGCTCTCTAAAATCATTGACAAGCACCCCTGGTCTTGATAGAATTCCTGACAGCTGCTTTGTTGCACTACAGAGTCTTAAACTCTGAAAAATAATAGAGTATGTCTCTGCCAATTGCCTGACTAAATAAGTGGATTTTCACATTAAAAAATAAAACAAACACCAAATCCTTTACTGTTCACTCCCCATTCTTTATTGACTGTGCACATTGCAATCGTTTTCCAAGCCCTGGTCGCCATTCTGGCTCATTGTTTTTGTGCTGTTAGTACCATTTGTGCTATAAGCCTGTCATAGTAGAGAGACAACAGTGGAGTCAGAAAGCCTTGAGAAATCTTCTGACATCTCCTGGATCTAGGGCCTGGGAAAGTCACTTAACATCTAAGTACCTCAGATGCTTTGTAAGATTGAAAGGGCCAATCTGCTCACTCTGAATTGGTAAAGGAAGTGTTCTCACTGGGAATTTCCTACAGCAATTGCCAGCCTGGAACACCCTCTAATACCACACCTCCTTCCCTGGAAAAAAATAAATTTTATCAAATAATCTCAGGATCTGGTATTTATTTTTCACACTCTCCTGTCCCTAGAATATTTCATAGATGTCTGACATTGGCTCAGCAATCACATCTGCCATTCTTTAACTGCCTGAATATGTGGTTCTTCTGTTCATGGTGACTTCAACTCTTCACTCCCTGCTTCCTCCTATTGGTCATTTCTATCATCCTTTCTAGTCCAAAGATGATGCTCTTTGGCAGAGACAAATTCTATGCCTTTTCTCCATTATTGTCCCAACCATCCCATGTAAAGTTCCATTATTTTCTTCTATCAGCCTCTTTTCTCTAATAGAGATTCCTTTTGTTACAGATTTTTCCTGCTAGCTTCCTCTCATTCTGAACATTAGCAGTCCTGACACTGTGGTCACTAAACTGTACCATATTTCTGTCTTCATCCTTCTTTGCTTTCCTTTCTTTACGTATGTCATAAATTTCTTTTAAAAATCTAAGTGGATTGATGAGGCTGTCATATATACTCATATTAGTTTCTTTTGACTACTCTCTTTCTCCTCATTAGAATAGTTTCTCTTTGAATCTTAAAAATTTCATTTTTAAGACCTTTTTGATTTCTTCTAAGCTGAAATGACTAATTAGCAGATCTCTCAACTGAGATACTATATCTTCACTTTTTCTCCATTTTCTGAAACTACAAAGCACAAATTGATAGGTGCAGTTCTAGCCTAATCTTCAGCAAGTGATGTAAAGTCTGTAGCATCATTCCAAATATAATTGTACACACTGCTTGAGGAATGCCCCAGATTGATTCCACTGAGATTTGTATTCAGACCTTGATATTTCTGGCTTTCCAAAATTAATTAACTTGCAATTAAAAGCTCAAGCTATGGGTCTCCTTGGAGGATGGTAAATATAGTTTGAGACTTTTTGATGACTGTCAAGTCCAACATTTAGTGGAGTAGTTTACTTTCAAAGACTCTACCTTGGTCACAATAGATCTGGTAAAGGGATCCACATTCAAAGAAACATTTCTTCCAAAATACTTCAGCAGCTATACAAGCTTTTGGATTCCTGATGGGTAACTGTGCAAGATCAGCCCCCATTGGATATGCTTTATTTCCTTCCAGAGATTTAAACTCAATGCATATAAGTTTCAAAAACTTACTATTGTTTATGCTCTCCAAATATGCGGCATGTGTTGTCAGTGGTTTTCTCTGAACATATCAAATAATGTCTTGAGCCTGTGGAAATTGTTCCTTTCTAGCTCTTGGGTTCTCTCTTGATCCGTATGCTAAACTCATTATGACTTCATGCTTATAAAATATAGACTTTGGCTAGTACTTGTTCTTTCCTGGTGCTGTATGTGGGATCTGTTGTTGATCAGTATAGCACTTCATTGCCCAGATCCAAATTCTAACATTATCGTATTAACAGCAGTGTGCTATTTAGGGGATAGAATGTGAGTCCTTTAGCTTCACTTCTTTAGAGCTTGTTGGAAGTCCTTTGGCCATTTGTTTTTGCTACCAGTCATGCAACCACAACACATCACCCAACCAAAATAGTCAATCAATAAGCACTTATTCTGTGGCTCCTGTGTTCTAGGCACTATGTCAAACTGGTAATGTATAAACACAAATGGAAACTAGTACCTGCTTACAAGGATCTTATGTTCTATTGAAGCATTCTTTTTAACTTATCCAAATGTACAAGATAACTATAAATTAGACACAATGTAAGCCACTAGTAGCTGAAGAGAACATGAAAGGCTCATGTAAAAGGTGGCGCTTGAGTTGACTCTTGAAGGAGACCATGAATGGTATATATGGTAACACTGAATCAGAATATTTCAGCAACTAGAATATTCATTTACTAGATTCTACCAGAAATACTCTACAGTATTGTAACAATTATGAAAATTTTGTGTCTGCAGTATTCCATTCAAGAACAGCTCACAAAAAAGTAAAAAGAATAAACTATGAAAGTATAAGTTTATTTCATGTCTTGTGAGAGGAATAAAATTTGTCTATTTTTGATCAGGAAAATAGAGGGTAGGTATGAATTAATGATGGCACTCACTTGAAAGAGGAAGGAGGATGATGTGTGTTGAAATGGTTGAGGGAAAAACTGGCAAAATGAATCTATGACGTATCTCCCAGAGAGTCCCAAGATAGGCTTGTTTTATCACTCAACTGTCTCCTTTTAATTCCCTACAATTTTCAGTGATAATAAGCTCATTAAATTCTTAATGATGGATTGATACTCCTACATTTGGTTCTCCCTCATATTTCCATCTTCTCTTAACCCGAAGTGAAAAAAGAGGCTAGAACTGCCTAAGGTGTAATGGATAGAATTGCGGTTCCTTAAATAGATTCAGCCTTTTGAGGTCAAATATTGACTAGGTAGCTGTAAGACCAAAGAAGCAAAGGAAAGTAGTTTTTATCAAATATGAGATTGAGCCACAGTAAAGATCCATAGCAGGTACAGGGTACCCAGAAAACACTTTAATGGGTCCAGGGTACTGAAATCTGGAGAAAGGGCTTCCAGTAGTTGCCATTTATATAGTACTTTAAGATTTGCCAGATGCTTTCTATAGTATCTTATTTGACCTTCATATTAATCTCAGCATAGCACCAGACACATAGTAGTTGCTTGATAAGTGTTTATTGAGTTGGATTGGATGCTTTGAGGTTGTAGATACTATATTTCCATCTCATACATGATGCCAAGGGGATACCTTTCCCCCAGCTCATCTGGGTATTCCCTTGATCTCTATCCATTCCAAATCACAACTCATGAGCCTCCACTGATATGTTTGCCTTTATTGGTCATCCAAAGGAAACAATTCCTAAGTAAAGGTATTTGGTAACACACAATAGTATAGTAATAAAAGTAGCAATAAAACATTTTCCCCATAAACCTGGGGCATACTCAACCATAAATAGATCAGTGGGAAATCTAGACACTTATAAGTAAAATGTATGGAGGGGCCCATCATAACTCTAACATTGTAGATTCTCCAAAATCTTTCCTTACCACCTATCATATTCCACTATTATTATGTACATGTAGTCACATGTCAGTCGACAAAGTCTTCCAGCTTTGACCGTACATACAGTTGAGAAATTTAAGATTCAGAAAAGCTGTGACTACACAGGGAGCAAGTTTCAGAGCCAGGATCTAAACTGTCTCTTCTTCTGATGACAAGTCCAGCACTCAGGAAACTGGTTTTTAAAAATAATTAAAGAACGGATGTTTTTACTTTATTCGATAATGCCATATATACTAGTGACTCTTCTATTAAGAAGGAAAATGAAAGAGACTCATGAAGAAAGGGGGATTTAATACTTTCAGGAGTCTTCCTGATCCCAGGGGGCAGAAGCAGGAGCTGTAGTATAGGTAGAAATTCTGAAGAGACAAAGTCAAACTTCATCTATGGCAGGGATTTGAACCCTTTTTTTGTATCTTAGACCCCTTTAATTGTCTGGTAAAGCCTGTGGATCCCTTCTCAGAATGATGTTTTTGAATGCATAAAGTAGAACATGTGGGTTTACAAAGAAAGCCAATTATAATTAAATACAGTTATTAGGGTATTATTTAAAAAAACAAGTTAGTTATAATGAGCATTTATAAAGCATTTTAAGGTTTGCAAAGAACTTTACAAATATCTTGCTTGATCTTCACAACCCTGGTATGTGAGTGCTAATGTTGTCCCCATTTTGCAGATGAGAAAACTGAGGCAAAAAGCAATTAAGTGATTTGCCCAGGGGTACAGAGCTATTACGTGTCTAAGTTGGATTTAAAGTCAGGTGTTCCTTATTCCATGTTCAGCACTTTACCTACCGTACCTTCCAGATGTACAGATATTCATGAGCCACTGCTCCAAAGGAGAACCTTCCTAATACTAAGAGCTGTTTAAAAATAGAATTGGGCACCTAGGTAGTCCAATGGATAGAATGCAGAGCCCAGAGTGAGGAAGGCTCAGCTTCTTGAGTTCAAATCTTGTCTTAGACACTTACTAGCTGTGTGACCCTGGGCGAATTCCTTAACCCTGTTTGCCTCAGTTTCCTCATCTCTAAAATGAGTTGGAGGAGGAAATGGCAAATCACTCCTGTATCTTTACCAAGAAAAACCCAAATAGGATCACCAAGAGTCAGACATGACTAAAACGACTGAATAGCAATAACAAAACTGAATGAGATGTTTCAGGAGCTAATAGCCCTCTTCAGAAGTCTTAAAGTCAAGGGAAAACTACCTTATGATAAACAGAAAAACCAGATAAATTTCGTTGATTTGTGGCTAACAAAAAACTTTTTTTTGTAATTGTAGGCACATAGTAGTTGCTTAATAAGTGTATTGGATTGAATTGAATCCTTTGAGGTTGTAGATATAATTCACATTTACCAGTGACAAAGTTGAAAAAAAGAATTTATACTTATATTATAGTGTTATATGACTTAAATTCAGAAATATATTATACATGAGGAAATATATGATTCAAAGATATTTTATGGAAAAACAATAATCTCAAAATTATATTTATAAAATGATAATGCTTTATAATAAGGGTTGGTAATTATTTTTTCTCAGTATGCACAAAGTTCTACTAATTTTAATATTGAGTGACTTAGGCTTCACATAAGTCCTTTAATCATAAAAAAGAAAAGAATATATTTCTTTTTTAACCCCTTTCATTGTTATGTAAACTAAAGCTTTTTATGTTTGAATAAACTAGAAAATCATAATTTTTGTAATGTTTAATTCAGAAACATACATTGTCATATACAAACTGTAATTTTTCTAATATCCAAACTTTTTTACCCTTTGTTTTGTTTCTAAAGATCCAAACTGATGAGTGGACATTGTCGTGCAAAGAAAGAGACATCCCTTGCTCAGACATTTATTCTCTTACAAGCTCATTAGGAGAACCTGTGAAAATCCGAGCTTGGAACATTGCTGGCTTGCCATCAGATTCCTTTTCCATTGATAATGGGATCATCATTATGTAAGAAAAATGTTTTCTCCTCAGGTTGGCTAAAAATACCTGCTGAATATTTGATTTGTACCTCCAGTGAGATCTGGTCACAATGCCTTAACATAGTGTGGAATTTACACTATTTTTCTAGGGCCAAGTCAACAAAGTGTAAGTTCTGGTAAGTCCCATCAGTTTGAAGGAATGGACATTTCTGTCATTTAAGAATCATAGTACCTTATTTGGACAGGGCAGCCAGGTGGCACAGAGGATAGGGCGCTAGGCCTGGAGTCAGAAAGACTCATTTTTCTGAGTTCAAAGCTGGTCTCGGTTAAGTCATTTAACCCTGTTTGCCTCAATTACCCATCTGTAAAATGAGCTGAAGAAAATGGCAAAATACTCCAGTATTTCTACAAGAGAACTCCAAATAGGTCATGAAGAGTTGGACACAGAATAACAAAAAAATATTTAGAGAGGCTTATCACCAGAACGGTAATTATCATGAGTTGTTAGTATTTCTGAAAAACTCATGAAAACCATGCATTTTAGCCATAGGTGTGCATTGAGTTTGGCTGAGTGTGTTGACATATGCTTAGGGAGAATTCCCAGGGGAAGGGAAGGGCCAAAGAGAGTCCCCTCCAATATGTGCTGCCCTGGAACACCTACCTCTTGCTTCATTCAGACTGATGTTGATGGTGTGAAAAGAAACAATGGATCTTTTGAAACCTTGAATAAGTACATTCTTATTAATGGGTGAACATTCATTTACTTTGTGCAACTTAAGAAATATAGGTAATAATGTTTATAGTGAAGACAGTTTGGATTTTTCTGTCCATTTTTCAGCTTTCAAAGTATGATATTACCCAAGAATTGCAATGGAGAGAGAACGTTCTTGATTTTCTTTATCTGAATTTTAAGTTTTTGATTAAAAGTTCACTCTAAACTAGTTAACACAAAATTTCTCAACAACAGTCTGACATTATTATTATAAGTACAAGAAAGCTTTGAAAATTTGGTCACCTAATTCTGTTCACTCAGTTTTGGGGGTGTAGAGGTTATGGACTAGAATTTTATGAGGTGAGCAAACTAGAAGAGTTGGAATCTGTAGTATTGGAAGGAATAGTCACAATGATGAGACCATGGATCAATAAGTATTGGTACATTGGACACTTTCTGTGATAAAATCAGTGAAAAATTGCACTACTCATATGAATTGTCAGCAAAAGAAGTCCACCAAATTTTTCACTTTGAATATAATTCAAATTGGATTTTATGGTTTTGGTCATTAAAATGACCAGCTGTTTTGGTATTTGGCAGACATAGGGATGGAAATGGCAAACCACTCCAGTATCTTTGCCAAGAAAACTCAAATGGAGTTATAAAGAACTGGATACTACTGAAATGAATGAGCAACAAAAAGAAGTAATTTGTGTTTAGAATACTCATGTGTTTAGTGACAAGATTTGATTTATTTACCAAGTATGGTCAACTGAACAAAATTTAAAATTTTGGTGCATACTCTAAAATATATAAAAATCCACTTAATATCTATATACCATAAAAATTTAATATCATTAAATTAGTTCATATATTTGAAAGAGATGGGGAAATGAAAAGGAACTCATATCTTGAATAATAATGAAATATAATTGAATTTATTTTGACCAATACACCAAATACAAGGAACAGAATGGTTCGTGTAACTTTATAAGAAAAAGAACCTCTAGAAGAGATATTCAGTAGTATAAATTCCCATTAAAAAATACCCAGTAAGACAGAGAAAATAAACAAATGGGTAGGCAACGGTGGAGTTTGGATTTTTCAGAAGATGAATATATCAAATAAATATTTGCATATCAGTATTTGCATAAAGATATTAACTGGAGCTTGATAATTACCACTTTATCACACTTGGTAAAGACACATGATAGAAAAATATTGAAATGTCAAGTGTTTTTTCAAAGCATTGCTTAAGGATCATTTTATCAGGAAGATGACAGAATAGTTGTTTTTCTCCAGCCTCTTCATTAAAAACCTCATAGAAATGAATTAAATACCAGATATGTAGTAACAAAAGCTGAATCCACAAGATAAAAAGACAGAAGCAACACACAAGGTTAACAAATCATGGAATATTATCAGACAACTGAAATATAAAAAATTCTCACCCATTGTTCACACCCCCTACTCACTAGATGAGATAGTGTAGATGATTTGCTGTCTGCAGTGAAATTGAAGAAAGGGTTTACTTTGATGACATCATAGCTCTATTGACATATCAATATCTTTTAATAAAATGAAATATTGCAGTATTATTTTTTTGGTCTAGATCTGTGATCTCATCAGTGTAGGGAGTACCTGGAAAAAAAATTCTTCCCATCAATGAAGATCAGTAACTGCTCTGCAACTTGGTAGTCTTTGAGCATTGCCTGATACACGGAGAAGTTAAATGACTTATCCAGATGCACAACCAGTGTGTTACAAAGGTGCAGCTTGAACCCATAATGTCTTGACTCCTATCCCAGCCCTCTATCTGCCACATTGCACTTTTTTAATGTAATATAACAAAATGATAAATGCGACTACAAGGAAATATGGAAAGTAAAATCAACAGAAACTGAATTATGTACACATTGACATACAAGGATGTATGAAAAAGGAAAACAAAGCCAAAAATAATAAAACTTAATATAGTCAGAAAGGAAAATGATATGGAAGAATCACTTGTTCGTCTTTTGTCTGGTGATTTTGCTTTAAGTGCTAGGGAAGTTTTATGCAGAATTTTGTTCCTTTTAAGTTTATTTGTTGCTGTCTTTATTGTTGATTACTACATTTATAATGAAAACTTTAAAATTTTGTAAAAAAAAAAAAAAGAAATGAAAAGAAAAGAAAAAGTGAAACATAAAGATGAGCCAAGTATTGAGGTGACATCAATTTTTAATGTCCTGAGTATTTTGAATTTAGATGATTCAAAATTCATTTTCTAGCTTTTTTTATCATTTATGGTGATAATTATTCCAAAGGCATCATTAATTAACTTTGAAGTGACCAGCAAGAATGGCAAATGATTTCAAAGGTGTAGTTTAAAATTTATAGAATTTTGAGTTTCAAACAGGAGAATAATCCACATTTGACTTATCAGTTATTTTTTACTATTTCCATTTTAGCTAAATACTTTGATTAAAAAATAGTAGTGGTCTAGGAATATAATATTCTTTGGGAATTGAAAAATAAATGATGAGAAAATAGAAATATTTATGTGATAAATCAATTAATATTCAACTACAACTACCATAAAATTTCCTATAAAATAAAGAAATGAAGAATTAAATACAAATTAATTTGGAATTTTAAAATAATGACCACTTGCAGATTTTGACCCAACTTATATGAGAAAATGAGATATAGTTTTGTCATTCAATTTCACTTAAATATGCTATTTTTGTTTTCTCAATTAGGATATAAAAACCATAATTCTGGAAGTTGTATCTTACCTTCTTAGGATACTCTAGTATAAATTGTGATGAAATTAGATGAACTTATTAAGTGAGATATAGGCAATTTCATTTTTGTACCATTTTCATTCTTTCTTTCCCTTCCAGGAATGCAAGAAGATGGCCTCTGATGATAGATCCTCAGGGTCAGGCTAATAAATGGGTAAAGAATATGGAAAAAGCCAATAGCCTTCACATAATCAAATTAAGTGATGCAGACTATGTAAGAACCTTAGAAAATTGCATCCAGTTTGGGACTCCTGGTAAGTAACTAAATAGTAAAACTGTATATTACCAAAATGCCTGGAGAGGGCACAATTAACTCAAAAACTGTTCAAGATGCAAAAAAGGACAAACATCACATACATACAAAAATGGTGATTTTATTCTTCCATTTCATTATTTGATAATCAAATTAAACTTTGATAATTGTAATCACAGCAGGTTAGGAAATTCTCCATGCCTAAAGATTTGTTTGCAATGATTTCCCTAATTTAACTGTTTTAATTGTTGCCTGAAGTTGGGGCACACTTTAATTTTCATTATGATTCTGATTTTCTTTTTAAGAGTCTATGATATACCAAAACTTGCTTACCAGACCACCAGTCTTGTTGCCAGTTTTTTCCTTTCTCCATATGTAATATGAGCGTTAAGGAATTTATGATATCTGTGCTGTTGTGCCATTGTCCCTTTCTCATAACAAAGGCATCAAGAATCTCAATTACTTTTCAGGAAAAATATCATATATGCCTTGTATTTATCAACTTAAGAAACTCAATTAAATATTTTGTTTGAGTAAATGTGTAATTAATCATATTTTAAATTTTAAAAGATGTAGAAAAATACCCAAATACCCAAAAAGACATAGAAATTTTATTTTCTATTTAAAATAGTATCTCATAGTAAGAATATCCTAAGTAGTTTCATAATTTTTCGTATCTATTTTATAATGACATATATACTTATAAATATTAAACTTGAATGAGAGCAAGTTTTGATAGCTGTGGGAAATAACCGTAAATAAATATATATAAACATATATATATGAATAAAAATATAAATATAAAAATAAATACATACATGTATATATGTACACATACACACACATTGCACATACCCGTGTACATATTTGTATATATATATATATATATATATATATATATATATATATATATACACAACTATATTGATTCATTCAACATATATTTAAAGTTGTGCTAACATACACATTTTTGAAAGACAGTATTGTATAGTGGTTAGACGGCCAGCCTAGGTGTACTAATGACTTGAGTTCAAGTCTCATCTCACACATAGGCATCATGTGGCTCTGGACAAGTCATTTAAATTCTCATTGTTCCAAACAACTCTCTAAAGACCATAAGTTGCAGAGCAGTTGCCAGTCTATATTGATGGAAAGGGATTTCACACTGGGAGTTCCCCATATCAATTAAATCACAAGTACAATCCAAAAGATATTTTGCAATAAGGGTATTTAGCCATTCAACAAGCATTTTCTGAGCAAGGAGGTACAAAAGTACCGCCCTATGCCTTCATGAAGCTGACAGTTTAATGGGATTGGGTGTGAGGGATTGAATATGTTTGTCCTTAAGAACGATCAGAATGAGATAAATATTAGAATCAGAATTTCAGAACTTAGTGACCACATTGCTCAACCTTCTCATTTTGAAGATGGGGAAACTAAGGAAAAACATTCAGTCATTCAAGCATTTAGTAAGTGCCTCCTACCTGCCAGGCTCTTTGCTAAGTGCCCGGGATGCAGAGACAACAAGGAACAAGAGACTACGATTTTCCTAAGGTTATATTAAGGATTTGACTGAGGTTAGAGCTCTTTCCATGACCCCAGGTCTGCTCATCCATTCATGTGACTATTTTTAAGGTACGTTTTAAAACGCAGTTAATAATTGGTTATTATATATTTTTTTAAAATTCATCAAAGAGAAGGGACAAATATCTTAAATCCATTTTTTAGTTTTATAAAGAGTGAAACAGATGGTGGTTGGTACAGCTATTTTTGCATTTAACCTTCAAGCAAACGAATCTGTCACAGTTACAGTTTAAAAAGCAGATGCAATTGAGTCCTTTTCCACGTAAGCACCTGTCTTTAGATACTGGAAAATTCTAGGAAACTATAATGCAGGTAAAGGTACACACACACACACACACACACACACACACACACACACACATATTAGTTGATTTAAAGGGAGGAAGTGAACATAGAAAGTAAATCATGCACTTTGGCAAATGATTGTTAACACGTGCTCATATCTGCTACATTTTTATGATAGGTTTGAATCCTGGCTACATCCTGTAAAGTACTATGTCATACCTAACATTTAGAAAATAAACAAGGAATTACTTAGCATTTTATATATATTTCTGTCACTAGGCTCAACCATATGTTTATTCTAAGTGAGATTATCAATCTTGTTTAAAGCTATTAATAGTCTTGAGTATATGAAAACTTGTTTGCTTTTCAGTTTTAGACTGAGGAAATTTCTAAGGGGAGAAACCTTGGAAAAAAATTTGGTTTATTTATTGCTAATATTAACACACAAAACATTTTCATGTGTGTAAAGGGTTAAGAATTTTTTGACCATCTTTCATAGGAAATTCCTCATAAAGTCAACAAAGCAAAGAATCTGGATAGATGATTGACCTTGTTGTAATGTTATCTTTTGTCTGTATGAATGCAATGGATATATCTAGTAATTTAAATAACATGAAATCCTATTATGAATTTGTTCTAGTATTGCTGGAAAACGTTGGGGAAGAACTGGATCCTATCTTGGAACCTCTTCTATTAAAGCAAACGTTTAAACAGGGTGGAAGTGTATGTATTCGACTTGGTGACTCTACAATTGAATATGCACCTGACTTCCGCTTTTACATCACAACTAAGCTGAGAAATCCACACTATCTTCCTGAAACATCTGTTAAGGCTAGTACTTGGAAATAAATGTATTTCTAGTCTTGTTTTTATAATTAACCATTTTTCCCTTTCTAGTAGTATATGTAAATGCCTATTGTGTAAACGAGCAATTTTTTCATTCTGAACATTCCCTGAAAGTATATAATGACTTGTAAATGTTACCTTTGACAGCGCTGAAGGAAAGTCTATTTTCTTAGGGTTCTTTGAAAGCTAATCTAAATTTAATTTTTCCATTGATAATCCTTCCAGATTTGGATTGTTTAAAATTGAGGCTTTCTCTCATGTATCATCAAATGATAACATGCTAACTGAATTCTTATGTGCACATTAGAATTTAGCATTTTCTGTTTTTCAGCATAGGATGTCTTCTATTTTATTCTCATTAGCTTTTTGAAAGAGATTTTTTCCTCCAGTAGTACTTTGAAGATGAGATACTAAAAGGTTCTTTAGGTGAAAAGGGTACTTTGAATATTCAAGATGAAAAGACATTAGACCTTAGTAAGATATCCATGACTCGAACCAAAACCAGGAAATAAGCAAAATGGATCATGAATTTGATGGATAACATGAAGAAAACATTTAAGACAATGTCAGGGTTTCAGGACTAGGGGGACGGAAAAGGAGGTGTAGTTAAGTATGGGGAGTTTTTATAAATAGTGGTTGCAAGATCTTCTCTGGATATAATAAAGATAAAATTGATAATTCTCTACAAATCAACAACTCCAGAAGCAGAGGAAAAAATAAGATAAATTTTTGAGGTTGTGATTTCAGAAGATAATGGAAACATTTCTAATGATGATGATGAAATAAAGCTTTGGAGAAAAGACTAGAAACTTTCTTTTTTTCCATACTGAAATATTGGACTTAACAAGGTCAAGGTTAGTAATGTGAAACTGAATGTCATCTGTGTTCATGTAATCTAGATGTTGTAATGTTTGAAGTTGTTACATTTTAATTTAGAAAAATAGGGAACATGCTCGAAGTATAAAAGAAGAAAAAATTTAGGTTAACAGTAGTCACATGATTTCTTATTGGGTGCAAATATGAGACCAATATGTATCTTAAAACACTTGGAAATGGAATTAAATTCTAAAATATGGACAATCCTGAATATATGGAATGTCTGGTGAATTTGTGTTGGGAAGGATTTTATTATTTTTATGGCAAAAAATTAATTTGTAACCATATCCTTAGTTTGTTATGAATGATGCTTTCAATGAGTTTTGAATGAGTGACTGCAGTGTACAAGGTACTGTGCTAGGTACCATCCAGAAAGCTGGATTTAAATCTCTGGTTTTAAGGAGCTCATAGCCTAGTAAGGAAGTAAATATACACACAAATAACAGTAATATATTTATATATCTTAAAAGAAGTATAAATTGTACTATGGGAGTAGATATTACTTGCACAGGGTGCAACCAATTTTATGAAAGAAATAGCATCTAAGTTGTGACTTAAAGGATAGGTAAAATTTGACAGGTAGAGATTGTATGGATGAAGACAACACACAATCTTTACCAATTAAATTTAAAAATAGGTTGACTTAAAACTGTTGTTTATTAGTGAAACAGAATGAAATATAAAACATTAAATTTAAACTCCAAATTAATAGATTGCCAAAATGTTTAGAAATAAAGAACAAGAGAAAAAATTAAGTAGTAAATAAGACATACAGAAAATGGTACACATAACAGAAAAATTTTGAGTTCACCACTGACATATAGTAGTTGTCACAAGACTGCAGGGAAGAAAATGATCTATGAGTCACTATTGAAATCTTCAAGATCCCTAGAGTGTCTTATTGCTTCATTATTTTTAATTGCTTGGATTGATTAAACTGAGATTAGGAAACAGTGAGGCAGTTACTTGTTTTCATTTACAAATTAGGATCCTTTCTTAGAATCCTATACAAAGAACTGTGTACTTCTTTGAAAAGGCACGGAAGGGATGATACAGACATTATGCTGAAATGTATTCATTTAGATCTAAATAAAATACATTGATAAAACCATATTTTTTAGTTTATTTTATATGAAACAGACGAGATTTTTAAAAATTTTGACTTTGAATTGTTCAACATTAAAAGAAAATGAAAGAAATTCTTCCTTTCATTTGTATGAAGTTATAAAATGCTTGTAAAACATGCATTTTATTAGTAGTATGCTGTCCCTAATAATGTAATCTCCCATATTCGCTATTATTTATACCAACTCTGAGAATACTCTCAAAGCTTTTAACATGCTGCTCCTGTGTATATATGTGCTGAAGCCCAAAACTATGTAATTTTTATCATTATTAATGTAAAAGTAAAAAATTAAGAATTTCTTAATTATATAAAGTTCAGATTGTATATTTTCTTAAAGCCATTTGTTTTCTAATTCTTTTTATTCTCTATTACCTATCACTAACTTGTTGGGTCTCTATATTGCCATTTTTACCCAAATTTTAAAATTTGCTTAGGGTTTTAGATTATTCTGTACTTGAGTCATCTTCACTAAAAGTAATTTTAAAACTATTTGATTCTTAATTTAGTTTTATCTTTTATTTGTTAAAGGCATTAGTGTTTGGGTTTGACTATTTATTTGATATTTTAAATTGTATGGCTTACTTTCCTCTTAGCGAATGTTGTGTTTACTTTATTAAAACAGGGCTATTGCTTTCATTTCAGCTTTCATTAGAATTTTATGCCCTTTTCACTTCCCATCTCATTCATTTATTCAGTTCATTTGATAAGCATTTATTCCTACTATGTGCCAGCCCCTGAGAACACAAAACCAAAGCTGAATAGCTCTTGCCTTGCCTTGCCTTCAAGGAGTTACATTCTAATTACAGTGAAGTGGAAGGGGAAAGTACCATATACTTAGCTAAATAAATTTTTTAAAATGTGTACGAAGACCTCAGACAAAGTTAAACTAAAATAGATTTAATCAAAAGAGAAAATAGGGAAGCTACACTATATGTCAGTCATATTAATCGATATTGTTTTAGACTAAAATAACTAGATAATATAAGATTGGGGTGCTGCTGTGATGTAGAAAATGATGAGTTGGTTAACTTAGAAAAATGTGGAAAGATATGGACTTGTAAAGGAAGATGTTATCCATCTTAAGAAGTCTATAATTAAACATGGACACACACACATATGTATATACAGAGAGAGAAGAGAGAAGCCCTCTGGGGGAAGTGAAAGAGGGAAAAAAGTGAAAAGTGCACAGCAGAGAACCAAAGACAACAAAGAAAAGATAGACAGCTCTGAACACAATGTGTAGTATTTGTTATATAGACTTTTTTGAAATGAAAATTTTTTGCTGTGTATTTTTAATTCTCTCATGTTCTGCACATATGGTAATGCTTTTTTTTCTTTTATTATTTTGTATTTTTTTAGTGTTTAAGTTTATGTTTATTTTTCTTTTCTTCTTGTGTATTTAAATTGAAAATAAATTATATTTGCAAAAATGTACACAAGGTAAATTGCTCCTTTTCCCTAGCTAGAGCTCATTTTCTGGCTCCTTATTCTAAACTCTTCCTCTCAACTGATGAATATTCCAGAATATCCCCTGCCCACCCCCCATGCTCATCTTTGGGAACAAGATTAGTAAGGTAGACCCCCATAGTTTAAATTAGGTTACTTAAGAGTCGTTTATGCTTTGGTTTTACCTGTGGAAAAAATTTTCCTACCTTGATAACTACTTTGGAAAACCAAATAGACTCTCCAAGTAGACCAAAAATATTTGATACATGTTGACATATGAAATTATTGAACTCTATTTCTACCAGAAATTAGAAAAATGGTGACAATACATATGTGTTGTCCAAAAGTATAGCACACGCGCACACACACACACACACACACACACACACACACACATGTTTTTTAGCAAATACCTCTGCAAAGGCATTCATTGTCCCAGCATTAACTGCTTTTTTAAAACTTCACATATGAGTCAACTATAATTCTCATTGTAAAAAAAAGTAAAAAAACACACCCATCAGAATATCATATATGCTATTTTGTAGTGGTTGTTGAAGGTTTTTTTTAAGAGGGAGAAACTGGCCTTTGAGCTAATACTGAGATGGCTATAGCCATCTTACATTTAGATTATTTTGTATTAATGGACCCAAGAGATAACTGTGAGCAGCGTAAATGGAGAAGCAGTTTGAAGGGTGACTTATGGCTGTGGCCTAGAGATTCCCAACTGGGATAGTGTGTTTAACCATGGGTCACAATCCACCATCAAAGAATTATCAGAATATACAGAATTAGCAAATACGTGTCTTACATACCATTTCTGAAGGGGATCTATGCTGCAATGTAAACTTTGCATCAATAGAATAGTGAAAGAGATATGTACAATGCATTGGTTCTTGATGGCATCACCTTGGGTTCCAGAGGTCTTTAGGAATAAGAGAATAAAGGCTTATGGGTAGGGAATTTAAATATCACAAATGAGAATATGCTTGCCAATGTAGATAATATGGCAGCAATAATGGGTAGAATGAAATAAGTAAAACTAAACCATCAGGTATTGAGAAATGGTTTCTCAAGCAGCACTGATGAAATGTAAATTTCTTAATTCACTTCCCTATCAACAAATCTGCCACTATAATTCATGAGGGATCATACAGTAAAACTATTTTTAAAAAAACTAATATCAGTGCTTTCTCCTGTTACTTCCTTGCCTCTTTTCTATTGTCTATTAACTTCCAATAGCCTTAAAATGAGAATTAACTAACATATTCAATTATAAGGAAATTCTCTCAATCTAATTCTTTTGCATCTATCATTGAAAGTTGTCGGCGTTTAATAGTTTTTAACAAGGATATACTAAATAGACCACTTTTATGCTATTTCATTTAGGAATGACATTATAAGTATTTAAAATACAGCCCTGTCCTCTAAACCCTAGAAATAATTTTAAATTCCTACCCCTACATAAATTTCTAGGTTAAATAAAATGTGCTTTGGGAAAGATCTGAAAGTGTTTTATGTAGGGATTTGCTCAATAGAAATATAGTTTTTATTGAAAGGGAGCCTAATGGTAGTATTTTTATAAAAACTTTCATTTATAGGTCACATTACTGAACTTTATGATAACTCCTGAAGGAATGCAAGATCAACTTCTTGGAATTGTAGTAGCACGAGAGAGACCAGACCTTGAAGAAGAAAAGCAAGCTTTGATATTACAAGGCGCTGAAAACAAAAGGTTGCACATTTTGCTAACTATGAGACTCACTTATTGTATAATGTAAAGATTTAAAGTTTATTTAAAGTACACATTGAAGATAAGACCTCTTCTTTTAAAGTGTACATGAAATTCTAAGTGGAAATGACTTATTAGAGTATCTCTGATTTTAAAATAATCATTTTTAAAATTGTGTTGTTAAAGATGGTTTTACATGTCAGTACTTTTATATAAATGATTAGAAAAAGTTGCCCAAATTTCAAGACAAATGCATTTTCAGATATATAAATAATATTCTCATTAGTACAAAAGTTTAATTACTCATCAGTTTTGATTTCCACAGTTTAGTCTTTACTCATCTTAAGTTATCTAATTTCACTGTTATATAAGAAATTAATATTTTAATTCAGACTACTCTGCCCCCAAACAGTCATGCCACAGATTTTAGTGTAGGCAAATATTTGTTAGTTAGATTATCAAGTAAAATATAAGGGAAGCAAATGGAGTAATATGATTTGTCTATTTTGTGTCCAAAACCTTTAATATGGGTAATAAAATTAGGCTTTATGACTTAGCATCAGGGTGCAATGGAAAGAGCATAGGATGTGGAATCAGCAGGGTGCTGGCATCACCAGTTATTACCAATTGTGTAACCGTAAGTGGGTCCCTTAACCTCGAAGAGCTTCATTTTCCTTCTCAATAAAACAGTGCCAGTAAAATTTCTCCTGCCTAACTTAGAGGAATGATGAAAGGAAAATACTTGTTACAAACTATAAAGTAATATACAAATATGGGCTGTCATATTTCTCATCATTATCACTCCAGTTATTATTTAAATGTTCTCTTTATTTGGAGTGGAATGGCTGGTCTTTGTCATATTTTTCAAGATAAGTGGATGTCAGAATGTAACATCAATCTTTAGGTGACAAACTACGTACTTTGTTACAAAAGAATGTATTTTTAATACATATTTTAACGTGTATATATGTAAAGTGATTTTTATCCCCTTCAGTGAAACCCCCTCCTGCGTTTTATTTTAGGCAGTTAAAAGAAATAGAAGACAAGATTTTAGAAGTTCTTTCATCTTCAGAAGGCAACATATTAGAAGACGAAACTGCTATTAAGATATTATCTTCCTCGAAGGCTTTAGCTAATGAGATTTCTGAGAAACAGGAAATAGCTGAAGACACAGAGAAAAAGATTGATGACACCCGTATGGAATACCGTCCAATTGCCATTCATTCGTCAATCCTGTTTTTCTCAATAGCAGATTTAGCTAACATTGAACCCATGTACCAGTACTCACTCATTTGGTTCATTAACCTTTTTATCCTGTCCATAGAAAATTCAGAGAAATCTGACGTTTTGCAGATAAGGTATGTGAGATCAATACTAAATAACTACTAATTAATGCGCGGGTATCAGAAAGCGTTTTGTGGTTTTCATTGTTATTTTGGTGTTGTGTTGGCATTGTGGCAGTTTCTCTAAAATGAGCCGCATTAATTATTATCCCAGAAATAAACTTGGGATTTAGGAGCTGAACAGATGTGTCCAGACTCAATCTGTTAAGCCATTTGTCAGTGAATCATTTACAAATAGATGTGCAATTCTAATAATAAAAAAATCTTTAACTTATGGTTTCAAGATTTTATTAATAATTATCAATGACACGAAGTAAGTCATATAGAAAAATATATGATCCTAGCACTTCTTAAGAGCTTACTTTTTTTTTTTAGAAAAAGGTAAGATGCATACAAAGATATGTGTAAGTAAAAATCACACTTGGTAAGTGCTAACAGAAATTGATCATCTTTTACAGTATTAGTTCTTATTATCTCCTTTTTTGAACGAAATTCTTTTTTTACATTTGAATGCTCAATTTTGATCATTTTAATTAAGGTTTGGTTTTTTTATTTTAAAAAGGATTGATTTAGATTTTATTTGTAATAAAATTAAGACTATTTTTAAGAGTTGCTATAGGAACAAAACAGAATTTATCCACCTCAAGATCCATTAGATGATTTTCATAGTTCCATATTGTACATTGTAAACATTTGTGGTATTGTAAAATAATATTTAATGTGGAGATATGCTAGGAAAAAATAGATTCACTGATCCAAAAACCATTTAAAGAAACTATGGGGACTCTGTAGTTCTCTTTTGTTGACTGGTTGTGTCAATATGAAGTCACATATTTTAGTTTCCTGCCAAGTCTAAGCTTCAGTGAACATTAACCTTAAAGATTCACATATATAGTTAAGAAGTCTATTGTAGAAATCCAACATTAATCTCAATGTTAATCCAGTAAAGACTTACATGATATTTCTTCTTATGCAGTTTTTTAAGTTTTTTTCTTTCCCAAGGAACCTGTCACTTACCTAGAATTCTGTATTTTTAAACTAGTAATATTTTAGCCATGATCATTTATTATTCTCCAACTGATAGAGTGAGAATGATAAATTCTGCACTGAAAAGGTGCCATACATTTCTCATTTATGGCTTATCTTTCTACTAAAATTATATGTACAGTATTGATAAACCTTCCTTTTCATCCAAGTCAGTTCATTGCCCTGCTTGAAAATGTTGAAGGAATAACTGAATCTTCAAGGAAGAAATGTAATAATGGATATAGTGCTCAAAAGGTCATACTTTTTGTTTGAGAATATTAACAATCCCTTTAGATTATTCTATATTCGACTGGTTTCTGACAATCTTATGACTTATGACTTAACAAGGACTAATAGCAAAAATAGGAAAAAGAAAACTGACCTCTTAAAAAGAAAAAGTTTCTAAGCCTTCTTTGTATCACTTTGGTAAAGTAAAGACTAGAATAGTTTTTACCTACATACAAATAGACACACACTCATACATACATAGAACTATTTGTGTGTAATGGTAACCATTTATTTCTAGGGTTAAGAAAGAAAAAAATTTACATGATAATTTTGTTGTATATTTTAGAAGAATATTAAGTTGTACATAGTAGATTTGCAGTTTTATGTACAATCATCTTTTTTTAAATTAGATTTTTGTATTATATTCTTAGTTTCTGTTAAATATTTGTTACATTTTCCCCAATTTTTAAAAATGTTTTTATTTAAAGTTTTGAATTCCAAATTCTATCTCTCCCTCCCTATCTGCCCTCTGTCTTCCCTGAGACATGGTAAGCAATCAGATATAGGTTATACATGTGCAATTACATAAAACATTTCCGCTAGCCATTTTGTACAATAAGACTCAAAAGAAAAAAAATAAGAGAAAATGAAAATAGTATTCTTCAGCCTGTATTCAGTCAATATCAGTTCTTTCTCTGGGGGTGGGCAGCATGCTTCAAGTCCTTTGGGATTGTTTTGGATCATGATATTGCTTGAGAATAGTCAAGTCATTCACCGTTCTTCACCAAACCATATTATTGTTACCGTATACAGCGTTCACCTGGTTCTGTTCATTTCACTATGCCTCCGTTTCATGTAAGTCTTTCCAGGTTTTTCTGAAATCATCCTTCTTGTCACTTCTTATAGCACAATAATATTCTATTATAATCATATACCGCAGCTTGTTTAGCCATTCCCCAATTGGTGGGCATCCCTTTGATTTCCATTTCTTAGTCACCACAAAAAGAGCTGCTATAAATATTTTTGTACAAATAGATCCTTTCCCTCCTTTTTTAGATGTCTTTGGGGCATAGAGCTATGAGTAGTATTGCTGGATCAAAGTCTTATAGCCCTTTGGGCATAGTTCTAAATTGCTCTCCAGAATGTTGGGATCAATTCCCAACACTCCCAAAAGTGTATTGGAGTCCCAGTTTTCGCACATCTCCTCCAACATTCAATATTTTTCATTTTTGTCATAGTAGACACTCTGATAGGTATGAGGTTTTGTCTTAGAGTTGTCTTAATTTGCATTTCTCTGATCAATAGTGTTTTTTTATTATTTATAAAATCTTTTTTTTATTGTACTGTATTATGAAAATGCTTGTTTTATTCCATAAATTTAAAATGAAATTTAAAAAAGAAAAGAAAAAATCAACAGCAAAGCCAGGATTTTTAGGAGTAAAAAATTATGACTTTGGTAGAATTAAGAGAATTAATATGCT
The DNA here is from genome assembly GCA_028658325.1 of Potorous gilbertii. Lineage (NCBI taxonomy): Eukaryota > Metazoa > Chordata > Mammalia > Diprotodontia > Potoroidae > Potorous > Potorous gilbertii. Next base: position 222,856,822 of record CM053771.1, on the reverse strand, counting down.
TTTCCTCCAACAGCATAGTCAAGAGCTTATCATCTCTCTTCAGACAAAACCATTACGACATTTTTCCATTTTAAAATTAGCTGTCTGCTTTTTGTTTTGTGATTTCTGGCTGGTACTCTAACTTGAAGATGAAATTAGAAATCATCCAACAAAAATAATTTCTCTATTAGAATTGCTGTACCATATCTAAAATTTTAATGTCAACTACAAAATTTAACATTCCATTCTGACTTGATGGGGGAGATCTGGGTCAAAATTAGAAACAGAACTAATTTGCCAGTAGCTAAAGTCTTTAAATAATACCTATCAACAATCAGAACATTTTTTTTTAATACTAATGTTCTCAAGTCAATGAATTATTTATTTCTTTTAATTAGGGATTTTCAGTATATTGAACAAGGGTGCAAAGTTAGCCTTTGGAAAAGAAATATGTATAGTAAGAACAATTTGCTGTTTTACCAGGCTCAACCTCTTTTCACTTCTTCTCATTTAGGAAAATTATCAGCTAAATAAACCTGTAGGTAAAGAACAGAGATGTGCACACAAACTTCATTACTAATCTGCTTGTCTTTAACAACCAATCAGTAGGTACTGGCCAGTTGAAAGGTTTAGTTATCCTGTAGAGTAAGGAGCAGTGTGACTTATTAAGTAGAAAATCTGGAGAACCAGGAATACCCCAGTTCAAGTGGTATATTATTAAGGGCATTGTATTTGGAATCAGAAGATCTGGATTCAGATTCCAACGCCGATGCTTGCATGACCTTGGACAAATCACTTAACATCCCTAAGGTTCTATTTTTTTCATCTGTACAATGAAGATGTTGACCTAAATGCCTTCTGAGGACCCTTTCAACTTTCTGTTCTTGATCTGATTCCCTACCTCTGACTCATACTGTCTATGTCTAGGTGATGGTGGTCAAGTCACTTAACTGCTTAGTGCCCCAGGGAACTCTATGATGAGAAATTTGAGAGAAGACACTAATCTGCATCACAACTCCCCTAAAAAGTGCATTGAGAAAATTGTACTTAGTCCTATCAGAGAATAGAGAGCTCATATCCCCTCAAAAACTCAGTGAGAGTAGAGAAACTGCCACATAATAAATTGATCTAGCATGTTATTGAACTGAGAATTAATTAGGCTTTATTATTTATCAGATGATACTTTGTCTTTAACCGGATTTCTATTCTACCAAAAGATAACTGTAATATGTTTGACCAGTGAGGGCTCTGCAATCTTAATAAGTTAACAGCCATTACAGGTAAGCCAAGTCAATGAAAGGTTTCATTGATTTGTGGGGCACAAAAACAGCCTGTCTACACCACAGTTAGTGAGTCTTTTGAATTTTAATTTCATCTCAGGAAGTTATTTCTTAGAATACAAATACCCCTGAGGAGCAGCTAGGTGGTGCAGTGGATAGAGCACCAGTGCAAGAGTCAGGAGGACCTGAGTTCAAATCTCACCTCAGATACTTGACATTCACTAGCTGTGTGACCTTGGGCAAGTCACTTAACCCCAATTGCCTCACCCTGGGTCATCTCCAGTCATCCTGATGAATATCTGATCACTGGACTCAGATGGCTCTGAAGGAGAAGTGAGGCTGCTGACCTGCACAGCCGTCCCTCACTCAAAACAAAGTCAAGTGCAAGTCATGTCATTATTTCTCTAATGGCATGGTCTTCTTTGGCAACGAAGGACGAACACACACAAATACCGCCTGAAAAAGGGTGTATAGTATACCTTGAGCACCTCTGAAAACAGACTTAAGAGAGTTGGGAGTGCTCCAAGGATCGTATGGTACAATTGGTGATTGAACAGAAATTGTCAATACACCATCCTCATCAAGTGATCTCTTAGTCTCCCTGTGACCTCCACAGAGGGAGAACCTGCCGAGCCTGCCTAGCCACTTGTTGACTTTGAATTCTTAACAGTTTTTACCTTAAGTCAAGTTGAAATCTGCCTCTCTTAAACTCCTCTCAAACTTCCAACAGTACACCCTCATTCTGCCCTCTGGGGAGCTGCTCAGTTTAATTGAATAACCATTTCTGAATTCTTCTCTGTATGGATAGGTGGTATGCTACGGTAGACAGGGCATTGGACTTCTGTTCTCACCTCGGCTGCTGACTAGCTATGTGACTTTAGACAAGTTACTTACACTTTTTCTAAGCCTCACAATCCCCAGCTATAAAATTGAGATGATGGTTTAATGTGCCTTTTTCACAGTTGGGGAAGCTAGATAGTGCAGTGGACAGTGCTGGGCCTGGATCCAGTCAGGAAAACTCATCTTCAAATACATACTAACTGAGTGATCCTGCACAAGTCACTTAACCCAGTTTCCTTAAAATGAGCTAGAGGAGGAAATGACAAACCACCTCCCCTATCTCTGCCAAGAAAACCCCAGATAGGGTCATGAAGAGTCAGACAAATCTGAAAATGACTTGTTGTGGGAATTAAACAATATAGATGCAATAAAGAGGGGAGCTGGGAATTCCAGACAAGCTAGGCTGTGTCAGTGCATATAATATAGTTGATGGGTGATGGTGTAGGGGAATCTCTTACCCTGTAAAATCATCAGGCTTGTAAATTGAAGGGTATGTTAGTCGAGGGCAAAGGGAGGATATTACTTGTGTCACTGATGCATGTGCTGAGTTGGGCCAAGAGAAGGACCACAGTAAGTGACGTTCTCTATTCCTTGATCTTCAGAGTGGCATCAAGTGCTGCTAAAAAGTGCCATATCATTTAAACATCTATTTAGAAGTTGGCTCCTAAATACTCCTTTTCCCATCATGAAGGAAGGTTGAACTTGCAAGGTGGTCCCCAGTCCCCAGAGCCTTGGCTCACAAGTTTATTCTACTTCATCTAGGGTCTTTTGGTTCACTTTGGTTTATTAATCTCTCTCACACTACTCCTGCCCTCATATTAGGGGACTTCAGTATACATGTTGACTATTCCTCACACATCCTAGTCTTTCAATTTCCCAACCTACTCATTTCTTATGACTTATTATTTTACCCCACTTCAGCCATACACAAAGATGGTCATGCCCTTGATCTTGCTATCAGGCATAAATGTGCTGCCTCTGTGTTTAAGACTTCCAAAATCCCTTTATCTGACTATAATCTTTTGGCTCTCCACCTTTCCTTCTGCCCTCTCTTACCAAACCTCTTTGTCCATAGCAGGACCTCTAATTCCTTGACCTCTCAACTCTCTCAGGCTGTCTTCCCTGTATTAGCCACTCTTTCCTCATCTTGACTCCTTGGGGAACAGTTAAACTCCTCACTGTCCTCTTGAGTCCCTGGCTCCCTTATCATATCACCAATTACGACCTGCCAAACTTTAGCCTTCTATCGCTTCTACCATCTTCTGCTTTTGTTCCTATATACATGCTGCTCAGTGTAGGTGGAGAAAAGCATACAACCAGTCTGATTATTGTTCAGTCATTTCAGTTGTATGTAACTCTTTTTAATCCCATCTGGGGATTTATTGGCAAAGGTGCTGGGGCCATTTCCTTCTCTGACTCATTTTACAAATGAGGAAACTGAGGCAAATGGTGATTTTTTTTTTTTTTTGCCCAAAGCCACCCAGGTAGTTTAAGTGTCTGAAGCCAGATTTGAACTCAGATGAGTCTTCCTGACTTCTGGTCCCACATTTTATTCACTGAACCACCTAGTTGCCCTCCTCCCCTTCCCCTGCTACCTAGTTGTTCCTACCAACAGACCATTGCAATAGACTAGGCATGGGATGATAAAGGCCTGCACGAGAATGATTGCAGTTTCAGGGAGACATATATTCTAGAGATGTTGCAGAAGTGATTTTGATAGACGTTGACCATGGATTGACTGGGGGTGGGAGGAAGTAGAGATCATGAGAATCAAGGATGATAAACCTGAGGCCTAGGAAGATGGTGTTGGCCTTGACAATAATAGGAAGTTAGGAAATGGGGAGGGTTTAGGGGGAAAGATTATGAGCTTTTGTCTGCAGATTGAGTTCTGACTAGGTCCATTACAAATCTATGTTGTTATCATTGTTCAGTCGTTTTTCATTTATGTCTAACTCTTCATGACCTTATTTGGGGTTTTCTTGGCAAAGATACTGGAGTAGTTTGCCATTTCCTTCTCCAGCTCATTTTACAGATGAGGAAATGGAGGCAAACAGGGTTAAGTGACTTGCCCAGGGACACCCAGCCAATAAGTATCTGATACCAGATTTCAACTTAGGAAGATGTTTTCCTGATTCCAGATCTGGCACTCTAGCTCAAATGGGCAATCCTTCTACACCTTCCTTTTCAGCTCACTATCCTACTCTCCAAGATGGCTCTTCTAAACCTTTTCAGCCCTCAAATCTTATATAACTCCCCCTCACCCCACCTCTTAGTTGAGAACTTTGCCTTTTATTTTATTGAAAAAGAGGTCATTCATAATGAGCTCCCTCTTCTCCCCTCTCCCTCATATCACTCAAGTCCTGCTGCCACTATCTCCTCCTTCACTCCTGTGTCCCACACTGAAAGGTGAACTTCTTGCCAAGGTCCAACCCTCCAGCTGCGTTTTGTGACTAAACTCCTTGAGAAGACCTTCCCTTACTCTCCTCCCACTTCTTAAGTCCGTACAGTCCAGCTTCCAACTCCATAATTCCACTGAAACTGCCGTATCCAAAGTTGCCAGTGCTCTCTTAATTGCCAAATCCAAATGCCTTTTCCTCATCCTCATCCTTCCTGGTCTCTCTACCCCCTTTGACACTGCTGGTCATCCTTTTTTCCATGATATTCTCTTATCTCTAGGTTTTCAGAATGCCCTACTCTCCTGGTTCTCCTCTCACCCATCTGACCGCTCCTCAGTGCCCTTTGCTGGGTCCTCATCCAGGTCAAGACTTCTAAATGTAGGTGTCCCACAGGTTTTTTTCCTGGGCCCTCTACTCTTCTCCCTCAATATTACTTCACTTGGGGATCTCATAAGCTGCCATGGATTTGATTACCATCTCTATGCTAATGATTCTTAGATCAGCCTATCCTGTCATACTTCTCTGCTTACATCCAATTTTACATTTCCAATTGTTTCTCAACCTACATGTCCAGTAGACACCTAAAACTCATGTCCAAAAAAACCTCATAATCTTAACCCATAAATCCTATCCACCTCCTATAACTTGCTATTGCTGTTGAGGGCAACACTATCTTCCTAGGCCCTCAGATTCACACTTTAAATGTCATCCTTAACTATTCATTATCTTATCATCCCTTCCTCCTCTTGCCCCATATAATCTGTGGTCATCAAAGTCTCTAACTCAACATCTCTAAAATGTATCTCCTTCTCTTCTTGACAGTCACCACTCCAGTGAAAGCCCTTATCACCTCATGCCTAGACTATTTCAGTACCCTGCTGGTGTTGTGTGTCTGCCTGCCTCAGGTCTCTCTGTACCTTAACCCATTCTCCATTTCTTAAAGTGAAAATCTGACCATGTCATCCCCTCTCCTCCATAAACTTCAGTGGATCCCTACTGTTTCCTGGATCAAATGCAAAATCCTCTATTTGGTCTTTTAAATTCTATGTTCCTCAGCTCCACTGTAACATTACTCCCCACCATGCACTCTTTAATCCAGGGACAGTGGCCTCCTTGCTGTTCCTCAAATATGATATTCCATCTTTTTTTTTACCTCCTGGCATTTTCTCTAGTTGTTTCTTGTGCCTGGAATGCCTTCTTCATCTCTGCCTACTGGCTTCCTTCAAATTTCAACTAAAATCCTATTTAATACAGGAATTATCAGTGCCCTTTTAACTCTAGTGTCTTCCTTTTTTAAAATTAGTTCCTGTTTTTCACATATATAGCTCTATTTGCTTGTTGTCTCCACTGTTAGACTGTGAATTCCTTGAGGGTAAGGGACTGTCTTTTGCCTTTTCATGTTTTTGCCTATTCCCAGCATTTAGCCTAGTGCCTGCTACATAGTAGGCACTTAATAAGTATTTATTCACTAACTCTTACTACTATTTTTGCTTACCAACTTAAATTGGCGATTTCAAAATCACACCAAAGTGTTTGCCATCCTTTGGGGAAGTTACTAACTTGTCATGTTTCTGATGAATAAAAAAAGCACTATTTCAGCTACATCAATTGATTTAATCTAAATTGGAATGGAAACATCTCTTTTGTAAATATTGACAGGACTTTTTCAAAATTAAAACTTTTTTATTTTTTGCCAAAATCTGGAAATTTTTTTAGAAGCAGAAAACATTATTTCCCACTGGAATACTTTTTTTTCTAAATCCTACAGAGTAGTAAGAAAGGGTTTTCCCCTAACATGCCAAAAATTGCTCCAGAGAATCCCCATAAGGCCATGGCCTGCCATGGACTGTAAAGTTTAAAGTAATTATATTTTCCTCCCAACTCAAAGATATAGACTAGAGCAAAACAAGAAAAAATTGTCTACATTTGCATTTGCCAATTTTTTAATTGCAAAGAATATATAATTTAATGATTTTGTTTGTTATGAACTAGGAACTTGAGATTCAATCCTAGCACTGCTACCTTCATTTTCACTAGTTGTCTCTAGTAGGGGGAGGTGCCAGTTTTATTGGTAGTATTTTCCCCTGTGTTCTGAAGTTCTAGGTAGTTTTATTGTATTGATTTTTGCTTTATGACCTTCAGGTTTCTTGACTTATATTCTTCTGGTAGACCTATAGGTGTCTCTGTGAATCTTGTCATCAAGATCAATGTTTTGCTTGTATAGAAATCAAGTTTTTTCTTAATATTACTTTTTGCTTCTGTTAGACTCTTTTACTTCTATGTATTTGCACTCCCTATCTTTTTTGCTTCTTTGGTAAGATTTGCCATCTTTAGTTCCCTGAGACATCTGTCAGACTTTCCCAGGACACTATATTTTGTATGGGGCTCCTTTAGTACAGAGCTCTGGTCTTTTGGCTTCTGGAAGCTAGAGACTTCAGAGAGATGTGAGTTACTTTTTCTGCAGAGTCTCAACTGCCTCTGTAATTCCATTAGCCATTGATGGTGTCTTGGTTTTTTTCCCCAATGTGTTCTGCCACAAAGTCTTTAAGCAAGTGTATTAAATAAATTATATATAATAAGTATAGCATATAAAATATGCCTATTAAATATAACATATAATAAAATATATAACATAATGATATAAATATAATAAATATTTATATGTACATATATAAAAGAAGGACCAGGAATGTAGGTATATGTGTGTATGTGTATACTTCTGATTCTTCTTTTCTAACAGTTATTAACATGCTGATTATCATTTAGAGTCTTTGTTTAGGTTCCCAATCAATTAGTTCACCTAAATGGTGAAAGTACCTTACTTTGTCTTATTTACCCGTAGACCTCTGTGTACCCCAGCTATTTGTGTTACTTTTCAAAAGATAGAGAAAATCTTCTCCATCAATTCGGGAATAAGTAGAATGAGTAATTTAAATCTGCAGAGAATATAGACATTTTGTTTTCAATGGCTTTGCTAAGTAGAAAAAGAAATTGACTAATTCAGTGAATACTTTTCTTGTTGAGATACTGTTGGCTGATTGATAATAAAACGTGAGTAAAGACATCAAAAAGTAGGTCTTGGGTAATCCACATATGAGAAATTCAGTCTATGAATAATCAGAAAGTTGTTTATACTACTAAACAGTTTTGAGAAACTGTACTCAAAATATGGAAACTCCTACCACCAATGCTGATCTATATGTCATTATTGTCTTGAAGAGCTTTTAGCAACATTGAGAGATTGAGTCACATGGTCACATAAATTATGATAAATTAGAGATAGAACTTGAACCCAGGCCTTCCTAACTCTAAGGACAGACTTTTATCCAAAAGTAATTGATCAGACTATGATTGTTAGTTGTCCTAACGCTTTGTTTAGATTGTCTTTATTAATGTAGTCTATCATTGTTTTGTGATATCAAGCTTTCTTTTACTAATTTCATATCCAAAGCAGGATGCTAATCTCTTATTTATGTTTTTAAATGGGAAATAGTGGTTTGAATTTATCTTTAGACATAAACAACTAGTAAAAAAATGCCTCTACATCCAAAATATAAACTTATGAGAAATTAATGGAAAAACTAACTGTATCTCCAAAATGTATCTCCTAAAAGTAGAGCTAGGCCATAAGACTTCTCAAACAACAAATTAGTATAGCATGTGCAATGATTTTTTTTTCACAGAAGGAAGATGGGTAGCTTTAAAAAAAATCAGTCAACAGTAAAATGTAATTCCACTGAAATGTTTCTATACTGTTTTGCTCTCAGATTGGTTCACATGGCTAATGAGGATTCTTGATTGTTTTTTGGGTAATTGACCAGAAAGTTTATTAGAACAACAAAGGTCTTGCTGGTTTGTAATAGGTTTTTGTAAATGCATGGGCTTTAAAGTGATATTAATTTTTAATTTTTTTATTTCTTTACAGGCTACAAATTCTCCAGGACCACTTTACTTATTCTTTATATGTTAATGTCTGTCGATCACTCTTTGAAAAGGATAAGCTGCTCTTTTCCTTTTGTCTAAATATGAATCTCCTGATACATGAAAATTTGGTCAGTACTTTTTGAAAATTTTCATAAGGCATTGATGTATGAAAAATTACATGTTACTAAGTTATTGGTTCATAATGACAAAACAGAAACATTTTACTCATAAAAAATGCTGAGTATGTTTAATGCAACTCATTATAACAAGATATTTGATTCCACATATTTGATGTGGTAGACAAAGAGCATAGTGTTAGAACTACTTATTTTTTAATATTAAGTTAAGATAAAGTAACCTATAAAGATATACCAACTCTGTATTTTAGTATATTGTCTCAATATACTAAATATACTTTATGCCAAATAGACTAAATATATGTTTAAACATTTGAAGCAATTTAGTAGCTAAATCAAACAGTTTGGGTTTGATATAGTGGAATTTTAGCACTACTTAGCACTGTTTGAAAATGAAGTTCTCTCTTCATTGGTTTTAATAATTAGAAGGAAAATTGACCAATTTAAATGTATTCATTTAAAGTCTGAGGTGAGTTTTAAAAGATAGCTTTTTGTACACATTCCTCAACCAGATTCTTTGGAAACGTGGCTTATTTTTGTATCTTACTGTCCTAGAACTCAATGATGGCTTTTGCCAGTGTGGTGAATAAATTTGTAATTTAGAAAGATCTTGATTATTTCCATGTCTTCTACAATCCTTTTTCTTAACAGTAATTCAATAGGGGCAATGAGTAATTTTAAAACCACAAATTAAGGTTAGGGCTTGTAAGAAAATACTATTAGCAAGAGATCTTTTCAAGTGGTGCTGAGAAGTGCTAAAAATTCTGCTAGAAATGCTAGAACTCATAGGGGTCTCTCCAGTTAGAGGCTGAATTGACTCTCCTATTGTAATACATCATTCATATGTTTGTAAAACATCCATCTAAAAGGTAATTCTGAGGACTATTTAAAATGACTAGCTAAGGAGGGTTGGAACTTGTTAATGAGTACTTGAACACATTTCATTTTAGCACTCCAACATGATCAGACCCTGCTGCTGAATTTGGAGGTTCCCTTAAAGGCTACAGTGATGGCAGAGGAATTCTGATCTTGATGTCAAGGATTTACATTAAAAGAAGGGTTTGGCCCTCTTCCATTTAAATAATAGAGAAATCTGTAAGAATCAAATAGCAAATGTTCAAGAAAAAGTTGGACTAAGTGATCTCTGAGCACTAGTTCAGATTCTGATTCTATAAATCTTTAAACTGAAAAAATAACTGACACCCCATCACCTACCACCTAATAGGTATTAATAAACACTTGCAACTTGATTAGTTGAAAGAGAGTCTTAATGTCTACCCTTTAAAATTTAAGGTAACTAAATGTTCCATAACTTGACTAAAGTACAAGCAAATTGTCTAGTTTTTTACTTCTTCCCTCTGCAATTACATTCAAGGTTAATGAAGATGATTGGAGGTTTCTGTTAACTGGTGGCATTGGTCTGGACAATCCTTTCTCCAATCCTTGTATATGGCTTCCCCAGAAATCTTGGGATGAAATATGTCGATTAGATGAATTACCAGATTTCAAAGGCATTCGTAAGGAGTTTGTAGCACTGAAAAATGGATGGAAAAAAGTATATGATAGTTTGGTATGTATGAAAAATTGTTTCATATGGAACTTTTGCCTAGTGTATGGTTTTAATATGGAAAAAAGAAAATGCTTATCTTCTAGTCTTCACAAATAAAACAAGTAAATAATCTAGGTAGATATTAAAATAAAACTTTAGTTTATTCTGTTATTGTTTGACTATGTACTACCTTCAAATTGTCACTAAATTTGGAATTTTTAACATTAGTTTTGAAATATAAAGGCAACGATATTTTCCTATGTTGAATAATCTGTGGAAACACTGTTGTTGAATTGACATGAAACTATGAAAACTTTAAACTTTCTGATTCATATATATGTATGTGTATATATAAACATATATTCACATACAAAGGTATGTATATATGTATATATATTCACATACACATACATATATATATATACACATACATAATATAGGGGTTTGAAAACCTTTTCACTAACAAGTGACTAATGAATAGTGATTGACTTGGAGGGAAAGTTGAGCCTACTTCCTATTCACTATTAATAACAGTGGAGCAGAAAAGGAGTGGGCAGTTTTCAAAGATTTGGTATACAGCACTTATTTGAGTCAGAATTTACTTATTTGAGTCAGAATACTTACAAACATCAGGATTGATTTGATGAAAATGATGAGGAAATTCAGAAGCTACTAAATGAAAAATGAGAACTCTGTAGGTTATAGCAGAATAGTTGGTCCATCTCTGAAGGCAGCATTTAGCTCCATCAAAAGTAAAGTACAAGCAAAGCTTAGAGAGATGCAGGATTCCTCGCTCAGTAAGAAGGCAGATGAAATTCAGTTTCATGCTGATAGTAACAATCCACAGCACTTTTATGATGCCCTGAAGATTATTTATGGGCCAAAGACCTATGGTGTATCTGAATTACTCAGTGCTGATGGAGCCACACTGATTTTTGATAAGGACATGATCCTAAAGAGATGAACTGAACACTTTCATAGAGTTCTCAACAGACTGTCATCAATCAATGCTGAAGCCTTTGACTGTTGACCTCGATTTGAAATTAATCCTTCTCTTGTTGAACTTCCACCCAAAGAAGAGGTTTTGCCTCTTGTGTGGCAAAGTGCCTGGTGTTAATTACATTCCAGCAGAGATTTACACTGCACATACAAAAACTGATGGAAATCTTCTATGTTATATGGGAAGAGGAGGCTCTCATCCAGGAGATTAAAGATAGACCTGTTGTTCTTCTATACAAAGGAGAAGAAAATGGGTTGTCCTGTGACAACCACGGGGGAACAAGAGGTCCTCTCTCTTAATCATTGCTGGCAAGATTCTCACCAGAATCCTCCTTAATAGGGTGATCCTTCACCTGAAAGGTGGTCGTCTACTCAAGAACCTGTGTGGCTTCAGAAAGAGCCAAGGAATAGTCAACATAGTGTTTGCTACCCAACAACTCCAGAAGAAATGCCAGGAGCAGAACACAGATATATAAATGATGTTCATTGATCTAATCAAGACCTTTGATACTCTTAGTAGCAAGGGTCTATGGAATGTCATGGTGAAATTTGGTTGCCTGGAGAAGTTCATCAGTATTGTACACCAGTTTCATGATAGTATATTTGCATGGGTTCTGGATAATGGGTGATGTTCTGATGCTTTCCCAGTGACCAATCTAGTAAAGCAGGCCTGATGCCTTATTCCCATGCTTTTTGTTGTAGTATGATGTTTTCAGTGATGTCAGACACTTAGGTGAGGACTAAAATGTCTTCAAGGTCAGTTATTGAATTGCCAGTAAATTATTTAAATTGAAAAGGCTATAAGTTAAGATTAAAGTGGAGGTAGAGTTGGTATGTGACTTTTCATTCTCAGATGATTAGGCACTCAGTGCAGCTTCTAAGGCTGAGATGGAATGCATTCTTCAATTCAATTGCTCAATTTCTCTGTTGCCTATGCTAATTTTGGCCTAATAATTAACACCAAGAAAATAGAGGTTCTCCACCAACCAGCATTATACCATCCACATGTGGAACCCTTGGTTACAATAAGTGGAGAAATTTTGAATACTGTGGGTAAGTTCACTTAACCTTGGCAATATACTTTACAGATATGTCCACATAGGTGATGAAGTTGACACACACATTGCCAGCGCTATCTCAGCATCTGGGAGGCTCCAAAAGAATGTGTGTAAGAAAAGAGGTATTAGGTTGCCTACCAAACTGGAGCTCTACAGAGCCACTGTGCTGACCTCATTGTTGTATACCTGTGAAACCTGTGACAACATACTAGTGCCATGCCAGAAAAATTAAACTCCTTCCATTTGAATTGTTTAAGAAAATTCTGAAGATTACCTGGCAAGATGGTACTGGACACTGAGATCCATTTTTGAGCTGAACTGCCAAGTATTCAGACTCTACTGCAGAGAGTACAATTCCAAGATGGCCAGGCCACATTTTTGAAATGTCAAATGTATGTTTGCCTAAAAGTCTATTTTATGGATAACTCACACAAGGCAAGCACTCACATGATGATCAGAAGAAGTGATACAAAGATATTCTCCAAGTCTTTCTGAAGAACTTTGGAATTGATTGTGAAACATGGGAGACACTGGTACAGGATCATCCAGCATGGCATGAATCATAGATGCATCAAAGAAGGCACTGTGCTCTGTAAACAAAGCAGAATTGTGATAGTTCAAAAAAACATGAGCTGTGAAAATTTCGAGACATCTCTTTTCCAAATGGTCACATGGACCACTGGTACCCAACCAGTGGTAGAGCTTTCCAGCTTGTATTGGTATGATCAGTCACACCTAGACACATTGTATATTGACCCTGATATTGTGATGTTTTTTTGGTCTTCTTTGAGCATGAAGGACAAGCAACAACAACGATTAATGAATATCATGAAGATTTATTATATTAAGATGTGGTGATACGATTAGATGTCTTCTTAAATATAGGATACAAGACCACAAATTTCCTGAAATACTAGAATTTGGAAGAAAATTACTTCCAGCATAATTTTCACATGACATTATCTTAGGTGTGCAAGTTTTAGAATATAGAAAATTTGGTTTTGTATGGGAAATAAGGAAATACTCTTAGAAATTAACAAGCCTATGTCATATCATATACTAAAACCTACCCTTCTTAAATTCATGTCACTGCACTCATTCCCTTTTTTATGAGGCTTTCTGATCCCTATCACCACTAGCCTGTGGTGTGGTCACTTAAGATCTGCTATGTATTCATTTAAACTGTCTACTTCTGACCTCTCTGATGCCTCATTGGGATATGGAAGGGACCTTGCAGTGTTAGTAGAGCACAAGCTATGTCAGGTCCTGGTGAGACCATAAATCTGGTTTCTGAGGGTTAGCCTAGATAGTTGTGCAGTAGATTTTACCAGATTGTCTAGAGTGGTGAAATCTCTGGGAGACCAATTTCATTACTAGGGGTGTAGGGGGATGTGAGGTGGGTGTGCTAAGAACTGCCTTGTACTTTGCTAAGCACTTTCCTTGCTACAGTCCTATGAAATGCATGGTATAATTAATTTTATATCCCTTGCACAGATAAGGAAACAGGACTTAAATGGGTTATACAGTGAGACAGTATTTGAATCCAAGCTTTTTGGTTCCAAAGCTAACCTTTCTTCCTCCGTGATCCTTCCTTATATAATACATAATATATTCAGGATAAAACATGTTTTATCTCTCCTTTTTGATATCAGGATTGGTTATTTTAGGTTTGGTTTTTTTCACCCCTTATATCCTTAATACCTAACACAGTGACTTGTATTTAGGAATCATTTAATACAGTTCTGACAATTAGATTCACAGTTTCATCTAAACTCTTAACTATTGTACAAACATTCTTATGGATTTATTCATGTCAAATTTCCAATTTAGGAAAGGAAATTCAATGTGCTCTTAATATGGTATGCTCTTAGCTTGGTATAGTGAAAAGGACATTGGCTTTAAAGTCACAATTTCTGTCTCTGTGACTAGTTATCCTTGGACAAGTTATTTCACCTTTGGCCCTTATTTCTTCATTTGTAAAATGGGGGGGTTGTACCTCTAAGGTCCCTTCCACCTCCAAATCTTTGATCCTGTATTAGTACTTACAAAAGGTTTATTTAATTGGATTTAAATCAATTTGATTCCTCCATTTTTATAGGAGCCACACCATGAGACCTTTCCTCCATCATGGGAAGAAAAAGTAAATGACTTTCAAAGGATGCTTATTATTCGCTGTCTGAGACCTGACAAGGTAAATATAAATCAGAGCTTTGAAGGCATGCTCCAATAGTAAGTCTTTTACCCACAAAAATGGATTATAAATAAAAAATATAGGGTTCATTAAAGTTATATTAACCCCAAAACTAGCCAGAATTTTGTAGAAATTGTAGGAATTTGTAGGAAATTTGTATTTCATAATGTAAAACTACAAACTACTATCTTCCCTGGATTTTATTCTGTCTTTTCTCAACATTTCTACAATCTAATTTCAGTCCTTGTTACTGCTCTGATTCTGCTCAGTGGTTGTAATGCTGGTTCACTTAGTGAATTATTTGAGTTATCTGATTTAAGTGTTCACATATCTGGTCTTGTATTTTGGGCTGACCTTCCACAGTCTCTTATTTATTATTTAGTACTATCCTGATTACACAGGAATGGGCTAACTTTAAAAATAAATATCACCCAAGGATAGCAGGACCCCAAGGATTCAGCTAACATGTTTTTTAAGGAAGTTTTAATCTTCACAGTTTCATGTGCTAGACAAGAACTGCTATGTACTAAAGTGACTACATGTATGTCTAATACAAAATGTTAGAAAATAAAGTCATGTCTCATTCTGGTATAAAGTAATTCTTACCAAGAGTATGTTTAATAAGATGTTAATTTGTTTCAGATCCTTCTCCTTCCAGGTATTTTACAGATTCTTGCCCAATTAAATTCTTTGAAAAGAAGAAACTTGTTAAGCATTTTCAGAGTTTTAAACAACTCTATAACCCATTGTATTTCAAATAAAAGATGAGGCTTTGCTTATATTAGGTGCTTCATAAAATGATTAATGAATAACAATAAAATAGTGATTTTTATAACCATGTTTTAAAAAAAAATTGGGTGGAGAATGTGTTCAGAGCACTACAAACCAAGACTTTTCAAAAGAAAGTGAAGACTGAATTTGACATACCTAAAACATCTCAAATAAATGAGTTATCAAGGAAAAGAGTTGTTGCCTCCAAGCTATTTAAAAACCCTCTCAGTCATTTTTCTCATATCTATCCAAATAATTTGTATTGAGATTTTCCTGTTCTCAGTGAAGAAATGTATCAGCTAATCACCTACACATTTAAAAACTAGTGATGGGCTCTTGTCAGAGGAAGAGCCTAGCTAAGTCCAGATGACCTCATCAGGTTTGCTACTGGGTCGTATTTATGCTGGTCATGGAAAGGTGATCTGCCTGGATGAAAGGTCTGCCTATGCCAACATAATCACAGAACATTAATGTATGAATGGAGATCCAAGAGTTCTTTTCGAAACCTCTGGAAGCATTATGCTTTCCCTGGATCATTTTCCAAAATATTACTTTTACTTCTATTGGGGGTTCCAGTTTACAATGATAAATTAAGGTTTTGGGAAGGTACATTTTCTTAAGCCACAGACTTGCGTTGTGACTAAAAGTTTAACATGAAGAAAGTCAATTACCCCAAAAAATGAGAAAGTTTTTTACTTGTAGTTCCTCCCTTTTTAAGTAGCAAATTTATAAAAATTTTATTGCCTGCAGAAATTGTTTATTTTCCCCAAGTCTTCTCTATGCTAGAGATTCTGGTTATACTAATCCACAGCAAGAAAACCATCAATTGATCCATTTCCAGGTTATGATATTCTTTCATTATCAGATCATAAAAAAAATTTCCAAGTACCAGGGCTTCTGGGATGTTCTAGTCTTCAGTATTCAGTAAGTAGAAAGTACCCTTTAAATTCACCATTTCCTCAGTAAGAAAAATAAGAATTTCCTAAAATCTATCCTTCAAAATTCCACAATATTGCATGAATCTTCATATCAGTTCACTAACTAATGTCAATGATGCCAGCATGAATCAAAGTATAGGTTTTATTACATTCAAAATGTGACATACCCCACCAGCAGTCATTGGGGAGTGTGTCATTCACAATTCAGCTAGAAATATTTACACATTATATAGCCAGGTTTGTGCTATATTTTGACATGAATCATGTGAAAACTGTTCTGTGATTACTCTTTAAGACTTCAATATTCCATGCTTACCAGAGAGCATCATTTAGATGATCCAGATGTTGGTCTTCTACTCTGCCACTTGGCCACATCTGGTAAGTTTGCATTTGGATAGTGAATGAAGACAGCCTTCAGATATTATTTATGAGATGCTATTTATGACTTTAAAATGCCAGACAGCCCCCTACAAACTAACAGTCTATATGCTTTTGCAATGATCATCACTTTAAAGACAATAAAGAAAAGTTTGTTGTAAAGTCCACATACAAGGACATTTAAACTTTAAAGAATTCATCTTGAAATTGGATTGATTTTAAAGGTGAATGATGATATTCTGTCTTTTTATTCAGAAGCAGAAATAGGGCTACAAATTATATATTACTTATAACATTCTCCTCAAAGAGGTCAATCACAGATGCATGGAGTTAGAAGAGACTTAAAACATCTGATCTAACCCTTACTTGAAAAAAAATCCCTCCTATAAGACACTTGATAAGGGTCATCCAGCTTCTCATTGAAGGCTTCCAATGAGAGTGAACCTTCTACTTCTCAAGACAGGCATTTCACTTTTGGTTCTAAATATTACTCTTTCTTACAACTTCCACCCATTTTCCCTAATTTTACTCTATGAGACAAGACAGAACAAATCTAGTGCCTTTTCCATATGAAAGCCCTTTAAATATTTGAAGATAGCCATCATGCCCCTTCTAAGTCTTCTCTACGCTAAACACTTCCAGGTCCTTCACTCAATTTTCATTTAGTACATATTATTTAGATGTTCCTGCTTGCATCTGAACAGCTTTCTAAGGCTGTCATCTATTTAATATACTTGTGATCCTTGAGAAAAATGGGGAAAGAGAGCAGTGACCACATTTATTCTGCAAAACCAATGATTCCCCATGAGGTCATCTCTTCCCACATAAATGCCTCCCCTCTTCCTGCTTCAACAAGAACTCATGCATATAGTAAGCGTTAAATAAATGTTAGTAGTTGTTGTGGTTATTATGATTGATCTAGACACCTACGATCCTTCGAAAGGAAGGAAACATCTATTTGTCCAGTACCTGTTATGGGCCAGGCCTACTATTGATGTCAGCCCTCTATCTCTTTTCATATTTATCCCTTTGTATTACAGTGTAAGCATTATACTCGCACTGGACAGCACCCTTGATTCTTACAACAAGCCTAGGAAGTACATGCTGTTATTACACCCATTTTACAGCTGAGCTAAATGAGATAAACAGTGACTTCTCTGAGGTCACAGAGCTAGTAAGGGTCAAGATTTAAACTCAGAACTTCCCAACAACAACGGTAATGAGAGCTAATAAGTGCTAATTACGTGCCAGGCGCTGTGCTAGTCACTTTCCAATTATTACTTCATTTGAGCCTCACAACAAGGATCAATTTGATCCTTCCACATCTGGGAAGCAGGTACTATTGTTATGTCCATTTTACAGATGAGGAAACTGAGGCACATAGAGGTTGTTATTTGCCCAGGGTCACACAACCAGGGAATGTGTGGGATCAGAATAAACTTTAGGTCTAGTTTCTTCACCATATAGCCTAGCTCTCTTTTCGTCAAGCAACCTTATTTAACCCTAAAGATTACCTTTAAAATTGGAAAGTATTTCTTTTCCCTCTGAACCGAAAGGTGATTACATTTTCAGGGCACTAGATAGCAGCGATTTGCCCCAGTACGGTAGAAGAATGATATCACTTGATATATTCAAAATCCCTACTTTTGGAGACTTTGCTGTATGCAATTTCATATTTAAATGGAAGTAGTCATCCATTCTGGGTACTTGAAAAATATTACTTGTATTCTTGTTACCCCAACTGGTGTCAGTGACCAAAATAACACAACTAAAGTGTTGCATAACGCAGAAACAAAGCAAAGGCTATCTTCTCACACATATATTTTCAGGAACATGTTTGTAATTTTTCACATTCATACGTCTCCTTAAATTCAGTCATATTCTTGGCTGCCATATTCGGCCCTGCCAGAAACTTAACCATTGACAAAAACAAGCAAACAAAAAATCCGTCATTGGTAGATTGTAATTCTCTATCCTTTTTCTAAAGTAGGGATTAAACAATGTTTATACTCTCACCTAGAATAATTTTATTGCTTTTAATTAGCCATATAACACAGATGAGGATAGGAGCAACATGGATAGAAGCCTTAACTAGCTTTTCTGTCCTCTATTTAAATTCTATGGGAAATTAGATACCTATGATAGGAAAAAAGTCTTTATTGTCTTCCTCTGAGAAAATCCATGATAAGAAGTACTTTCTACCAGTAAACTGTAATCTTTGTTCTTAAAATACTAACTAGAACCTATAGGATAAGTTGACTTATCTACACTCAAATTTATTTGATTGTTTTTCCATGGAAACCTGGTGAAAATATAAACTTTTACAATAATAAATCTGCATTGGTGTAAGCTATTTGAAGCTAGAGAATAAATCTTCCCTGTATCGTTCCATTCCCATTTCTTACCACCTAACAGAGCATCTAATGCACAATAAGTGCTCAATAAATGTTTAATGAATGAGTTGGCAATCACCAAATTAAGAGCCTTCCCACAGCAACTACAGTAGTTGGCATAAATGTTCTTGAAGGAAACTCTGAAAACTGTCCATAAGTGAAAAGAAATGTACATTTCTGTAAGGAGAAATTAACTTTGTATTTACAGAGTGCATTGTCACATAGAGAGTATTTAGTAAATGCTGGATAATATGTTAAGTTACATCTTAGCATCTAAGGTAACGCTCTTATAAAATACATGGAGGGACTGTTTATGTAGTCTTCTGTGATACTGGCTCACCTCAAGCATGAAGCCCATCAAGGACAGCTACTAGTTTCATCATTCTGAGTCAAGAGCAGAAATGATGAGATGGAAGAGCAAATCACATATTGTGGGCCCATCATTGATATCTTGTGTGGTAGGCAGTTTATTTTTATTTTGTCTACAGTTTTCAATGGGAATCTTAATTTTATTCAAGTTGTGAGTCACAGAAGAATTGGAAGGAGTGGGAAATTGTTTTGTCTAATGTAGTGTGGTAAAACACCAGCATAACTGGAATCTCAACAGTTAAGCCATGATTCCTAAACTGGAGGCCAAGCTGTATTGGTAAAAGGAGTTTTTTTACCTCTACAGTAGCTCCCTATGCTGAAGAAATTTCAAGACCAGAAAAGTTGGATCCTTAGTATGCACTTTTTCAAGCCCTGAGGCACTCATTATTCAGGGCCGTGTAGTGCTTTACAAACTAAAAATAACAAAATGTTTTCTTGTTCTTTGCTCTTTAATCCACTTTTTCATTGTGGCTTTAATTTGTCTTTTCACCTCATTCTATACCATTTGAATGTTACTCCTTTGCTCTGAATTATAACGGTTTTTTTTTAATCTAGGCAATTTTATACCAATTTATTTTGGAATCTTAATTAATGGATTGTTAACCCTTCCCTTTCCAAGTAGTTCAAGAAAGTACCATCTGAAGCCACGAAGGCAAAAAAACCAAAACAAAACAAAAACCTTCTATCTGATCATCTGTAAATGGGCAGGGAGACATCTAGAATTGGAATGAGCTATCTTAGGAAGTAGTAAGTTCTTTGTTTCTCGAAGACTTCAAGGGAATGATGGGTAACAAACTACCAAGATTTTGTAGAAGAGATTCTTGTTCAGGTACAGGATGAACTAACTCTGAAGTATCAAATACCAGGTTCAACACTCCTGCATGCTACCCAAACCAGATTAAAGTGTATTTGGGAAATATTTAACAAAATAGATAAAATACAACAGACCACAGATAATGTTAATATGTGGTTTTCTAAGTCAATGTAGGACCAGCCAGTGCAATAACCCCTGTTTCTTTTTGCGTTTGACACCACTGAACTAAAAGATCTTTCAGTTACCTTCAAACAATGAGATTCTACAAGAGTAGAAACAAATTTTCCCACCATGTGTGAATTGTGAATCAAGGAAGAAGCCTAATTACCCTACTCCTCTGTAATCCATGGAGAATTATTGTCTGTAATTATAGTAGCCCAATCTCTTGTATGTGGGTTGAATGTCTAATGAAAACATTTTAAAAGTATATATTTGTATATTACAGTGTAATGTACTTTTATAAACATTTATTTTAATTTCCAGAAGATAATTATCAAGTTTTTTATGAATAATGTAGATTATAAATCCTTGGATAAAGATTTCTCTTCTATATTAATATGTCTATTATTATTCAACAGATAAAATATTAAAAGTCTGATACTATAGTAATCTTGGCTAAATGTGTTAAGTGCTTATTATATTCCACACACTGTGCTAAGCCTAGAAGTATAAGTATAAAAAGTGGGGTAGCTCCTGTTTCAAAGACCTTAATTGCAAATGGTAGAGAGAATACATAAAAGGGAATGGTGGCCATGGGGGTGTTTGGATTGGACGAATCTTAGGATTAGTGAGTTGATGCATAGGGTGGTGAATTTATGGCGGTCTTTCCAGGAGTGGTACTATTCATTTGTTTACTGTGCTTTGAGAGAGAGAGAGAGAGAGAGAGAGAGAGAGAGAGAGAGAGAGAAGGTAAAAAGCAGGGGATAGGTTAAGCACTAAGAAGCAGAGCAGATAGCAAGATGACCCCAAGGGGACAGTTAGATGTGAAGTGAAACTTAATTTGGAGACCAGCTGTAGATATAGTAGACTTGGTAACTCTTTACTCATTCTCTTGCTAATCAAGACAGCTCAGCCAGAAGCTGGGAATCCTACAGCTGAGCAAATTAACTGCTCCAGAATTTAGGGTTTGGATTCTGAAGGTCTGATGAATTGTGAAGGGTCTGGGTAAGCAAAAACAGGGCAGCCAGCAAAGAGAACTGATAGGCGGCTAGCTAGAAGTAAATTTTTTGGTAATCAACTACCTTAAATATACTCTTCATCCATACACAGTATATAAAATGTAATTATAAAAATAAGAATATTGTGAAAAATTACTCTGATAACAACGAATAAGGAATGACAAGAATTCTCTGTTATTCTAAAATAGATTTTTAGTTTTAGCATCCCCATTCTCTTGAGTACTTATCTTAATAACAAATTTAATTTTTAAAGGCCTATTCTTTGCTTTTTTTTAAAGATTATTCCAA
This sequence comes from Potorous gilbertii, assembly GCA_028658325.1. Lineage (NCBI taxonomy): Eukaryota > Metazoa > Chordata > Mammalia > Diprotodontia > Potoroidae > Potorous > Potorous gilbertii. Next base: position 222,835,340 of record CM053771.1, on the reverse strand, counting down.
TGGTACAAGAATTTATAATTAGCCACTTGGGTCGTCCATTTATTGAACCACCACCATTTGATTTATCCAAGGCATTTGGAGATAGTAACTGCTGTGCGCCACTAATTTTTGTGCTCTCCCCTGGTTCTGATCCAATGGCAGCCCTTCTCAAATTTGCTGATGATCAGGTAATTTTAAACTAAATATGTATTATGTTAGATGTTTTTCCTAATTAAGAAAAAGGTTTGTTTGATATCTAAATCTTAGTCTTGTACATATGGCTCAAACAGAGCCCCTAAAAGGGTTAGAGATCTAGGGCTAATGGACCCCTAACCATTTAATGTAACTTCAGAGTATGAGGGTTATGGCTAGCCCCTAATCTGGAAGTGAGCTTCATAGCTTCCACATGTCTGTGGCACTCTGTGCACTACTGCATGACCTGTGGTGGAGGATACAGTTCTCTCTGAAAACTTAGCACTTTTCTTTCTCATTCTTCTTGCCCTTGGCTTAGTGGAGAATGCAAAGGATGGGATCCACCCCTTTCTTTCTATTTTCTTTTTGTATAGGAAAAAGTAAGGATATGGACAGGGCCTGTGATTTTATTGGTAACTCCCAGGTGAGGAAATTCTTTCTACCAATGAAGGTCAAGATATCCACCCTTTTTTTTTTTCTTACCACATCAGCAACAAATTAAATATAATCAGAAGATTGGCTAATTTAGGGGAAAACCAAGCAGTAGAAGTCATATTTCTTTAAAATCATAAAGAACTTGCTGTATAATTTCTTGTCAGGCACACCTAAATGGGAAGATGAGCTAAGCAATAGTTGGATTTAATCTTCCTTATTCTACTTTTGGGAAGAATTTAAATTTCTCCTTATTTTATAGTCATTATGAATTTTTAAAATTAAAGAAGCTGTAATATGCAACAAAATTTGTAGTTTTTAAAATGTATTAACATAGCATAGAATTCTTTCATTCTAGAAAACAGAGTGTGTTATAGTAGAAAGACCTTTGTATTTGGAGTCAGGAATTTGTTTAAGAAAGAATCAGAATAAAAACCAAAAATGGTGGTAATATTAAATATCCATCATTGTAATACTTTATGGCTGTTACCTGTTGGACATAAATTTGTATAATGAAATGTTTCATTTGTTGAATTGGTAAATTAACAACTTCCACTGAAGTTCTGCTCTTTGTGATGGGGAAGTCACCCTTGTTTCTTGAAAACTATGTCAATGGAATGCAAATTCTGGAAGGTCTCACAAAGCTGAAAAGACCTGCCTAAAGTATGTATTAGTATGTTGTCTAATGGTCTACCTAATTAAGTTTAAGAAGATTCATCACCACATTGGTTTCAAGTGATGAATTTTCCAGCTGTAAGAATTCTCAGAGACTTTCTACCAATTCGCAGATCACCAATTGATCTATATTAGTGAAGGGAGCACTTGTACTGAGGCAACTAATGTGTTACACTCAAATTAAAATGTACATCTCCAGTTGTCCTGATCTATATCTCATCACTGGACCCAGAAGTCTCTAGAGGACATAGTGAGGCTGGTGACTTTACACAGCCTTTCCTCACTTAAATCCAATTCACTCGCATGTCATGGCATCACCTCCCTGATGTCATGGTCCTCTTTGAGAATGAAGGACAAACAACAACATCACTACTTTTAGGCATCAAAAGCTATATACGATAACAATAATAAATCACATTTGCTTCACATATATTCTCTCCTGCCATCCTCATATAACAACTCTATCAGGTAAGTACTTTCATTACTTCCCATTTCACAGCAAAGGGAAATGAAGCTAAGAAAGGTGACTTGACCGAGGGTCACAGAGTTAATGTCTCAGGCAGGATTTGAACTGAAGTCTTCCTCACTTGAAGTCTACATCCACTATACTCTCTCACTTCCAAGAAATATCCCTTTATATTCAGGATTACTCTGTGAAGTAGTTCTTCCATGAATTGATTGACTTAGAGTCCTTAAATCAAATACTGATCACAATGAGACAAGAAGTTTTCAAAAGATTATGCACTATTCCCCAGTCCTTGAAAATCAGATTCAATCTGATTAATATTCTTTTATGATTGATGAAATATATACTTTGAATAGAAGTGCATATTCCAATTTTATAACTTTGGTAATATTTATTACATGCAGGGATATGGGGGATCCAAACTCAGCTCCTTATCTCTTGGTCAAGGCCAAGGGCCCATTGCTATGAAAATGATAGAGAAAGCAATCAAGGAAGGAACCTGGGTTGTTCTTCAGAACTGCCATCTTGCAACATCTTGGATGTCAACGCTGGAGAAAGTTTGCGAGGTAAAAAGGCTCATTATTTTCTAGAAATGATACCATTAAAAAATGGTGATAACAGATATGGAGAAATAGTTTACATATGACCCCACTGATTTTTAACAAATTATAAGATAGAGATGATGAATTCGTCTGTGGAATATAGTCCTTAGTGGTCAGTCAGCAACATTTGTTGAGTATCTCTTGTTCTATAAGCATCATACTACCCTCATTCCAAATGAGAATGTACAATATACATATGTAAAAATGGTTGAACATATTTAGCAAGTCATCCATGGATGAATGTACATCAGATTTAGTGAATGTGACTTGCACTGTGCTTATAAGCCTCATTTCTGTTTTGTCAGATGATATCTAAGATAGACAAATGGTTCCATTGCCAGATCAATAAAATTTTCTCTCTTAACACCTCACTAATTCTTCTTTTCAAGGTCAAAAGGTCTAAGAGAAGGTTGGGAAGAAAACAAAAACAAGTACAAAGACACACATATGCAATGTATGATCAGTGTTATTTTTCGATTCAGTTCAGCAAGTACTTATCAAATGCAATACGTTTTAGAGTACCCGTTTTGAGGGAGGTATAGAAATAAAACTGCTTCTTTAGAGTTTACAACTTAGCAGGATCTACCACATAAATACCTAAGAGAAATACACATAAGGTTCTTTGTAAGGCCCAAAGAAGATGTATTAGTGTATAAATTTAGTTGTATTTAAAGTACTATAATGAAACTCTCCTTTTATAACTTTCCTAATTCTCCATATTTTAGAATTTAATTCTTAGGACTATTTAAGAAGTGTAAGGATATATAGTTACAGTTGTGAATGGGGAAATGAAAACAAAGAAATAAGTAAACTTTGGTGTAGTTTCCAATATCTATGGGAAAACATATCAGAATGTAGTGAAATGTGTTTGCATAGACAATAATTCTAGACCATCAGTAAGCGAAGGAGCCTAACTCATTATCTGATAGTTACCCCTGATATACTCTGGCCATCCAGGAGGGTCCTTGCAGAAGTAATATAATGCAACAAGCATTTATTAAACTTCAACTATGTGCAAAGCACTGGACTAGGTAGGCTCTGGGGAGACAAAGAAGAAAATGTGTACGGTATAATGGGGCCAGGGGAGATGAGCATTCATCAAAGTAGAATGTTTGAAGGATGACAGAATAAATTTCATTTGGGGTATATTGAATTTGAGGTATCCACAAAACTTCAAGAGGTCCAGCAAACAATTGGAAGATATGTGACTAAAGGTTAGAGGTTTATGCAATGAGCAAGGAGTTGTTATATTGTTGATTCTTAAAGCCATAGGAATGAAAGAGATTACAAAGGAAGGAAAAGAAGGATGGGGACACCCACACTTAGGTTGACAAAGGAAGTGAACCAGTGAGTGAGGAATAGTCAGGCAGATGGGAGGAGAACCAGAAGAAATAAATGTCAGAGAAGCGAGAAGGAAGTATTAAGAAGGGAGCTGTGCTTAGTGATGTCAGACAATACATAAAGGCCAATGCCTGAAAAAGGGTATAGGATTTGGCTATTAAGAGATTACCACTGGCCTTAGAGAGACCACTTTTAGTGAAGTGATGGAGACAAAAGCTCTTCTGACATGGCTTGTGGCTTTTCTTCTATCTCAGCCATGGGCAAAATGTCCTCCTGTATAGGCAGCTACATAGATTAGATAGTGAGCTCCTAAGAGGGTGGAGGTTGTCCTTTGCCTCTTTGCATCCACAGTAGGTGCCCACCACATAAGGTGCTGATTAACTCTTTACTGACTAACTGACAGGTAGTTCAGTGGATAAAGTCAGAGTTAGAAAGATGAGTTCAAATCTGGCCCCAGACACTTAATTAGCTGCATGATCCAGGGCAAGATACTTAACCTCATGCCTCAGATTGCTCAACTGTAAAATGAAGGTGATAATAGCACCTACCTCCTAGTGTTGTGAAGATAAAATGAGATATTTATAAAGTGCTTAGGACAGTGCCTAGAACACAGTAGACATTATATAGGTGATAAGCCTTGCTATGATTATTTTTACAGGCAATTATAGTTAATTAAAGAGACAGCTCTAATTCACTGAGCTTCCTATTCACCTTGAAGGACCTACGCCAGTTTCCTCTACTTCACTTGTATCTTCTCATTTGTATTCCAGAAAAATAGAGCTTACACAAAGCAATGTGATCCCATAAAAAGGGAAAATAAGTCAAAAAGTCCTCAATGTTTCTTTTAAATCAAGGGGCAATTTTCAGTTAGAGTTACTTGTCAGAGGTTATTTAAAATCTAAATTTAGGATGTCTCTAAAGCAGTAGTTCTTAACTTTTTTTCATATCATAAATCCCATTGGCAGTCTGGTCAAATCCATGGACCTCTTTCGCAGAATAATTTTTTTTAATTCATAATGGAAATAAAAGTGAAATTTCATTTAGAAGTTCATGAAAATAAAGATGTAACCTTTCCCTTCCAAGGTCATGGACCCTTCAAAAATCTATCCATGTAATTCAGGTTTAGATTTCTCTAAAAATATGTCAATTCTAGCAACCACACACTTTTTTTTCCATTTTTTTTAAGAGAGGAAGGCAAGGCAATTGGGGTTGAGTGACTTGCCCAAGATCACACAGCTAGTAAACCATACACTTCTGTAAGTTACTAATGACACAAAACTATTTTAGCAAGAATTCTTCAAGGGTGATTTGTAAAAAAGACATTTCTTTACAGAACAGAAATAGCTTTATATTGTAGAAATTTTTTTATTTTCCTTGGATTTTCTTTACTGTTCTCTGATTTCTGTTTTCTAGGACCTAAGTCCAGAAACAACCCATCCTGATTTCCGAATTTGGTTAACAAGCTACCCTTCTCCGAATTTCCCTGTGTCTGTGCTTCAGAATGGAGTGAAAATGACTAATGAAGCACCTAAAGGTTTACGGGCTAATATTATTCGATCATACCTGATGGATCCAATCTCTGACCCTGAGTTTTTCACTGGCTGCAAAAAGCCTGTAAGTAATGTGTTTGCCTTGTTACCTCAGTCCTGTAGAGCAACAGAAAGTGGCCTCTAGTGATTGTTGATGTGTGCTGTGAGTAAAAACTGCCAAATTAAATAGGCTTTCTTCACTGCAATGAAGTTGGTTTTGATTACTGATTACTGACTGCAGTGAAGTCAATTTTATTAATATTTTATTTTTATTTTACCACTAGTCTTCTTCCTTCTCAGCAGAGATTTTGTGGTGTGCCATTAATAACTTAGATTTCTACTTAGGAAGTCAGATATAAGCCATTGCTAATACAAATCTGCAAGGCTGGAAATCTTGTAGCAGGATATTAACTAAGTCCTTTGCTATTTGGGACCATATCTCTAAATTAAAATGTAAAAATATTTTCTCCATATAACTATAATGAGAGCCAAAATGATTGTACTGGTTGATTTATGGAAATCATAAGTGCCTTTTTCAGAGTCGCCAAGATAGCTGGGAAACCACCTACTGTTTTCATGATTAGGATTTTCTACATGAATGTCTCTGACCTAAAATTGTTTCACATCATTTTGCCATAATTAAAAATGGAAGAGAACTCATTTTAACAGGGGTTATGAACCTTAGTAAGTTGCTGCCATTAAAAAGCCCACATTTTTGTTGTCAAAGCATGTTTTAAAGGATACACCAGTGGAAAAATCAGAAAAATAAGGAAGAATTTTTTTTAAAGAAATTAATCACCAACAGTAAAAACTTGATTTTAAAGTAATCTAACATCTTGTCCTTAATGTGTAAGATTTGCTTTGTCTTATACTACATATGGAGCTCTATCAATTTTTGTTTAAACAGCCTTTGGGGTACCTGGGGTCCAGGAGATGGCAAGTTCCTTTCAAGCTTTGTGCTAGGGTCATTTCTGCAAGTTTTTCTCGTGGACCAAAGGTGAATCCCTTGCAATGATCACAGGTTTTAGTGGGGTAGGCAATAAGGAACTGCTGATCAAACTCAGATGGGGATCCTGAGTCTCACAAATGAAGTATTCAAAACAAAACACCTGCTAACTGCACTATGAAAACACTGATGTTTCAGAACATTTTAGATATTCTGTTATTGAACCAAATTCTTTCAAAAATAACAATAATATATCCTGAGATCTCACTAAGTCATAATAGAAATGAGGAATGCACCATGTACAAATAAACACTTTCATGTGTGAACAGGATGGCTGTATGCTGGTGAATGATTTCTGCTGTTCCTCTCCTCTGTGGCTCTTCTAGGTCCCTCTTGGTATGCTTTTTTGCCTTTATGATGCTGCTTTTCAACAAGAGAAAAATGACTTGTCTTTTAAAAATGGCTTGATGAAGGGAGCACTAGACCAACCATTCCAAGACCTTGGTCACAGGCTGAGAAATCTAGGGATGGAAGGCACCTTGCAGGCTACCTAGTGTAGTGCCTTCATTTATGAAGAAACTAAGAATCCAGAGAGGTCCCGGCATGATGCTGCTTCAATTAATCATAGTCCCAGCTTAACTGTGTGACTTAACCATTCTCAATGTATTTGTTCATATATTAAGCTGGGCATAATAATATCCTTCCTATCTCAAAAAGTTTTTGTATTTTATTACTTAAATACTCCTTCAAAGATTGGCTATGAAGCACTGAAGTAATGGCAAACAATGGGAGAGTTGTTTCATTTTTGTCTTGATGCCCCTGGAACTTAGCATTGTGCCTGGCATATGGTACTCCCTTATTAGGAGCATGTTGATTGATTATGCATAAGCATTAGTACCTAAATAACATCTAAACAAGCTAATATATATGTATATATAATATATATGTATATGAAAAGTTTGTGAAAAGAATGAACTCTATTGAAACACAAGGCATTTTTGTTATCTATGATTTGTAACAGCAAGAAAAATTAAGTGATATAACATTTGTTATCTTCTTTTTAAAGGAAGAGTTCAAGAAATTGCTCTATGGCCTCTGTTTTTTCCATGCATTAGTTCAAGAAAGACGGAAATTTGGGCCTCTGGGATGGAATATTCCTTATGAGTTCAATGAGACTGACCTGAGAATCAGCGTACAGCAGCTCAGCATGTTTCTGAACCAGTATGAGGTAGAGTTAAATTAACAGCAAGGACCTTTTCTGTTTTGCTCTTTATGACATTTTAAGTTCATTTATACTTAAGGGCCTTCTGATTAATTTCAACTCCCATGACATGAATTCAACAGTTAACACCCAGTAGTTTCTGATATACTTCATTATTAACAGCATAGAGCTAATCACAGCAGCTGAGATGTCAGGTCTTCGATTACAAACCCATTAATAGTTTATTCTGAGTTGGTGATGGAACCAGGTCTTGTGACTCCCTAATCCATTTGTCATTTGCTTCCAATACTGGCTTTCTTTTATTTTGAAGAGGAGCACAGATTAGAAGCCCTAAACGCAAGGAAGGCTGTAGCCAAAGCAATTTAGAGTAGTTAGATATTCGGGAGGCTATGCATTCCTATACAATCTCAAGCACTCATTAGGATCTTATGATACAGTGCTAAGAAACCAAACAATACAGTCACAGGCCTGCCTCATGGCCTCATGAAGAAACACATCACGTCAAGGTTCTGCTGTATCATCTCTCCTGGCTTCTCTCAGAACAAAGGGAGGATGGTTTCAGTAGCATAGGCTTCCACAGTTTGGCAGAAAAAGACAAGACTGCGACAGCAGGTAGAAATAGGCGGAATAAAAAGATTCCTAAGTCATTCTCTAGATCGTTGCAAGATTGTCTCTTGCTACAAGCTTGATTATAGGTATTATTAATTATGATCCTTAAGACTAAAATGGTTGGATGATACCACGACTGTGCTTCAAAAGGAATTTGGAGTTCAAGTTCTTGAAAAATTGGCACATATAAGGCATTTGTTAAGGCACAGTGAAGTGAAAGAGGGCAAGAAAATTATAGAGCTTATAAGAAAAAATAAAAAGGATCGTTTTGAGGAAGGAGGTCTTTTGTAAAAACTCTTAATTTAATATGACCCTTTATATAACTTTGCTAATGTCAAAAACGCTAATATCAGGAGTCTGGAGCTGGTTGAAACACTGACATCTTATTTTTAGGAGCTTCCCTATGATGCACTGCGATATATGACTGGTGAATGCAATTATGGTGGAAGAGTTACTGATGACTGGGACCGACGTACATTGCGTAGCATTTTAAACAAGTTCTACAATCCAGAGATAGTTCAAAATCCAAACTATAAGTTTGACTCCAGTGGTATCTATTATGCCCCTCCCAGTGGTGATGTAAGTATGTATACTTTTAAGAAAACTGAAATAATGATATAATCAGATGTCTGCTATTATTCTTAAAAATACATTTATTAAATGCCTATTGTGCCTAGACATTGTACTATGTGTTTGTATAGAGCGAGTAGGATCAGAGGATCCAAAGGCAAAAGCAAAAAAACAATCCCTGTTTTCAAGAAACTAACTTATGGTCTATCCAGTGGAGATATATTAAAATGAACAAAAAGCTGTAAGGTGATTGTGAGGGGAAGATAGGTGGGGGCATCAGGAAAGGTCCCACATAGATGGCAGCATTCAAACTGAAACTTGAAGGAAACTAGAAATTCTAGGAAGTGGAGGTGAAGAGGTATGAATGATAGCTGGTGTAGAGATAGAGAAGCAGAGGATGGAGCTCTGGGGATGAGGAACAGCAAAGAAACCAGTTTAGTCGGACCACAGTGTGTATAGTGGGGACTAACATGCAGCAAAGAGGGAGACATATTTTGGGCCAAATCAGCAAGGGTTTTATGCCAAATACAGGAATTTTTATTTGATCCTTGAAACAACAGGCAGCCCCTGGATATTATTTGGTCATGTGTGTGCTTCACGAAAATCAGTTTGGCAACTGAACTTGTGGAAATAACAGCATAAGACATAAGGCCTCTCTCTCTTGAGAATTAGAGCTAGCAGTCCCTTCTTAGAGTGAGCTTGGAATGGAGGAGGCAGTTGGTTACCAGATACTAAGATGGCGATGGGTGGCTTTTTCTAGAACACTCACAGGCAGTTGGAGGACACTGAAATGAAAAGAAGGGTACCAAGAGGTACATTTCTTCTTGAACCAGTCTGGTTTGTGAGAATTTTTTAATGAGGAAAAAATAAAGAAAAATCAAAAACCCTGAGGAAACTGAGCTAGAAAGAGTTCCTGGGAGGTGGGGAGAGCTGTAGAAGACTAGTAGCTCATAGACAAGCTAAGGCACAGTCCATAATCCCCAGTATAACGATTTTATATCATTTATCCTCAGTTCTTGAAGACCGATCCTTGAGACAATTCACTTCCTTCATTTCATAAGCTCTCTGAGTACCTAGCCTCTGAACAAGGCTGGCCCAGGAATTGTCACAAGAGCCTTTCTGGGATATTTTCCTACTCACCTTCATTTGTAGTAAAAGCCTGTGCTTTGGGAGGTGTCATGGACTGACTTCACCGCTAGGGCAGTGTCTTTCCGGTCACATGTACATTTAATCTGTGGGATTTGTAGCAAACCTTGGCAAACAGGCAGCTGAGGCTTAGGGACAACTCTGCTGAATAGGACTGTCACTTCTGAGTGAATAGGAATGGGATCTTGGGACTGCCAGTTTCCCCCTGATCCTGTGAATTCTTCAGTAAATATCTCTAGTCATGTAAGTCTTTAACCCATTGTAATTCAGACAGCAGCACTGATGATCTGGTCTGTCAGATTAACATCAATAGGAAATCCTAGGTGTGATACTTAGCCATTTTCTTTCTTTGTCTTTGCATGGCTCAAGCTTCTTCTCTTGCTGGTCTTTATGCTTTCTGTTTGTCATGTGGTTTTCTGATGGCCCAGTCTCTAGGGGTAGCTCAACCCACCCAACTGAGTACTGAAGATAAAAGAGTTAACTGTAAAGATTCCATTCCACAACTGATATCTAACCTACTATCACTTGTTTTTGTAGTACAAGAGTTACATTGACTACACAAAGGGGTTGCCCTTGAATCCTGCCCCGGAGATCTTTGGGATGAATGCTAATGCAGATATCACTAAAGATCAGTCTGAAACACAACTGCTATTTGATAATATTCTTCTTACGCTGGTAAGTGATCTGCACAAACAAGTCTGTAATGAGGCACATGAAAGATGCCTCCTACACAGTGCATGCTAGTGTTGTAAGATTTCTTTTTTTATATTGTGTTCAGTGATTATAAAATCTGCTCATACAATTGGCAGTTACTGTGATAGGCAATGCTTAATTGATATTTAAGTGGAACCTAATTAGCCTATACAGTATGAGTTCACATAATTAGTAAGTGGAATTGTAACCAGTTGTACAAGAGTAGTAAAGGTATTCAGCTAAATGAGCTTTACAGATTAGTTCATTTTATTTTTGTGCAGTCTATAGTTGCAGTATGAGAGAGAAGAAGCAGCTGGCTTAAAGAGCTGAGAAACTTAAAGCAGTCTGGTTCAGGAGTCACCATGACATGATATTGAGACAGAGAAAGCCCATGGACTTTCTATTCCTACTGGTGCTATGGTCCATTCTGGACAAGCCCTATGTCCAAAGAGACTTTTTGCAGTCCATTTGCCACATAGCCAACATTGATGAATAAATACTTGTTAAAGGGCTAGCACATATATGTGTGTACCAGCAAATAGGTGTTCGGGAAATAAGGTATATGAAATACCCAGGATTCTGGCACAGAACAAATATAGTATCTTTTGGCTTTATTTAAACTTGATGATATGTACCACATTATAAACACATAAAACAGTAGTCTCATTCCAGTAGAAAATTACTCAGGACCAAACAAATAAAGTGAAATACACACGGGGCAGCTTCTCAGTGCTTAATTAAACAGCCTCTCCAATAGCCTCAAAGCCAGATTGGCAACTACGCTTATAGGTTGGCAAAAGTCCAGTAGTTCAAGATTGGAACTGCCATAATTCAGGAGCACGTAGATGAACCAGAACAAGGAGAAGAAAAAAACACAATTTTACATTATACATGTAGCAACTTGAACTTGGGGTCAGGAAGAAGTCATAAGTTGTGATGAAATGATAGAGGGATTTCCTAAAATAGAGTTTCCTCTCCCTGTAAAGCCACAGATCCTTCATGTATACCTATAAATTTAGCATGAAACAGAGATATGACAAATGCTGTTATGAACCTTTAATTTTCGTATAGCTCACTGGGACCGTAAGAGGACATCTTGCATAATTCAAAATTAACCAATGATCCCCTTTGTCCAGAGAAGAATGACCTCCTGCCTCAGCAAAAAGAGGCATCCATTGTCAGATATGCCCAGCCTGTTGTTTTATTGTACATGTTTATAACAAGGGAGAATTCATTGTCAGGGGAAGGGGAGGACTTACTGGAAAGTGACAGCAGTGTTTTCTCTTTTTAAAAAGAATCAATAAAATAGTCTTCCCTTTCCCCTACAAAAAAAAGGACTTCACCAATTTAACATCCCAAACAAATGGTCATCTAGCCCTGAAGAACTCTGCAGTAAGCAAGAACACACTGTCTCCTAAGTCATCTCATTTTATATTTGTAATTCTAGTTATTAGCAGGCTTACTCCTTCCTGGAATGCACAAATTTGCCTCTGTAAATTTCACTGGTTGGTTTTAGTTCTGCGCTCTACTCTTGATACAGTTCAAAACTAGATAATTTGTTTCTTTGTTTGTAAGTTTTAACTTACAAAAGAGAAGGAAACTGGTCTAAAAACCACGAAAAGTATTAGTATATGGATGATTCCTTGAAAACAGATCTAACTTAACCTTCATTGATCTAGTAATTCAGTAAAGAAAAAGCTGCATGTAGATATTTGCAAAAACTAATTTAGAAAAGATAAGAGAAAGCCAGCATAAGTGATTTCTTGAATGTTTATGACTTAATAACAATCAAATAGCATCCTATTGACCTCATTTCTCAATATCAGGCCCAGACAGATATTGTAATTCCAAAATTCATATCATTCCAATTCTATTTGCTGTGACTGAGAGCAGATTTGGGGGATGGGAAATTTGTGCTAGTGAAATAGACATTTGAAATGTTATTATTTTTAAGAGTCTTAAAATCAGATACATGAGTTTTCTAGAAGAGAATTTAGTACTTTTGATATCTTCGCAAGCATTTTCTGCCATGTAAATCTACATAGCTGAAAAGGTATACATTTGTTTCATATTTAGAGAACAGATAATACATGTAGATGTCTTAAAAATTGTGTGATTCTTTTTAAACTGGCAAAGATAACAAAAGGTGAAAGTGACAATACTGAAGGAGTTGTGGGAAGACAGACTGTTTAAATCAATTTCCAGTAAATCTGTGATGTTGTACCTGCTGCAAAAGGTTGCTTTTTCCCCCAAAATCTAACAGTCTCTTCTCATTTGAGGAGCATTGTTTTTTTATCAACAAAATTACCTATTTTATCTCCCATAATCACCTCTGCTTCTTATTTTGTTAAGAATTCACATTCCCCTAGCCATAGTTGGGCAAAGCATCTTCTTCCATTCTCTATATTTTTTAATGATATAATTTTTTATATTTAGTTCATTTTGTGCCTATTGTAGCATGTGGCATAAGGTATTAATCTATTTTATTCTAAATCAAATTTCTGCCATTCTGCTTTCCAATTTTCACAACAAATCTTGTTAAATAAGGAGCTCTTACCAGAGTAGTTATTGTCCTTGGGTTTATCAAATACTGGACTGTTATGTTTGATGATTTCTAGGTCTTGAATAAATAATTTGTCCCATTGATCAACTTTTCCAATTTTTAATAAATATCAAAGTTTTGATTATTGCTGCTGTGTAGTGTAGTTTGAGATATCATAATGCTTTCATGCCTACTTTTTTGTTTGTTTCCTTAATGTCCTTGACCATTTCTTCCTCCAGGTGAATTTTGTTTCTATTTTCACTCATTCTGTAAGCCTTTGGTTATTTGCTGTGAGTCTAAATAGGAAGATTTTTCTGATTTTAACAATCCAAAATTTGCCACTTTTCAACTTTTACCTGTTGCTCCTGGTTCTGTAGCCTAGGGCCAGATAAAACAAATCTAATCACTTTTCTACATGGCATCTATCCCTTAAAATACTTGAATATTGCTATCATGCCTCCCCCTAAATTTTTTCTTCTTTAAGCTAAACATACCCATATCGGATCTTCATGTGACCTAATTCAAGGATCTTCACTATGATTAACCCTTCTTTGGATGCCACAGCTTATCCATGGCACCTGGAACAGAATACTGTACTCTCAGTGTATTGTGTGACCAAGAGAGAATACAGGGAGATTCTCTGAAAAGAGTATAACTACAGAATCTTATTGACTATATCTTTCTCCTTAGATTATGGTGGAGGAGACACACTGACATATTTTTACCTTTCATGTTTCCCAGACTATACAAACTAAAAAAAATAACAAAAAGTTTTGTTATTAAAACATTATCTTGTATTGTTATTGATTATGATAACTTACCTATTGGGGAGAGGGAAAGGCCAGTGTTTTTAAAGGAATTATGTGATAGAGCATCATAATACGGTGCTATACCATTCTGTATTTATGAGGGATCCTTTATCTCAAGATCAAAGAAAAATTTTCCCAATAAGTCTCAATCTCAGATGTTCTTTAGACATGCTCAAGAATGTTTGCTATCTTCACTCATCTGAATTAATAGAATTACATTGTCCACAGTATAGTCAGTGATATTGTATTTTGCTTTGGTCAGGAAACATTTGAAGAATTGTGTTCAGTTCTGGTCACTGCATTTTCGAATAGGTGTTGGTAGGCTTTGTCCAGGTGAGGGTTCCTTGGGTAGAGAGGAGACTTCTTGCTATGAGACCAGCTCAGAAACTGGACGGGTTTTAGAAGAGATATAGCAGAGGACTTCACCGCTATAACAACTAGCATTTATGCAGCTCTTTAAGATTTGCAAAGCAGTGCCTGCTAAGTATTCTTTGCTCCTCACAACAATCCTTGAGACAGGTACTGTTATCATTCTTATTTTTCACAGTAAGAAACCGAGCCTGGAAGAGGTTAAGTGACTTGCCCAGTTATCACATTGTTGTGCTTAATCTCTGTATACAGGGTTGGACAAAATCATCAACCTCACTCTCTCCTCCAGTCACCAGACTCCAGTAGCAAGACAGAGGCCAGCCCCAGATGTAGTGGGTCTTTCCTAGGTCTCAGTTTGTCTGAGGCAACATCCATTAGGTTGTTAAAGACTAATAAGTAAGCATTGAGGCAAAAAGATGGCCTAGGTTTGCCTTCACAAAAGAAATAGCCTGGAAGTATCGGAGGCAGGATCATCCTGACTCCAAGTTCAGTACTCTTAGTCACACCTAAGCTGCCTCTGTCATTTTTAAATATATAAAGAGTTGTCATTTGAAGAAGGCACTAGACATGTTCTTCTTGGATGACTGGGTATAGAGCATAGAACTAAAACCAGGTAGAAGTTAAAGGAAGGCCAAATACAAAATTAAACCCTCTAACAAATAGAACCATCCAGAATTCCTTGTGAAATAATAATCTCTCCATTACTGGAGGTGTTTGAATAGAGACTGTTTCACCACTTGATATGGATGTTGCCAGTGGCATTCATTTGGAGAAAGGTTGGAATTGATGATAGCTTTTGCAGTTGAGATTTTATAAACAGACATAAAAAGAGATCATAAACTATAAAGCAGAACCAGAAGGAAAATAAAAGTTTCCTCAGATGGATAAAATGTGATAAGAACATATATAAACATTTTTGGTTTATATTTTAACACTGGCGTATGTATTAGCCAGAAGCAGCATGTTGAAGTGACCTTAGAATTAGGATAACCTGAGCTGAGGTCCTGTCATTTGTTCACATGTGGGCTTTGTGGCTCTGGGTAAGTCACTAAACCTTTCAGTTTAGTGGCAACTGAATTTATCAGCTGCATAACAGTTGTTGATCGGCTTTTGGGGAGGAAGTTTCCTGAGTGGGTCTCTGTCTACACTGTTGAAACCTCAGGTCTTTAACTCAAGTAATTTAGGGGGTTCTAAATTGCAAAATCAGGCTCCATTTCATATGATATGTGCAACTAAAGCTAAGAGGAATTTCTACCTTATTGCTAATTATAT
Organism: Potorous gilbertii; assembly: GCA_028658325.1. Classification (NCBI taxonomy): domain Eukaryota; kingdom Metazoa; phylum Chordata; class Mammalia; order Diprotodontia; family Potoroidae; genus Potorous; species Potorous gilbertii. Next base: position 222,819,946 of record CM053771.1, on the reverse strand, counting down.
CAATCACTCAAGGTGGCTTCTTTTCCATTTCCAGAGAATTGTTAACAGTGTGCCCATTGTCTGTTAAAGAAAGGAGAAAAATCCTCTCTTTATTGCCCACTTGATTCATTTTTGTATCCAATAAGCTTCACGATATTTTAGCCAATAAATCTTCCTGACGGTTTTTCAGTTCAAATTCAATCTCCTTTATATGGAGTCTTTCACCACCACCTGACTATTTCCATAGCTAAGTAGGCTTGTCTCCTGTTACACTTCACCTATTGGCTCTATACTCCACTTCTTTCCCCATTCCCTCTTTGATGTTAATTTGTGCCCTTAAAAAAAAAAATCAGTGGCACATCAAAATAATGTCTCTCCAACCACTCCAACCCTTCCTCGTAACAAAGTATAGTAAACATTGGCCATGTCTGACAATATTCTGCACCTGTAGCCTCCCACCTCTCTACCAGGAGGATAGAGGCATGTATCACTCTCAGTCATCTGATTTTGTGACTGGTCACTGTATTAATCATCACTCCAGGATTTTTCATTGTCATTCTCCTTTACATTCTCCTGACATATTTTTGGGATGACTTGACTCTTGATTCTGAATCATTGACTAGATCTTTTTCTTCACCAAGCTGAGTCACTCCTTTACTTCGAACTCTTCAGAATTGACATCCCCTACCATGGAGCACCTCTAAAGTAACTATTTGGAGGAATATAACAAGTAATAAAGCATAGATGTTCTATATACAAACTCTAGGAACTGTTGTCCTTGAGAATGTTTTGATTCGGCTCTGCTTGGACTTTCAATAGGAGGCTTGATGGATAAACTTTTGTCTGTTGTTTATAGTCTCGTTCTACAGGTGCTGGTGCAAAATCATCAGATGAGGTAGTCAATGAGGTGGCTGGTGACATTTTGGGCAAACTTCCCTCCAATTTTGACATTGAGGCTGCAATGAGGAGATATCCAACAACTTACACACAAAGTATGAACACTGTGCTTGTCCAAGAAATGGGACGGTTCAATAAATTACTGCATACCATAAGAGAATCATGTATTAACATCCAGAAAGCTATCAAGGTAAGATGATGTTTCCTTCCCAAAAGCCAATCGTGTTTTACCTTTTTTTTTTAAGTCTGGAATATAATCTGAACTATGTCTCTATGAAAATAAATCATATCACTGGGCCTACAAAGGCAAAAATGAAAGAGTACCTATCCACTTTCTATTAGGTACATGCAAAAATATATATGAAATACCTACAAAATAAATACAAGATAATTTGAGAGGGTAGGGAAGGCACTAGAAGCTGGGGAAACTATATATAGGAGATGACAATTTGAACTTTGAAGCAAGCCGGGAATTCTTTGAAGCAGGGCTTCCAAGTATAGGGGAAAGTCTTTGCAAAGGGAGAGGGACAGGATGTGGAATGTAGTGTGTCCTCAAGGCCTGGAAAGGTAGGTTTCAAAGGGCTTTAAGTGCTAGAGGAGTTTATATTTGATCTATCAGGCAATAAGGAGTCACTGGATTTTATTGATATATTGAGCAATAGGATCAAACCTTTACTACAGGTAGAGCACTTTGGCAGGTGAATCGGAGAGGGAAGATGGTGAGACAGAGAGATCAGTTAGATGGCTAGCGTAATAGTGGAGGGAAGAGTTGAAGCTAGTCTAAAGGGGGAAGGTGGTTATGGTGTAAGTAAGAGGTGATGAACACAAGAGATCTGTGGAGGTAGAATCTCTGAGACTTAGCAACTGATTGGACACATAGGATGTGGGAGAGTGAAGGGGTCATTTCTGTGCACTGATTTTGCTCCCATTTCATATAGTTTATTCACATATTCATATTTTAAACATTTTCTCAGTCTCCCCTATGGCTTAAGAAGAAAACCATGAAAATATATTCCCTGTATAAATAACTACCTCTTCTTCTTTTGTCCTCTTAAACTTTCTTCTATAGCAGCTGGCAAAGGTTCTTGGGAATTTTGACAACACTAATTGGCAGAGCAGGCTTAATCCTTGCAAAAACAAGAGACTAAGGAAAGTGAACCTAGCTTTATTATTAATTGGGGTAGGACAAGGAAAGCGTATGCACTTCTTTGTCTCCACCTGGTAGCCTCTCTTGTTGTTTTCCTCCTTACTTTGATCCACTTGCTACCTTTCTGTTAAGATAACTAGGGTTTATGTGGTTGTTCATGCTAAGAGGGCCCATCTGTTGCAACTACCAATACACAAGCACATACTGAACATACCTATTTATTGAGGTTATAGTATGCCTTCAGCTTTTCAAGCAGAAGCCAGAGTGCTGGGTTAGGATTACGGAGAGTGACTGCTCCTTTTCCCTTTGGATCAGAAATGATTAATGGCCAAACTTAAACTTGGAGGGAAATAAAACCTACAGCCCAAGTTACATCACCCTTCAGTTTCTTTGCAAATTTTTTCTCCTCCTTCCCTCCCTCTTTATCTTATTCATTAACATATAACCTGACTTAAACATGCTAGTATCTTCCCACAGAGAGTCTGCATTATAACTCATTGCTTCATAAGCTTCCTGTAGAGAAGTATTTTGTCTTTGTTTTTTCATATCTCCTGAGATAATAGTTTCATAGACTTAAAACTGGAAAAGACCTTAGAGGCCATATAGTCCAGACCTCTTATTTAACAGATGATGAAAATGAGGCCACGTTAGCTAAATGATTTACCTAGTGTTTCACAGATAGCACACAGGAGGCATTGGAGTTTTCGATCTCCAGCCTCTTAACAGGTTCACTCTTGATCTGGTCAGATAGGCAGACAGTTTTGGAGGAGTTAATAATCAGCTTTATTCTAGTCTAGTCTTCTCAAATAGTTGCTGGGAGAACCAGCTCCTACAGCATTCCCTAATCACCCTCCTCACAGGGGCTAGCAAGAAGTGGGGGCAACTACCCATATATCTCAATGGGGTTAATCAAGACAGGCACACTTGTGCACTCCCCTAAGTTCCCTCAAGCCTCAAGGAAGGACGAATGAGGCACACACAGATACCCCATGGGTTGCCCATTGTTTCCCCCATCCCTACTGACCAATGCCTACTTACTTTATAGGGCAACAAACCAAGAGGGCATCTTGCCAACAATTAAGCTCACAGGTTAACTTTAGCAATATCATCATTCTGCACAAGAATAGTAAATATCAATTATGTCACCCCTTATCTCATGGTGCAGCCTCAGTAGGACTATGTATTACTACGATTCTGGGAACTACTATCTAGAATCCTTGAGACTATTCTGAGAGCTATTATCTAATACCTGGAAACTAGACATTCTTATAGCCATGGATCCTGAGAAACTAACTCTAAGTTAGTTACCTAACTTAGAAGGATGACACAATCCTCCTTACATACACCTAGGTCATATAAGCATTAAGTGGTACAACCAGGATGTAAGGCACATTATGGTTATAGCTACTAATGGATTGATTTTAATTAAAGGTTTTTGAATTCTAATTGGCTATTGTAAGAAAAGATTCAAGACAGTTTCAAGGTGTAGAATGGGACATACATTTTTGGACATGGTCAACATAGAAATTAACTGCTCAACTCTGCGCCTTTGTTATAGTGATTTTGGTGGGGTTTTTATTTCTCAGTTGTATGTGAGGGGGCAGAGGTGGGAGGGAAGGAAAATAAATACCTGATAATTGAAATATATTTAATATAAAATAAATTATTAGAACTAAAATATTAAGAGATCTCCACCATCTAGAACTAAAAAGGAAAAGAGCTTTAGGTGATTTATAGTCTATGAATAGCTAACATTTCTATAACCCTTTAAAGCTTTTACATATATGTCTTGTTTGAATTTTGCACTGACCCTGTGCACCTCTCTCTCCACAACACCTCCTACTAAGTTCTGTTTAACTTTGTCACCTCAATCAACAAACATTAAGTTCCTAGTAATGTCCTAGCCACCGGGATAAGGTCAAAAGAAACAAATTCAAAGCAGAAGCAGTCTCACCTTCAGTGAAGGCGCTTATACTCCATGAGGAAAACAACATGTACATATATAACCAAATACAAAATGTATACAAAGTAAGCTGCAGTCTCCAGCAACTAAGAGGTTCAGAAAACATCTCTAGTAGGAGCTTAACTTTAAAGGAAGCTAAGAGATTCTGCAAGATTAATGAAAGAGTCCATTCCAGTCATGGGGGACAGCCTGTGCCAAGTCTGGGAGATGAGAAATGGAGTGTTCTTTCCCAGCAATCAGGCCAGTTTTATAGTAATGGAGTGCATGGAGAGAAATCATAGGCATTATGCCAGGAAAGGAAGACTAGAAACAGATTACAAAGGGCTTTAAATGTCCAACAGAAGAGTTTGTATTTTATCCTAGAGGCAATTAGGGAGTCACTGCAAATTTTTGATTGAGGGACAGGAAAAATATGGTCAGATCTGTGTGTTAGGAATATTGTTTTGGCATCTCTATGATGGATAGTTTAGAGAAAGGGGAGACTGGAAGCCAGTAGTCTAATTAGGATGCTTTTGATATAGTCTGGATAAGAGGTTATCAAGGACATATGTGCAATAGTACAGTCTCTACTGATCTACAGAAAGTTTAGGGTGGTATCCAGATATGCAGAAAGAAAGGGAAGGAGGGGCAAGATGTTACAGAGAAAATCCACAAGACTTAATAATTGATTGACTATGGGAAGTGAGGAAGAGTAACTTGCCAATAGTAGGCCTTAAGGGTGAAAGAAAGATTAGTAGTTCCCTTAATAAAAATAGAGAAATTAAGAAGAGGGGTAAATTTTAGGAAAAATAATAAGTTCTGTTTTAAATGTGTGGTATTTGAGATGGCCTTGGAACATTCAGTAGGAAATGTGCAGGCATTTACTGATGTTCTAAATCATTGCTCCAATGATCCTATGATGTAGCACTGAGACCCAGGAGAGTTGACTTTATAAAACTTCATAAGTTTTGCAAAAATTCAACTGTTCCAACCTCCTCCCATCCCATAGGAAGGTCAGTCTGGGACTGTATTCTCATAACCACACTCTCTTTAACTCTGTTCCTTTGAAATTCCTTCACATTCTTATTATCCATGATCCCCTGAATAAATTTTTTCTCTTCTGTCTCCTCTCCCTCTTTCCCCCATGCTTCCCAGTCCATTTGTATCATTTACTGGTTTAAAAGTAACATTAATTGCTTTGGCTATTTCCCTTACCATAGTTTCCTTTATATTCTTCAAGGGGTCTGTGATCTCCTCAATGATATAATAAACTTACTCCAAGATGGACATTAGATGACAGGCTATCCTGTGTGACTCATATGTTAAGAAAAAAATAAAGTTCAAAAAAAGGGACTTTTTTTGTAGAATTACTTCCTTCACATGGCCAAACCTAAAACCCAGTCTTAAAGAAAATCAAAGAAAGGGCAGGCAGAGTAAATTATTCAAGGTGATCCAGTCCAGAAATTTAGTGAGATGTTCCTGGAAGTTCCAAATGAGCATATCTGTGAAAGGACAGATGCTTGGCAGCAGATCAGGAGAAGCAGTGTTAAATGAATTGTTCTCATATTTTTTCAACCCACTGTTGTTTCCTAACTTTTCTATTTTGATGCATTATAACATTTTTTTCTTCTTTTGACTGCGGATGCACAATCTGATAAAATTAGACTGGCTATTTTATTTCTAAACTGTCTCCAAGACAAACATTTATGTGACCTTGAGTAAATCACTTAATCTCCTAGAAGGCTCGTTTTCTTCATCAGTAAAAGGCAGTGGAATAATAGCACATTTGTCAGACTGTACACAATGGTTTAATTCATATGAACTACCCAATCAGATCAAGTAAGAGAGCAATCAGAACATGCTTGCTTTTACTCAGATCTATTTACTCAGAAATAATAGATCATTAAAGTTAGGAGGGACCTTAGAAAGTATTTGCAGTAGATTTTCCTCATCTTTTGAAAGTTAGTATTCCTCTCCACAATGGGTCCCAGTTTTAGACTGGGCTCGCTTTTTGGTTTTACTGCTCAAGCCCACTGATTTCTCACTGATTGGAAGAGAATTTCGGCCTAATATAATGGCCAAGCAATGAGTCATAAGTCTTCAGAATATAATGGAATATTATGTCCTTTGTTATGACATTATGCCTCTCTAATGCAGCCTAGGAGCGTACGGCTTTTTGGGAGGCCGTGTCATCTCAGTGACACATACTGGACTTGTCATCTACGGAAATCCTTAGATCTTTTCCACAAGCAATGTTGTCTAGCCATGGCTCTCTCATCTTATAACTTGCGAAGTTTGTTTTTTGAATCTAAATGTACTTTAATTTTATTAAATTATTGAATGTATTGTTATTAAATTTATTTTATTTAGTTTTTGCCATGGACTTGAACAGATATTATTTTGTTGATTTTATATTATACCCCCAGTATTCCTTTCCCTCACCATTTTATTGACTGTAGGTCTACTCCATTTCTTTTAAGGGATTCTTGCCTTCAGTAAAATATAGCACTTGAATTGAATTAAATTCACCCACCTTGGCAGCTTCCTGACAAAACAGAGGGAGAAGAAATGGAAGTCATACCAAATTTTATATTCTTGAGTTCAAGGATCACTGCAGATAGTGACTGCAATCATGAAATCACAGATGCTTGCTCCATGGAAGGAAAACTATGGCAAATCTGACAGTACACTAAAAAGCAGAGATATTATCTCACATTCAGAGCTCCATATAGTTAAAGCTATGGTTCTTCCAGTAGTGATGTATGGTTGTGAAAGTTGGATTTTAAGGAAAGCTGAGTGTTGCAGAATTGAAGCTTTCGAATTATGATGCTGGAGAAGACTTTTGAGAATCCACTGGACAGCAAGCAGATCAAATAAAGAAATTAATTCAAGCTATTCACTAGAAGGTTAAATACTGAAATTGAAGCTTAAATACTTTGGCCATGTAATGAGAAGAATGGACTCATTGGAAAATACCTTGATGTTGGGAAAGATTGAAGGCAAAAGAAAAAGATGGCAGAGGATAAGAAAGAGAGTGTCATTGAAACAATGAACATGAACTTGGACAGATTTTGAGAGATAGTGTATGATAGAAGGGCCTGGAATGCTATGGTCTAGGAGTTGCAAAGAGTCAGAAGTGACTGAACGACTGAAAAGAACAGTTTTGTTTATCTAGATCAGAGTAATATGAAATGTAGTTGAAAATTTAGGTTGGATCCAAACTGGGGAGGGCCTAAGACTCTATGCATAGGAATTTATGTAGACAGTTGGGAGTCTTTGAAGGCTTTTGAGCAAGGGATTGATATGATCCAAGCATGAGCCCTAGTAAGATTCTTTTGGCAGCAATGTGGATAATATATTAAAGAGGTGACAGAATAGACTTGAGGAGACCTGAAAAAAGGTTCTTCTAGTGACCAGGTGAAAGATGGTAAGGACTTGAACTATGATAATGGAAATATGAGTGGAGAGAAAGGGACATATTTAAGAGATGTTGTGGAGGGTAGACCTTATAAAACTTGACTACCAATTGAAAATGAGGGAGGTGCAGTAAAAGAGGAAGAATGAAGCCTTTGATGCTTTAGTTAAGAACTTGGGTGACTGGAAGTAGTGCCTTCAGTAGAAATAAAGAAGATGAGAGGTCAAAACAAATTTAGGGAGAAAGATGATGAGTACATTTTCAACAGTCAACAAGTGTTTACTGAGTTAAAAGGCAACATGATAGTGGATAGAGAGCCAGCCTTGATGCCAGGAAGGTCTGTATTCAAGTCTTTCCCCAACATATTTGGCTGTGTGATCTTTTAAGTGAGTTCTTTGCCTCTAAGTATTCTAAACAACTTTACTGGTTGCAGAGAAGGCACTGACAGAGGGAGTTTCCCTACCAAGGAGCTTGACTTAACCAATGATATCACATGTCTATCCCTTATCCCTGAAGGCTCATGTGCCACAAGGACACATTGTATTTGATATGCTGATGAGACATCTAGGAGATACCTAGTAATCAATAGGAGGTGGCAAATGGGAGTTCAGGAGAGAGATTAGGACTAGTTCCATACAACTGGAAGTAATTTGGTTAGAGATGATCATTGAATCCATGGGAGCTGTTCATATTATTTGAGACCAAGAACAGAACCTAAGGAGGATCAGAAGGAGGACTGATGAAACAGCAAAGGAGACCAAACTGAAGTCTTCAGAGAGGTTGGAGAACTGTGGGAGAAGAATATGTGTGTCACATCTGCCAAAGAGAAAAGTATGAAGGAGGAGGAAGACGACATCACTGACAAAGCTTCAAAGAGATCAAGGAAGATGAGTGTGAGAAAGGGATTTAGTAGTTAAAAGATATATGGTAAACTTAGAATAAATTAGGTTTAGTAGAATCATGGAGTTAGTAGCCTTTTTGATAAGAATGTGAGGAAGTGGAAAGCAACCAGGGTAGACAAATATTTCTAGGCATTTAACAGCGATTAGATAACATTGAGATAGCATTTTAAGGTTTGCAAAACTCTTTAGGGGGTAGTGTGAATTGACTACAGGAAAGGAAGAAATTGAAAATGAGAGTGGTGCTAGCTGATAGAGCACCCATGTTTTCTTAGCACAAGCAGCAGAGAATCAATCCATACTTTGTTGCTTCTCAGCTTCCAAAGCTGCATTGAGTTCTTAATCATCTGCAAACAGCAAGTCATGTGCCAACACTCCCTCCATTTTGGTCTTAGGTAATCACTAGAACAAGCTCCCAAGGAAAATAAGAGGAAGTAGGGTGAAGGAAACACGAGAGGGTTAGGTTTTCACAAGCCACCTTTTACTCTGTAAGAGACTGTAGCTGAAGAGGAAAAGGGTGAAGATATTTAGGGGTTTTGAGAGGCAAATGGGAGGCAGCAAGGGTCACTCACTGTAGCAATTTGAGTAAAGGCTCTTTATATGAGTTTGAGGACTTTAAAAATAAGAGGCCTTGATGAATTTCTACTACCCATTTCAATTCTTGTATTTGGCAACAAACGACTCTTTACATGAGTAATTTAATTCAGCATCCTTGCTAGATTAGGGGAAAAGGAGGAAACACCAAAGATCTATTTCTACAAAAATATTTATTGGAGGTATAACCTTTTATCAATGATATAATAAAATGTATGTCCAATAAAGGACCTTTGAAAAAAGAATTAAAATTGATTGAAGGCTGAATAATTTAAAATTTTTTTTTAATTTTTTGGGTCAAAGAACAGATCATAGGAATTATAATTTCATCAAAGAAAATTACAATCATGAGACAATATAACCAACCTAGGATGTAGGGATATGAAGAAAAATACAAGGAGTTTGAAGAGTTTATATCCTTCGTGGAAGGTTATAAGATGTTATCAGAGGGATAAACACAAAATGTATGCAAAACAAAAATAAATGCCCAATCATTTCAGTATGGGTCAAGGGGTTGGTATAGTAGAAAAGGCTTTTTCTAGGATATGACATTTGAATTGACTTCAAATGAAGTACCCAGAGGTGGAAGTAAGTAGAGAACATTTAGGAAGAAGTAAGGTAGAGAAACACATAGAAATACAGGAGGTTTTAGACAAGAAAGGTAAATGTAGCCAAGATAAGGAGAAGAGTAAGAACTGATTGCCCCTGATACGTGGTTGGTTTTCTTGTTTTGTTTTTTTTTAACCAAATGTCAAATTTGTTCTAGGGACTTGTTGTAATGTCTTCAGATCTGGAAGAAGTTGCAAAAAGCATTCTAATAGGCAAAATTCCAGGAATGTGGATGGGAAAATCCTACCCAAGCCTCAAACCACTGGGCAGCTACGTGAATGACTTCCTTGCCAGGTTAAAATTCTTAGAGGTAAGCAATAACCAATCTGATAACTGCTATACAGCTAAGGCTCTTTTATGTCATTTAATTCCATTTGAATAGGATTAATGTGCCATTTGGAGCCAGTTTGCCAGTCATTCTCAGATGTAATTTATATAGTCATTTCACTAACCTAACCCGTCCACCTATAGTTCCATAAAACAGATTTTTGAGGATGAATCTTTCTAGAAGCTTCTCCAAGGAGCAGATGGGCATTTTTTAGTGAAGTCAGCTTCATGAAGAGTATTCAAGGCAATCAAATATAAAGAAAAACCTTTAAATTGGCTTGCCCATTGAGTATCAAGTATGAACTCAAATTCCTATTATATATATATATATATATATATATATATATATATATATGTATATATATGTAGAGAGAGAGCATTTTAATTAGTTTGACCAGTTACCCAGAATAATCTGATTTATTTTTCCTACTAAATTTTCCACTAAGTCATAATGTTACATAAATTATGTAATATAATGTATAATATAAATTATATAAGTTATAACTCTAGGTTTTTTCCTACTAAGTTTTCTACTCAGTTATGATAATCACTCATTTGGTTGATTTCATGATGGTAGTGATCTAAATGCTCAGTCATCTTGAAAATATTGAGTAAGCCAGTTAGCCTCCCCTGCTTTTGTTCTAGTGATCATTCCTACAGTATTAACAATTATACTCTCCAGGTATATCTTGGCAGCAATAAAAGGCTGGACTTTTCTTAGAAATGTATATGGGGTCAATACTATGGAAAGTTTCTGCCCTGTCTCCTCACAGTCCCACTGCCTTGGCTTTGGGCTTTGTACTTATTGGGGAAAGGAGGAACATGGAAAATAATTTGCATTTTTCAAATCCAGTTCCCTACAGTGAACTTAGTATCAGAGGTCCACAAAAGATATGAACTCAGTAATTAGTTCAGTATACAGCTTGTCACCCAGATATTGTGCTTACAAAAGAAAAATTAAGTTGTGTTCCATTATTTGTGAAGGCCTCAGATTATCTGTAGTAAGAGACAAAGACTATGCTAGTTTATGTGGGTATGCCATTTTGACTTCCATCTTGCCCAGCTTCTCTGCTATAGATTAGACTGAACTGCATTTTGATAGTGAAGAGAAGTCTTCAGGAATTTTAGATTATCCAATTTTGGCAGATTAGGAAGAAAGAAATAGGAAGATTTTTCTGACTACACTTTACACTTGTGTCTTTTTTTTAAATGTCTGTAGTATGTAGACTTTTTAGTTTCTCATAGTAATATGGTAACAATATATTATGACTACTCTCTACATTAAGGTTCAGTGAAAATGGGTATCTTTAGACTGTGGGGGAAGTATGAGAAGTGAGTTTGCAAGAGATTGTTATACTTGCATCCATTTTGTATTATGGGAGATATGAAGTATAGAAGTGTGAATGGTTCTAGGCAAAAATCTGTTTCCCGAGAAAGGCCTCACAAATGGAGCATTTAGGATTTTTGTCTTGGTAGATAATGTGGATTTTGAAGCTGTTCTTACAAAGGGCAGCATTGCATCCCTAACACTCTGGCTATCTATCCCTAGGCAAAAATAAAAGTGGAAGAGTTTGTCTTCTGTATCTCCACCTTTCCTTCTCTATGACCCCGACTCTACCCCTATCCTTGCAGTAGGACCAATTCCTCCTCAGAGGGTCAGCTCATCGCATAACTTAATCTCAAATATCATTAGGACGGTAATGACTAGCTAATTAGAAATGGTAAAAAAATTTGACCATTTTGATTTGCATATGTTGAACTCTTACCAGTTCAGAGACCTTATTTATAACGATAAAGCTTTTATCTCTCCCACTGTGCTTATGTAGTATTGGTATGAAGCCGGAACACCACCAGTCTTCTGGCTGTCAGGCTTTTTCTTCACTCAAGCGTTCTTAACTGGAGCACAGCAGAACTTTGCAAGGAAATATACTATCCCCATTGACCTACTTGGTTTTGACTATGAAGTTATGGATGACAAAGAATACAGGCATGCCCCTGAAGATGGTAAGCTCAAAAGAATCCCATGATGATAGACCAGATTTATAAAGTGACCCCCCCAAAATTACATTAACTACATTTTCTAAGTTTAGCAACTAATCTATAAACTATTCATTAAAGAATGTTAAAATTAAGAATTAAAATGTTGAAATGTCATCTGTTTTTATGCCAACCCCAAAACTTCAAATATTGTCCAACACTGAAAAGTGTAGGTTACCCCCTGATGGTTAAAAGAGCTTATTTTTCTGGACTTCCTTCTGTGATGATGCATAGTTTGAGAATGGCTTGTGTTCTGAGAGCTAATATATTAAAGGTGCTTTTGTATGTGAAGTTGGATGGTCAGCATTAAGGATATCAGCTTTGAGGAAGTTTCTCTTTATAATCTTATTCAGTTCCTTTTTTTGTTTTGTTTATTGCCCAACAGAAACCAAATTTTGTGGATATTAGCGTTATTTGAAATGAACATCATTTAAGAAATGTTTTAGTTTTTGTGAATTATACAAAGATTAATTCTGCCTTGTAATAATTCTACTTTATCAATGGCTATATTAAGATATTTTTTTAATATCTAAGAAACATGTTTCTGCCATGAATCTGTCATGCTTTTGCTATCTATCTGTGATCTCATCGATCTAGTTTCTCCCTTTAGTGGTATGCATGGAAACCCATCTATGTCTTGTGTGCTTCTTGGACATAACCTCCTAAAACTCTGTAATAGAAGTTTTCCTCAATATGCTAGACTGGATGCAAAAATATCAACTAATAATCAAAAATATCTATTTGCAATTTGTCCAGTGTACTGAAATATTTGGTATGTTACTTCAGTTAATATATTGTTTTGTAGTACTATTAACACTTTAGGATGATGACTAGGAAATAATTCATCAAGAGGGGAAATAATAGGTCATTTTCTCAGATCTAGATTGTGAAAGCACATTTTGAAACTGTAATTTTCTGGAAATTCAGATGACATATTCACATTGAATCCCATTTAAGTCCTCCAGCATTTAGTAACAGTTCACATTTTATTATCTGTACTCTCATACATCTAAAAATATATGTCTATGTCTTATCTACGAAATTAAATTGTAAGTGCCTCAGCATCAGGAAACTGTTTCCTAGATATCCCCTATAGCACCTAATATAAGATTGAACATGTATTAACATATACACAGTAACACAGTAGTAATGCCCATGAATTTCACATACTTTATCATAGGAGATGAGAAACATAGATTCATCCTCATTTCATACAAATATTTAGGAGATAATGATGCCATACACAGATTTGATGGTTAGGAGGCATATATATCAGGAAGATGGAGATGATATAAAAATATCTCACATTTTTAGGTTTTACAAAGTGTTTAAAACTGTCTTCCATGAAAATAGTATAATTGGTTATATCATAGCCAGAATCTAGTTCTGTACCCAAATTTGATGTGATCTCTCTATTTGCAGTCTGAGCACTGGACTAGTAAGAACATGGAGAATCTCTTCATGAAAATTTGAGGAGATTGTGACTGGTTGATATTTTAGTGACAGGACTTCAAACTAGCTGCTTTGTCATTGTATAAGTATGTTTTTTCTCAATTATTTTACCATTGGCAACATCCAAAGCTATTAACAATTTTATTTCTCATGGTAAAAATACATTCAATAATACGATATAAAAATGAGAACTCTAATATTGAAAGATATTGAAATGAAAAAAATCCTAAGGATAGATGGGATACATTGTAACACATACAAGACAGCTGATTTGAGCTCTAACCAGAGTTGCATCACTAGCTAAGTCTAAAAAGTTCAAATATTTGCCAGTGAGCTGATTTCTACAGAGCCCTGTCATTTCTGCTCCTTCTGGTTAGATGTCCCAGTCCAAAATTGCTTGGAATCCTTAGAAAACATTTAATCTTGTTGTCCTAGGAATACCCTGGGAGAGAAGGAGAAAGAGAGAGAAAAGAAAAGGGAGAGAGAAGTGGAGAAGGAGAGACACACACAGAGAGTAAACAAATAATTTTTTTAATCTCCAACACCCTTGGCCCTATTAGGGATGGACACCCGGCCAGTATTCTTTAGTTTTTAAGATCCAGATAAGCAAGATGTTAAAGGAAGTTTAGCCTAGGAAGAAAACCTGTTAACAGCGAGTGGCCAAGAATAACACATTATAAAATACCTTCAAACCACTTGCCTAGTAAGTAACTAGAGTTTCTCCAATGATCTTTCCTCTTTAGTTGTTATGTTATGTAACCAGACCAGAAATGAGGAAAAAGATTAAACGACAAAATATCTATGGGTTTACCAAACCTAGATGAAAGTCCTGTCAGAAGAGTAGAGTGTCAAGCATTAATACCTTATTAAGGTGTGCTAGGAGTGAGGAGTTGGGGGGATTGGGGATCAGATAGCTGCCTCAGAGAGCTTAGGCAGGAGAAAGTACCTAAAAGTGGTAGCTATGATGACTGTCTCCAACTTTGAGTCAAAAGAGCAAAGGGGAGGGAGAACGACCAAATGGCAGGAAATAGATTGACTTCTAAACAAGAGAAGAAAGGGAAATCTGCTTGACTAAACAAGAGAAAAAGGGAGAGGAAAGAAATATATAACCAGATAAAAGCAGGACAAAGGAACAAATAAACAGAACCTTAAAGGGAAAAGGATAACAAATGAGAAGAGAGGTTGGAGGGGGGAGTAAGGGAAAAGAGCCAGTAGGAGCAGGGATACCTTAAAACAAACAATTAAAGAAGGAACATAATACTGTTTTTAATAGCAAAAGAGAGAACTTGAAACTGAAAAGCTTCTGCACAAACTACATTAAGACATCTAGGATTAGAAGGAAAGTAGCCAAATAATTAAAAAAAATCTTTTTATCAAATTTCTTTGATGAGGGCTTGATACTCAAGATATATAATATGCATGTATATATGTAATGTATGTCTGTGTTATATATATATATATATATGTATATGTACACACACACATACATACACACATTTACTAAAGTCATTTCCCAATAGATAAATAGTCAAAGGATATGAACAAACAGTTCTCAAAAGAAGAATTTCAAAACATTCACAACCACATTTAAAAAAAACTCCAAATCACTACTAAGAGAAATACACATCGAAACATCCTGGAGGCTTCATTTCACATCCTGAAAATTGGAAAATATAGTAAAAAATGACATCACTTAGTGTTGGAGAGGTTTAGATTAGTTACACCAGTATATTGTTAATGGACCCGTGAAATGATACAATCATCTTGCAAAGAAATTTGGAATTATGCAAATAATGTGACTAAAATGTCACTTTTGCTTTGCCTCTCCTTAAGGTGGAGGGATGAAGGTAGAGTGGGAGTAATCTAGAATTGTGGTTTGAAAAGATGTAAGTAGTAGTTGAACCAGAGGGCAAAGAATTCAGGGATAGAAAATAATGCAAAGTGTAACTGACTAACCACCAGGTCAAATTTTTGAATGGAAGAAAGTAAGGAATAAAGTTGTATAAAGTATCCTTTCGATGATTTGATTGATATGGCATTAAAAATGTAAATTCACTTTGGAAGGATTGTCATTTCAGCTCTTTTTTCCTTCAATGAGCACTTTGTAATTGAATCTATACACGTTTTTTGGTGTGCTTTGGTAATTCGATCCCCGGATATTTTATGCGTTTTGTATTTATTTGGAGTGTAATTTCCCTTTCTGTTTTTGTTCCTTAGGTTTGTTATTTTCACAAAGAAATGCAGAGATTTATTGTATAGTCTGTAAGTTTGCTGAAGATATTCATTGTCTCAGTGAATCTCTTTGAGGAGTTTCCAAATAAACTATTATATATATCATCAGCAAAGAGGGATAGTTTTATTTCCTCTTTGCATATTTTTATGCCTTTAATTTCTTTTTCTTGTCTTATTGCTGTTTCTGTTCTTTACAGAATGATAACAAATAATAGTGAGGAGATTGGATATCTTTGTTTCACTTCTGTATTTATTGGAAAAGGTTGTAATATATTTCTATTGTATATGATGCTTGCTTTTGAATTTAGATAGGTATTTTATTATATTAAAAGTGTTCCTCTTTGTCTACATTTTGTAGAATTTTTAGCATAAAATAGAGTTATACTTTGTCAAAGGCTTTTTTCTGCATACATTGAGATGATCATGGGGTTTGGAATGTTTTGGTTTTTAATGGGATTAATTACGTTGATTGTTTTCCTAATGTTGAAACATCCTTGCATGCCTGGTATAAATCCCATTTGGTCATAATGAATGATTTCTTGAATAAATCACTACATTCTGACAGGACTTTGTTTAAAATGTTTGAGTTAATATTTATTAATGATACTGGTTTATAATTTTCCTTTTTCATTTTGACTTTCCCGGGCTTGGATATCAGGACTATATTTTTCTCATAAAAGGATTCTGATACGTTCTTTTTCAGTTTTTGGAAATAATTTGTAAAATATCGGTACTAACTGTTCTTTAAAAGTCTGAAAATTTTCTATCAACAAGATTAGATTTTTTTTTCCACTTGTTCATTCTTTACAGCTAGATTTCTTTCTTTTTCTGAGATTTGGATTATATAAGATCTCTATCTAGTTTTCTGACCATTTTTAAAATTTTTCTTTTTTAATGTATTCTTCCATTTCTTTTGAGTTTTCAGTTTTGTTAGCATTCATAATATGCTGTGATTATTCTTTAAATGTCTTCTGGTTTTGTTGTGTTTGCCATTCATTTGCTTGTTTCTTGTTTAGTTGCTTTGATTTTCTGCCTTCTTTTTAGTTGTATTAGCTAAAGGTTTATCAAAAGAGCTGGTTTAGTTTTTATTGATTATTTCTATGGGTTTTATGGTTTCTGATTAGTGATTTCTCCAGTTTTTAATATCTCTGGGGTTTTTTTTGCCTATTTTAGCTTTGCTTGTTCACTAATTTTTAAGATGATTATTCAGTTTATTAATCCTTTTTTCATTTTCTTAATGTATGTCTGTAGAAATATCATGTTTCCCATAAGCAGATTTAGCTGCTTCTCAGAAATATTGCTATTATTTCATTTTCATTATTTTCTTTCATGTTATTATTCACTATTTCTGTAATTTGATATTTCACCCATTCATTATTTAATATGCCATTGTAAAAATCTCCACTTGGGTTTGTGTCTTTAGTTTGTAATCACTGGACCAAGGATCATTTTTATTGTGTTATAATCTGTCAAGGATGCATTAATTATTAATGCGTTTTTACATTTGCTTGCAATATCTTTGCACCCTAATAGGTGGGTCAGTTTTTGTAAATCTTCTATGTGGTGCTGAGAAATATGCATATTCTTTTGCAGTTCCCTTCAGAAAACACCATAAGTCTTAACTCTGATTTCTTCAACAATTTGTTTAGTTCTATATTTTCCCTTTTATTTATTATTTTATTAGACTTATCTACAACTGAGAGGATATTGAAGTTTCCTATCACTGTTGTGTTACTTTTATGTCCTCTTGTAGCTCAGTTAATGTTTTCTTTATCAATACTAAGACATTTGAAGCATATAAGTTTTATTACTGATACTGGTTTGTTGTCTACAGTTTGATTTACGATAATAACAGTTTCCTTGTTTATCCCATTTTTTAAAATATTCCTTTTTACTTTGTCAGATAGCATGGTTGCAGCTCCTGCTTTTTGGGTTCACTTAATGAGTATTAAAATGTTTTCAACTCTCTCAGCTTTATTTTGCATATATCTTTGTTTTTTAAATGTGTTTCTTATAACAAATTGTAACGTTTTGTTTTCTTATCTAGTCTGTTATCCTTTTTTGTTTTTTGGATTATTTAATCCATTTACACTTAATATTATGAGAGTCGTGTGTTTTTATGTTTACCTTCATTTGTCTCTAATATTCAGTTGTTTTCTATTGTGATTTTCCCCTTTTTCTTCTTTTCCAAGGTGTTCCTGTTTTCAGTGTTTATCTTCAGTTTACCTCTGATTACCTCCTCCCATTAGTTACTCCTTTCCCTTTGGAGTTTTGCTTATTAGGTCCATTTTCTTTCTTGCCTATATCCAGTTTTATAATTCTTTTCCTTTCCTCCTTTGTTTTCTTCTCAGTCAAATAGATTCCATCTTCCCCTTTGGCTAGTTTTTAATAATTTTAAAATTTTCTTTATTTACACTCATTCCCAGAGGTAGTTTCATTCTCTTCATTATCTGTCTTCTCTTTCTGGCTAGAGTAAAACCTCATTCTCTTCTACTCCATCCCTATATACTCTGTATTTCTCATGGAATCAAAACTTCCAAGATATCCATTCTGGGCTCTCCTCTCTGGGCAATTTCTGCCACTACCTAATAAAACTTACCTCATGCATTTTCCTTTCCATTTTGCCTCACTCCTTTCCCCAATCTTGTTTAGTACTCCCTCAGTCTTCCTCCTCACTCATTCCCTCTCAGTTTTTCTCTTCCTGAGACCATAGTGGTCATCAATTTCACCCATGTGCATGACACAGTCCCTTCAATTTCCCCCCTGTTCATCTCCCTTTTTTTCATTTACCCATCCATTTTGCAATATAATCACACAAAAAATCAATTCACCTATAGGGAGGGTGTTGTCAGGTTCTCTCCACAATGCCCTAGACCAACCTCTTCTCTGTTGCCTCCATAGGGCTTCTGCCTTCACCCCTGTTTCTTTGTGTCTATTAGAAAGAAGTCTCTTATTGGTCTCTCTGCAGTCATTTGGTTACTTTTGCCACCCTTAGTTGCTATATTTATTCATCCTTCCTGCATTTCTGTTGTCTGGGGTATTTGGAAAGCAAATAATCTCTTCCGATCTAGCTTTCTTTCTAAGAATGTTTCCAATGCCTACTTATTAATAAGTATCCATCTTTTTTCATTTATGGTTAAGCTCACACTTGTGAGGCAGGTTACTTTGGGCTACATCCTGAGCATTAGTGCTCTTTGGAACACATTCCACTCCCTCCTGCATTTTTTGTAGAGTGCAGAATAGTCTTATGTTCTTCTAATTTGGCAAAACTTGTTTTGGATTTGAATTATTAAATTTAAGCACTATGAATCTTAGAGTTTTCAGCCTTAGTTTTTTAACCCCTGGAGGCAATCTATGAATTCTTTCAATTGGTATTTCATTTTCTTTGTTCAGAAGTTCCAGGGCAGATCTATTTTGCTATTTCTTGCATTACGGCGTTAAAAGTTTTGTCTTGTCATGTACTTCCAGAAGATCCATGATCCTAAGGTTGTCTCTATGCATCCTGTCTTTGAAATCAGAATGTTTTCCTTGAAAAACATGACCTTTTTTCCTTCTCTTCTAGATTGTACTTAATTTCTATGTCTTTGTATTCCCAATGAGTTCTATTTTGTTTTTTGGTGGGACTTGCCATTGCAGATTACAATTTTTCTGTTGTGTCCATTATTTTTTACTGTGCAGGCCAGAAACTGCGCTCTCATAATCATTTTTCTTTTAAACCACTCAGAAACAGCATGTAAATATGGACTGTCTCATCAAGTGTTGAATCTTTTTCCTTTGTTTTGCAGTATTTATTCATAGAAGTCTGATCTTGTTTACTAGATTTGGAGGCCATATTTACTTCTGCTATTAGTGTTCTCCCAGTTGATTGATATCTTTATGTTCAAGGTCTTTTGAGTTTTCTTTTTCCTGAAATCTTTGGTAATTTCAAGTTTCTTCCCCACCACCCTCCCCTCTTTATTTCCACCTTTTGTTTTATCCCTTTCCCTCTGAATGTGGTTTCCTTGGGTGCTGAATCTCCAAGCATCGCAGCCTACTTCAACACTGGGCTTTCACAGTACATCAACCTAAGTCTATACCCCGAGGGTTTAGGGAGAGAACAGAACTGGCCTCAACTTGCGTGCTGAGCTCTTTCCCTCACATTTAGTGGAGTGCTGTACAGCCTTCTCCTTCCCCCCCAACCCCCACCCCACTCCTACCCTGTGTACTTCCCTTTCCCCTTTGTTCCCCAAGTCTTCCTGACGTTAGATATGGCACCCAATCTGCTGTGCCACCTACCTGCCACACCTGAAACATAGTAACCAGCTAAACAAGTGCTAATTCCTTCCTTCATTCCCACCTGATACCCCATTTCCCACTTCATGCATTTGCATAAACAGTTATTGAAATGCACTTCCTTCTCCTCTCTGCTTTTTGGAATCCCTATTATCTTTCAAAACTCAGCTCAAATGTTAATTTTAACTCTGTCCTGGAATTATTTTCCATTTATTTATCCTTCTGTCTGTTGTATGCCCCTAGCACATAAACTCCTTGAGAGAAGGTACTATTGCATTCAGTATCCCCTGTATTTAACATTGTGGTTTGAACCTGAAAAAATTACTATTCAATCAAAATGAAGAAAATCATTTAATTCGGATATAAATTTACTTTATATTTATTTCTCTGTAGCAGAAGATAAAGAGGATGAGATATTACTTAAAATGAATAGGTTTGGCAAAGTTTCTGAAGAACTATATATTTGTTAGAATCTATCTGCAAAATGGATGCACAGTGTGTTTTGGCTGAAGACTGTGAGCTCATTAGTGTTCATCAGCAACTAGCAAGCAAATCATTAAATTGTTCCTATGTTGACACTTCTGTTCTCAACCTAATGGTTTGTTAAACCGAGGGCTGTTCTCATTAGGTAATTTAGTGTATTAAAAATCCAATTATCCTGAAAGCAAAAACAAACATGAGTATCAGAGCTTGTTGTTAGTGCTACTAACAAGCATTTCACATGTTCAATAATGATGGCAGCCATCAGTTAAATAAGGACTCCATTATGTTGCATACTGAAGTATGGACATGGGCACAGTCTACTAAGTTTCTGATCACTGATATTAGTCTCCTTGGACAAGTCACTTACCATCTTTGGACCTTAATTTACTCATGCGTAAAATGAGGGAATTGGACTAGAGAGTCTAAGTTTCTTTCTAACTCTAGTATTCTGATTCAGGACTTTTGGGAGTAACTCTCCCATCCTACCTTCTAATCAGAGGAGCCCCAGGACCAGAGTGTCTTGATGAAGCATGAGTTCCAGGTTTGATGTGGTCTTGTGGGATGATAAAATTCTTGGGGGCATGATATGAGTGCAAAGGACTGCAGCCAGGTGGGAAATTGAAACACTCACACACACACACACACACATCTCACAGCTAGAGATCCACTATCAAATCTATAATAAGGAAGAACATTCAGGATGCTCTGGAGATTGAAATTATCATTTCTCAGTCAATTCAGGCTAAGATCAAATAAGAATAAAGTTTATGATATGATTTTTTTTCTGCAATTCAGTTAACTTTTCATTATTAATTTAATTGTTATGCTATTTGGTACATACATATGTAGTAGTGAGGTTAGTTCCTTGTCTATAGTTCTTTAATGATAATATAATTTCCCTGTTTCATCTTTCTTGATATGGTAAATTTTAATTTTTACTTTTTCTTTTTTTTAAATATAAATTTATTTATTTAACTTTTTACATTCATTTTCACAAAATTTTGGGTTCCAAATTTTCTCTCCATTTGTCCCCTCCCCCCAAACCCAATACACTGAGCATTCTAATTTCCCCTATCACCAATCTGCCTTCTCTTCTATGGTCCCTCCCTTCTTTTTTATCCTGTAAGGCCAGATAACTTTCTATTCCACATTACCTGTATTTCTTTTTTCCTAGTAGCAAGAAAAATACTCAACAGTTGTTCCTAAAACTTTGAGTTCCAACTTCTTCCCATCATTCTCTCCCCACCCATTCCCTTTGGGAAGACAGGCAATTCAATATAGGCCATATCTGTGTAGTTTTGCAAATGACTTCCATAAGAGTCATGTTGTATAAGACTAACTATATTTTCCTCCATCCTATCCTGCCCCCCATTGTTTCTATTCTCCCTTTTGATCCTCTCCCTCCCTGAGTGTTGACTTCAAATTGCTCCCTCCTCCCATTGCCCTCCCTTCCATCATCCCCCCCACCCTGCTTATCTCCTTCTCCCCTACTTTCCTGTATTGGAAGATAGGATTTCATACCAAAATGAGTGTGCATTTTATTCCTTCCTTTAGTCGAATGT
>CM053771.1:222781541-222797599 GCA_028658325.1 Potorous gilbertii | reverse complement strand
GAGAGGGTATGTTTTGTTATTCAATTTCTATTAATAAGATGAAGTGAAGGAGGGGATAGAGCCCTGGGCCTGAAATCAGAAAGACTAGTGTTCCAATTTGACTTTTAGGTGCTTTATGACCCTGGGCGAATCACTTAATCCCGTTTACCTCAGTTTCCTCATTTGTAAAATGAGCTGGAGAATGAAATGGCAAACCACCTCAGTATCTTTGCCAGGAAAACCCCACATGGGCTATGACTGAAGAACAGCCACTATTTTACCAGTAACAGGTTCATTTTTTTTTTTGGTTAAAACAAAACAAAACAAAATTTAAGAAAACCTATGATGAAGGTTCAATTGTTTCAAACCTTACTTGCACGTAGAAAGAGAATTCTATCATCTGATAGGACTTCATAGCTTTTAACTGTCTCTTGGTACTGCTCCAGTTTTGTTGTTAGGGTCAAGGAAAATATATGGCTTTCTTGTGATAATAAACTCATTCTTCAGTAATCACAATTTATAGCCAGAATATGCAGATTTTATCTGATTATATCTAGGTTGGGTTTCTTATTGAAGGAATGAAAAGTTCTGCCTTACCAACCAATAATCTTGTTCTCCAGTTGGATAAAGATATTGTCGCCATGTTTTGCTCATTTTCAGCAATAAAACTTAATTTCATTTTCTGGTATCTAAAAAACCATTTCTAGACACCAGCCTTTTTCCATTTGACACTTTTTTAAAAGACCTGAGAAGATTCACAACCACGCCTTTTCCTCATAATCTCAAACTACACTTTTTGTTTTGTAGTTCTTCACAACACTTACAGCATTTAAAAACATTAACCCCTTCCCTTTAAATGAAATTGTTCATTTCTTGCGTTAATTATTCCTTTATGAGAACTTTGTCCCTCAAATCCTGATGCTTTCAATCTCAGAAGGCAAGAGGAAGATGAAACACCAGAGGGTAGTACTTTTTTGATTTCTCTGTAGATGTACATTACTCTTATCTGTGTAAATGTATTATACAGCAAACCCCAGGAGAATAGGGACAGGGTTTTACCTTAATTTCATTACTGTCCCAACATAGGACTCAGAACAAGGTACACATTAACGTATGTGGAATGACCTTGGGCAAGTCCCCTGAAATTCCTTTCAGTTCATTTTTCTCATCTGCTTAGCTTTTATCTTTGTACCTCCAGTATCTAGGAAGAGCATCTGATGCAAAGGTGCTTGTTAATGCTTCTTCACTGATGGATCAGGAAAAGGAGCAGGTTGGACTTAGATGCCACCTGAGGTTGTATCCAGCTCTAGTGCTTTTTAACAAAAATCAAAATTCCCTCTTAATTCTGCCCATTTAGACTAGTTATCTCTTCACTACTCAGGATCTTGGACCAGTCTGCTCATAGTTACAATTCTGTATCCTTTTGGGATACCTTGGGGATACTTTGGGCTACTTTTCACACCATTCACCCCTCCCCCCCAAATATTTGTTACCTGATTTCCCTATGTTTCCAACCCAGTAGAACACAGCTATAAAAACCTCCCTCTTCCTTGTATATTTTCTTCTCTTAACAGTCTTTTTCTTTTTCTTCTCCTTATGTGCCAAATGTTTTAACACAAAGATGGTGCTGTCAATCAAATATTTATTTAGCGCCCAGTGGATGACTCCCTGAAGTTTTATACTAATTGAAGTTAACTCCCACACCCCATCCCTACCCTCCCTATTATTTTAACTCTCTAGAAAAGAGACTTGTCATTGTTATTTAAACCAATTCTTTTAAATCCACTAAGTACATCATAAGGAATCAATAAATAAAAAGGAACTTACCTTTATTAGAAAAGTTGATGACCTAGATAGATTAGGTCTGCTTTCACCCCATCCAATTTAATCTAACCAGCAGCATTTACAGAGAGCACACAGAACACTGGTACCTTGCTAGGGGCTATGAGATATACAAAGGAAGGGTAAGGAAATGTCCCTCTCTCGACATTTACATTCATTTAGTTTGGCTCTACAATTACAATCACCTGGCACTTTTCAGCTCCCAAAACCCAACACAGCATTTATGTTGGTTTCCAAGAAGGGTCTCCACAATTCCCTGTATTGTCTTGTCTGGATCCAAACTGGAGTATCCCCTTTTTACTGAGTTTCAGGACCTAAGGTAAGAAGTGTTTTTTTCCAGCGGGGTACTCCGCTTTCCCCACGGGGGTTCTTTTGTAATTGTTCACTTCTGTATTAGTATATTCTCATTTAGTTTTGTAGGTGCCAAAAAGTTGATCAACCAAAAATTGTAAATACTCCTCTAAAAGAATAAAATAAAAATAACAATACTGATATATAATATTTAAATTTACAAATGAAAATACTTCCAATACTTTCCTGACATTTGCAAAACTATTTTAACTAATACTTGCATTTTTGTACATGCACCCAAAGTTTAGCATAGGTGTCATTTTATTTAATAAGTAAATTTTAAAACCTAGCAAGCCTTGTTCCAGTGGATCTGGTACTTTTAGAACACTATGCTTATGCTAAATTGGAGATACCAGAAGCGTATTCCAGCTCCCCTTCTGTTCCCCGCCCCCCCCCATTTCAATAGGGTTGAAATTGCACTCCTTTCATGTGACCTCTTTCAAATCTCACAAGGTCCTTTTCAAAACCTGATGGCCAAGATTATGGTCTTTTCCCCAAGGAATAGTAGTTTTTGTGTAGGTTTTCTACCTGATGGGCAAGAGGCCAAACAATCCATTTTATGTTAAAAGAGAAAGTCTAGCTTAGAGGTGTCATTTTAGAAAATTTTGTTTCTCATTTTTTCCTTGCTTCCAATCCATATTCTCCAACCTCCCCCTTCTTTTTTTAGCTGTCTGAACTAGAGGCAGTTATTGCTTAGAAAAGTTTCCAGAAACTGGGCTTCTGGACCAGACCATATTTACCAAGCTTCATTCAGCAGACTTTCTAACTGGGTCTCTAGACCCCTTCCTGCTTGTTTCGCAAATGTCTGCCTACTTACTTTCTGTGTGAAACAGACTCCTTGGTTAAGTTAGGACTTTCCAACCTCTAGACACCAGCCCTTAATTTTGGGAGCTATGGAAACTTTTCGACTTGCAAGAGAGAGGGGGAAAAAAGCAAAACAGTGCGTAAGGAAAGGAAGGAGGAAAAGGTAGTACATTGGCATGTTTCAAACGGAAGTCTAAGCACATCTAATCAGGGTATTTCATGGAGAAGGAAAAACTCTACTGCACTTGACCTGAATCAACCCTTCTCTTTTTCTCCCTTCCCCCAATAGTATGCAACTGGCTAAAGAACTTAGCCTGGAGCAGCTAAAGGCTGACTTCAGGAGGTCCACCCACACCCGGTGACTTCTACCTTCCAAGTCTTCATTAAATTTCTGCAATACTGAAACTTGCAAGAGTAAGAACAACAAAATTCACTTCTGCTCCAGATGAGAGAGTAATCTAGAGTACCATGATGAAATGGCTGTAGAGTCTGTCTAGCCCTGAGTTAAATAAATTCTAGCTGTGGCCAGTGAATTAGAAACCCAGTAACTTGAGTTCGAATCACAGGTTGATCTCTAATCTATTCTGCAACTGTTTGGCTAAACGACTCTTAGAAAGGTCATTGATTTTTAGAGCTGGAACGGATCATTTAATCTAATTCTTCCCTACCGCCATTTTACCAATGAGGAAACTAAACATTTATTAAACATTTCGTAAGTGCCAGATACTATACTAAGTACTGAAGATAAAGACAGTCCATACCTTCAAGAGCTCATAATCTAAGGGGGCTGGGAGATAACAAGTAAACCAATAAGTACCATCAAGCTACATATTGGACAAATAGGAAATAAATAAGAGATGGAGGGCACGAGAACTATAGGTATTGGGGAAGATTTCCTGTAGAAGATATGATTTTAGTTGGGATTTAAAAGAAGCCAGGAAAGCCCAGAGGTAGAGATGAGGAGGAAGAACATTATAGTCATGGGGAACAGCCAGTGAAAAAGCCTACAGCGGAGATGGCGTGCCTTGTTCATGGGACAAAGAGGCCAGTGTCACTGATGGGGTTCAAACTCTGGGAGCCTCCTTGTGCTCCCCTTGAATCTTCCCACTTAATCTGGCCTTTCTTACTCAAATCTAATCTTCTTATTTGTTCCGGCAGTCTCAGGAAGCCCATGGCCTTTTCATTATCATTTCAGGTCTCCTGCACTCCCCATCCTTGATCCCATCAAAACACCATGCCTCAGGCTGCCCACCACTCCCATCAAGATCTGTATCCATTCCCATACTACTGCTCCTATCAAGATACCTGGATTGCCCCACCTGCTTCCCACCCAAACCCTCCATTGTTTGCTATTTCCTGATAGATGCCAGCTGTTTCCAGCCTTTGATTCCCTCCTTGGACTTCTCCTGAAGACCCTTCCTAAACCCCTCCTCCCATCACCCTGGACTACCAGACCAACCCCCGCCCCTCCCAGATCCCTCCTATAGTCTTTCCTGTATTTAAGTCCCACCTTGCCTCCATGAAGGTCCTCAGATTCAATCCAGCTCAGACTCTCTGTAGCTGGGATGCTCTCTGGCCTGCTTGTGAATACAAGCGTTACAAATAATTAGGTTCCTTAAGAGACAACCCAGTTTGGCGAATCCTTAATAAACTTTGTTTTCTTTGGCTTTAAGAAGGCTTGAGTCAAATTCATTCGAGCACGACCTGGACTGTCGGTATTTTGGGGTACACCTAGCACCCATAACCTCATCTTCACTAGATAGGAAGGGGCTAGGTTTTGAAGGGTTTTAAACAACAAACAGGAATTTTTATTTTATCCTTAAGTCAATAGGGAACCAGTGGAATTTACTGAATGGAGAGGATAAGGTCTTTGGACCTGTGCTTTAGCAAAATCACTTTGGCAGCTGAATGGAGGATGAATGGAAGTGAGGAGGGTTTGGGGCAGGCAGGCACACCAGCAGCTGTTCCAGTAGTCCAAGTCTGAGGCAATGAGGGCCTGTATTAGAGTGGTGGCTGTGTCAGAGGAGAGAAGGAGGTATAGTCAAGGGATGTTGCAAAGGTGAAATAGACAGGCCTTGGCCACAGGTTGGGTATGGAGGGTGAGAGATAATGAGAAGTCAAGGATGACACCTTGGTTTCAAGCCTGAGAGACTAGAAGGGTGGAGACTAGGGAAAAAGAAAATGAGTTTGATGTGGGATATGTTGAGTTTAAGATCTCTATTATGGCAAATACAGTTTGAGATGTCTGAAATATGATAGAAGATGTAAGATTGGAGATCAGTAGAGAAATTAGGGCAGGATAGGGAGATTTGAAAATCAGCTTAGAAGTAGTAATTAAACTCATGGAATCTGATGAGATTTCCACATGAAAATAGACTAAGCTATGCTTTAAAATTTCCTACTTTACAAAGAATGCTAGTTTTGACTATATCATCTATGATCAATAAATACAATTATAAAAATGTTTTCTTTTATTACAGTTTTATTGGATTAAAATATAACTTATCAAGTGCATTTTATCTGCAATAGGTGAATTTTGGTTTATGACAGTGTCAGACGTGCTTTAACTGTCCAGATATCAACTAGATTGTCTTAAAAACTTTTGTAACCAGATCCACCCATAAATTTTTTGTGTAGTGGAGTAGGAAGATGAGTTGAGAAAACCCTTAGGTAGCTGGGTGGCTTAGTGGATAGAACATGGGGCCTGGAGTCAGGAAGACCTGAGTTCACTTGTAGCCTCAGATATTTACTAGTTGTGTGACCCTGGAAAAGTCATTTACCCTCTCTTTCCCTTAATCTATTGGAGAAGGAAATGGCAAACTAGTATCTTTGCCAAGAAAAACCCACAGACAGAATGGCCCACAGGGTTACACAAAGAATTGGACATGACTGAACAACTGTTAAATCATAGCACAATCTCTTTCCCTCCCTAAAAAAAAGTCTATATTGAGGTTAATATTTGTGTATGAAGAGTAAAAATAAGGAAGAAAAAAAAAGTGACCCAAATACTCTTATCTTTTACATTAGGCATAGATAACTTCAACATAATTTAATTTTAAATGCTAAGATTTTCTCAAACAATTCCTTAATGCTTACTTGTATAAGAACCTATAGAAAATTATGTGCTTTTAAGGAAGTGTCTGGCTTTTGTAAATGTATTTTTAAGATTATTTTTAAAATATACTTCAAAACGACTTTCATTATTAACACTTCACCTTTTAGGAGTGTGAACCCTATTGTATACCTAGGGATGCTTTTTTTCCTTTGAGTATATCTTCATAATTCCCAGTACTGTGAAAAAATCTTGGAAACATCTAGATATTTCACTTATATAATACCACACATAAGATATTTTCAAATAGTCATGTGATCAGTTAATTTTGTCCTAATTTCTCCCTCTGTAAATTAAGAAAGGGTAAGATAGCTGGTTCCATCTCTACCAGTGGAAAATTAAAAAAATATATCTATATATCTATATATAGATATATATATATATATATCTATATATATATAGATATATATATATATATATACCCTATTGATAATGGGTCTGTTGTATATGTGAAAGGCGCCATATGGTTATTAATTTCTAAAATAGAGATTGTTAAAAATCTCTCTCTGGAGGTTACTGCGAAGATCAGCTATCAGCTCCTTTTTGAGTTTGCCATTCTAGAGGTATGTACTTAATTGTTTAATATTGAAACCTTCCATTCATGTTAACAATTTTTACAAAAGATAAAAAAATTCAATTAAAAAAAAAGGCTTATGAATTCCTTTAGCATATGGAATAAGTTAGCCCTTATCTTCATATCCCCAAAAGAGCCTATCCTTGGAAAGTGCTCAGTAAATTACTTAAAAAATGAATGACTAAAATTTAGTCAGGTTGGCAAACTATGGCCCATGGGCCAGATTCACTGCTTGTTTCTTTGTGATCCCTCAAGTGGAGAATGGGCTTTGCATTTTTAAAATACAATAAAGCTTTAAAATGTAAAATCATTTTTTGTTCACAAACATAGTTTGCAAACCCCTGGACTAAGTAGTTAAAAGTCAGTCCTAGAAAATTTATATACCATATGAGTATATGTGTACTATATGAATCCTAAATAATCACTCTGTTTTGCTCAGTTTGCAAATGGTCAGGGGTAGATGAGATTGTAAATACTTTTTGAAATATTTTTTAAAATTAAGAGGATAAAGGAAGTAAAAGGTTCTGCTAATAGTTTGAAATAAGTGCTTGGTGCTACCTATTTTGTCACTGAGGTTTTCTCAAACTACTCCAGCACAGGCCCAGTGCATGAACACAGCTCCAAAACCTGAGGGCAAAGAATGTTAGCATTTTCAGGAGTCATTAAAATAGAAAATGAGTAAAAAGAAAACAAAACAACAATCCCACACACATAGCCCTCCATGCACACTCCAGTTAATCCTAAAGTGGAAAAAGTACCTCCCCAGCTTTCAAGACTGAACTATGCTTCATTACTGAGCTATGCAACATGATCTCAGTGTCTATCCTTGAAACGAAGAAACAGCTTGCACCTGGCACGGAGATGTGGTCATCAGGCAGAACATAGTTCTGCCAACAAGCAAGAAAACAGGATCCTTAAATTCAGGAAACAAGATAAGGCAATAAAGACAGAGAACTGGACACTGTCTACCCATTCTGACTCAAAGACCAAATTTGCAGCACTAGTATAATGTCCAAGTAGCTAAGCCTATTGGGGAATATTTAGAATGTCCTACTATTAAATTGTTTCTTTGATCAGCTCTTGCACTGGTTAATTAAATAGAGATTACAAGGAAGGAAAGAAGCAAATACTTATTAGGTGCCCACTGTGTACCAGGCACTTATCAGTATGTCATTTAAGTGTTACAACAGCTCTATGAGGTAGGTGCTATTATCATACGCATATTGTAGGTGAGGAAACTGAGGAAGATGGAAGTTAAATGACTTACCCAGGGTCACACAGACAGAATATGTCTGAGGCCAACTTTGAACTCATCCACTGTGCCACCCAGCTGCCTTTAGGTATTAGAAAGCATCCTGTATTAAGCATAAAAATGTTCTCACATCTAGTTACACTCAAATGATGTTAATCTTTATAATGTGATGGATATAATGGATATAGATATATAATCTACATGATAAATCCTGGGCAAGTCCAGGGTATCATGAGAGTTCAGACAGACCCATGTACCATAGCAGAAAGAGCTTTGGTTTGGAGAATTTGGAGTATAGAGACCTAGGTTTGAATCTACCAGTGGATGTCATCGCTCCTCAGTTAATTCCTTTGTAAAATATGAAGGTTGAACTAGAATAGCTCTCAAGTCCCTTCCAGATCTAAGTTCTGAGAAGTTATGTAGATTCATAAAATAGGGTTGGACCAGGGGACCGACAACTCTTACATTTCCTTAGCAAGCAGAAATAAGTAAGTTTAGCAGGAACAGAGAGTTAGCTAAATAGCAAGAACAATTAGTTTATTTAAAAGAATGAGCAAGTTGTACATAATAAATGAGCAGTTTCATATGCAATCATCTTTTTTATTATATTATGGAAATATTTGTTTTATTCCATAAGTTAAAAATCAAATAAGTTTTTGAAAGAACAATTAATTAAAATAGGAAGTTATCAGATGCTTCTTCTTCCCACTTTGATTCCCTTTTCTCCCTCCACAAAGGACTTCCTTGTGATGTTCCAGGGTTTCTTTCTCTCTTAATGTGTCCTGAACTGTCTTCCCACCAAAGATCTTTATGTCCTAAGCTATCTTTCCCTCCCCTTAAAACTGAATATATCTCTGAGAGACCTTTGGCACTAAATATGTTTTATAATGTTTGCCCCAGCCTAGCAATTCTTGTTACAGAAGTCATCTTATTGCCTTGTGAGAGCTAGGATGAGCTATGCATGTAGCCATGGCAACCCTCTTTAATCTTGGACTTTGCATACATCTTACCATTGTAACTGACCATTCTCGATGTAGGAACAGATTGGTGCTACTATCTATTATCTTTAGCTAGCAACAGAAGTGAGAGGCTGTCTGTGATATTTTTATTCCTTTTAAACAATTCTGTTGTTATCAGATACCATCTACTCCAGTGACAGTGTCAGGCAACAGTGATGTTCTTGATAATGATAACGAAAATGAACCACTAATGTTTATATAGTGCTTACTATGGCCAGATACTGGGCTAAGTGCTTTACAGCGATCATCTCATTTTATCGTCACAGCAACCCTGGGAGATAGGTGTTATTATTGTATTATATAGATGAAAATTTAGGCAAATAGGGTCATACAGCTAGTAAATATCTGAGGCCAGATTTGAACTCTAGTCTTCCTCACTCCAGGCTCAGCACCTTATCCACTGTATTAAAAAAAAAAAAATCCCTATTTTCTCTAGAAGTGAGCCTAGAACTATTAATGAAGATATACTAAAAATAGACTTCCCTAAAAGTCTACTCCAATGCTTCATGTTGACTTGGAGCCCTTTGGGTTTCAAAGTAGAGCACAGAACTCTGTCAGGTCCTAATAATGTATAAAAGCTTTGGTTATTGACTCATAGATGAAATTTAGGTTATCCAAGGTCCAGTCAAGTTAAATTTGGAGAGGCGCATTGCCTAGCTGCAAGATGATGGATTTTTTTTTTAAGCAGCAACTCTTGAAGACGTTCCATTAATTTGTTGAATGGTGTAGATACTGTCCCGATCCTACTAGATAAAAAAGTTTATGAGGAAGCTCAAATCCCCTAAGTCTTGACTATAGGACTTGCTGAAAGCCTCACCCCTTTTCTCCTCCACCAATAAGGAACTTGAATATCAATTACTACCAATTTCCCAGGAGTCCCTTCCCCCTTCATCAACCTCCCTTCCACCTCCCCACCAATCCCAGGAGGAGATCTGCACCCATTCCCAAACCATGACCTGAGCGCTAGGTCCAGCTTTCCACTTTCTCCCCTTTTTCACCTCCACCCCCTCCCTTGCCAATGCCTGCTCTTGTTTGACCCAGATAAGGACCCTATAAAAATTCACCAGGCTTTACTGGTTTGGGCACTTCCACCTGGGTCTCTGGAGGATCTGACCCATGTCTATCCTTCCTGACCATACATTGTATTTCCCCTCAATAACGCTGACTTGCTCTACTTTTTCTCTGCCGATTCTCTTGTGCTCCAGACTTCCTTATATTGTGTTTTGGAATTGTAACCTCATGTCAAACTACATTGACAGATGATGGCCATTAGCACTGGTGGAGGGGGTATTTACAAAATCAAGCATTTCCCCATAGAAATTATGTTACAAAGGATAAGTGGGCATTTTAACTAGAACCTAACTGAACTAGAGTATTGAAACTACAGAACCTGGGACAAATGGAACTATAGACCCCAACAATAATTTGTAACATCATTTCTAGGGGAAAATGAGGTAAGTTTCAACTTAAGATTCCTTGGATATCCCCCTTGGATATTCCTTGTGATTTCTCATCATCAAGAGTAGGGAGTCTCTTGCACCTCTCTTATCCTATGCTGGTAAAAACGTGATTCTGATGGTGTTTTGGCAATTATTTCCTGAGTGCCTGTAATCCACCCTTTCACTCCTCAGGAACCCTTTGCTACCCAAAGCCTCCATTCCCACAGGAAGAGCTATTGCTATAGTAGGGCTTAAATATTGACCAGTGCTGCCTTTCATAGCAGCCATGGCTCCAGAAATGATGCCTCAAGGGGCAGCTTCCACAGGCATTACCATAAGGTGTTCTTTCTTCCAATGTTCTAGGTGAGTGTCATAACACCAGATATCAGACTTGCTCTTTCCACCCATTGCAACTTCCACCACAGACCTTTTGGATGGTGGCAACAACTCAAAGGTTCACTTCTTGAAGGGTTGTGATCATTCCAAGCCCAAATGCTACAGGGATCACTAATATGGTATACTCCTGGTATTTAGGGTATTTAGGGAAATTTGGCTCAGGGTAGTCTGACACACAAATTTGGTTCTTTTTCTCATAGAGAAACCTAATATATCATATCTTTATGATATTTAGTGATCCAAAACCAATTTTGGTAGCTTGGAAAAAGTGAGGGCCTCCTTCTGTGAAAGTGTTCTGCTTTTTGTGGCCATACGAATACCTGGGAATGACTACTGACCTACTCACTTGAATTTATTGCATTGAAATTGTCCCTAGCAAAATAGAACTCAACAGAAGAGGAAAATGGAGAAAGAATTCAAAGGAATTTTAATAATTCTGAAAGTATACATCCGAAGAAGTCTCCTGAAGCTAAACTGAAATGTTTAATGGAATTTGGTTTATGTAAAATAAAAGTGAATTCTTGCATTTTATCAGGTTTTGTTTGGGTAAAGGGCAAAGCCATATAATTTAGTTGAGTGAAATATAATAATTGAGTCATTCCACAAATGAATTGTTCATTTTATTGTACTTTTTGGCAGTAGAATATATTGTAAAGTATTTTACAGTTGTCCTGATTACCATGAAATGAATATTGAAGCTACCCTAACTTTTGAAATAGAAAATTAACAAAAAAATGTGCTCCCACCTATAATAATAGCTGACATTTATATTGTGCTTTTAGACTTTCAAAGGCTGTTGTGTGTGTGTGTGTGTGTGTGTGTGTGTGTGTGTGTGTGTGTGCTTGTGCGTGTGTGTTTGATCCATATATTTTTGAGGTGGGTACTATTATTTCCTATTTTAGAGATGGGGAACTTAAAGCTCAGACAGATTTAGCAACTTTCTCTGGGTCACATAGCGAGAAAATGCCTGAGACAGGATTAGAATTCAGGCCTTACTGATTCCAAATCCAGTATATTCCCTATTCACTCTTCCAAATAGTTTTTCCATTTCAGAGAGTTGGACAGAGGGAAGAGAAGGTCTTGGCATGAATGTATTCAAATCAAGCCTTAGAAAATATTTTCAAGGTTTTTAAAAATCTTAAAAGAATTAAAAGCTTTTCAAAGAAGCCATAGAATAAATAATATCTTAGGATATCTAGTGCAATTATATTCAGGATCTAGTATATTGCTAGAATTCATTTTATAGTCAAAACTAAAAAACATTTCAGATCAGATATATCATATGACCCTGTGACTCAGTTATATATGGCTTTAGTGACTGTCCTTTGACAAAAAAAATTATATTTTACAGAGAGATTCTACATGTTCATTAGACAAGAGCTAATTTATATAATAAATAGTTCATAACATCATTATTTATGAACAAATCACTCATTTATAATAGAAGCTTAGTTTTTCTTTCTCTTTGTTGGAGACTTTTGGTAGAAAAGTTTTAGTAGAACTGACTTAAAAGGAATTTTTTGGCTCTATGCAAGATCATGCAACAAACTTCATACACACATAATCATTCCCTAAAAATTTAATTCCTTCTCCCACAAAGCATTTGAGTCGAACAACTGTTACTACAAAGCAAACCTGATTCTAAAAGGTATTTTTGAAAAATTACATTGTTTGTACTAGAAGATCAATCCCAGTGTCCTGTAGTACAAAAGGATTGTGACTAAAGAGTAAGGAATTTTTCCATAATGGAATTTGACTGAAGGAGGATTGGGGACAACACAATTACTTCAGATCTTCTTCCTCCTTCTCATTTTCCTTTCCCAAGAAGGATCAAGCTAGTCTGTGTTCCAACAATTAACTGCCCCCCACTTCGTATTTATTAAGCATCTACATTGTGCCAAGTACTGTGTTAGGTGCTAAGCACACAAGTACAAACAATTAAACAGTCCCTGTTTACAAAGGATTTATATTCTAATGAGGAAGGCAACAAATACATTTAAAAATATGTAGAATACACACATAAAGTTTTTATAGATATACATATATACACACATTTACATAGTAATTAAATGCAAAGTAGTTTAGAAGGGAGAACAGCAGTAGTTTGAAGAAGAATCAAGAAAAAGTTCTTGTAGAAGATGGTTTGTAAGCCCCTGTCGGATTCACTTTCCTCATCGATTAAGTGGAAATAAGAATGCCTGCTTCCCCAGATTGTCACGAGGAGAAAAGAGATAATATTTGTAAAATGCTTTGCAAGTCTTAAACTATTATATAAATACTAGCTATCATCATCATTAATCATCTTATTAGAAGACATGGACTCTGAAGGGAAGGTAAAGAGGGCGTGCATCCCAGTGCAAAGGCACAGAGATGGGACATTGAACGTTGTGAGGCCAGTTTGGGTGAATTACAGAGCTCAGGAGGGTGAGTTCTCTCCAGTGAGGTACATAAAGCTACATAAATAATTGGAATCATATGGAAAGGTACATAAATAATTATGATGATAACGTACATGTAAATGTACTTTATATGTACAAAGGGTTTACTTCAGACACCCTGTAGAGGTAGCAGGATATTGCTATCCATTCACCATCATGTCACCCTTTATATATGAGGAAATAGAGGTTCTAAGACATGAATTAAATTGCTCCAAATAATAAGGATGAGGGGAAAGATGAGTCCAACTGAGATACTCCAAGACTGGCCTTCTTTCTCTGTCACAAAAGGAATGATTATTATTAATTGAAAAAATTATTCTGAGAAAGACAGAGAACTTTTTTTCATCTCTGAGAAAGTGTTTTCTGATGTGACTGCTTAAAGAGATTGCTTCCATTCCTCAGATACCATCAAATTGGTATCACTGGCTCTGTCTAACTGACTTATGTGCATTTGGGCAAGTCATTTCATTTCTTAAGCTCAGTTTCCTCAAGTGTAAAAAACGGAAATTGAACTAGCTGATCTCTAAGGTTTCTTTCAGCTTCTCAGGAACTAACCACTCAGAAATCTTAATATAAGTCTGTAGGTGACAGGATAGGGACATATTGTGTTAATGGAAGTGTCTGAGCCAGAGCTAGGGCTCCAGCTACAACCGAGTTTATTTTTAGCACTGTTAGGCTAAAGGAGAGAAGCTATCTGCCTAGTAGAATAGAACAGTAGCTCATGGAGTTTAATATAACTTTTCACTCAATAGCCAGATAGCTCTTCCCCAGTTAAGTATGGAAGTCATAATGTAGTAGATGACTGAGTGCTTGAGTTAGTCATAGGAATTTGAATTCTGACTCTACTGCTTATGACCTGTGTAACCTTGAGCAAATAACTTTAACTTCTCTGGGCCTTGGTTCCCTCATCCAAAAAATGTAGGTGTTGAAGTCTTCCATCGAATTATGGAATTTATGATACCCCTACTCTTTGGTTTTAATCTTATGAAGATATAATAAGAACAAAGACACAGAAAGGACATGACCTAAAGACAAAAGAATGTAGTTTTGCTATATGTATACAAAAACATTATCTAATAAAAATATTTCAAAACCCAAAATTGGAGAGGGGGTGTCCCACAGAAAGCTTCTCAATTCCCACCAACTGAGTCCAGCTTACTGTATCTCCTAGTTATTCTTGCATGTTAAAACCTGAAGTTATGCAGACAGGTTCTCAGGCCAGGACAGGTTTTGGCCTAATTATTAACACCTCCGTCTAGCAAGCAAGTTCCCTAATTCTAAAGATATTATCACTGAATGCGTACACTAGCAAAACTTGCCTGACTTGATTCCCATCATTGAAGGGGATGGGAGGGAAAAAAAAATCAGTCTCCCACAGAGTTAAAATGGCAGAAATCAGAGCTGGGCATCTACCAAACATGGATTTTATGTGGATTATGTTCACAACCTTAATGAAAAATAAAGTTCTCACACACAAGAACAGAGCCTGTAAAGGCTCTAAAACAGATTAGAGCTTCTCAGTACCTGCTGTGTTTGTGCCTTTAGTCAATTCTAGGAGAAATGCAAGATTTCCCCTACAAAATTGAAATCATGAAATTAAACTGGAAGGGACCTTAGAGATCATCTAATTTAACCTCCCATTTTATAGCTGAGAAAAGTGAGGCCCCAAGAAATGAAATGACCTGGTTGGTGTTAAGTTAATGACAGAATTAGACCTACCTAGGTAAAGGTCTCAGCCCTGTGACTTTTTTATTATATTTCATCACTTTAATTTTTAAAAGACATATACACTTTATATCATATTTTCAGGTAATCAGTGAGCATTTCTTAAGTGCTTTACTCCCTGTGAGACTCGGGATACAAAGAAAGATGAAAACATAGTCCCTGGCTTCAAACAAGTCACATTTTAATGGAGGAAACCACATGCAAACAACCATGTACATATAAGATATACACAGGGAAAATGGGAAGTCATCTCAAAGGGGAGGCACCAGGTAGGGATTGAGGGGAGAGAAAGGCACAGCAATTGCCATTTGTAGAACACTAGATTTACATTGAGTCTTAAAGGAAGCCAAGAAGGCTAGAAGGCAGAGATATGGAGGGAGAATGTTCCAGGCATAGCCCACAGGGTGTCCTCATGTGGAAGGTCGATGTTGCTAGATTTTAAAGGGTGGAGGTGAGTGAAATATAAGACTGGAAAAGTAGGAAGGAGTCAGGTTGTGAAGGACTTTAAAAGCCAGTTGATAGGGAGCCATTTGAGTTTACAGGGCAGAGCGTGGGGAGGTTACATTGTCATACCTACACTTTAAGAAGATAACTTTGGCAGCTGAGTGGAGGAGACACTTGAGTCAGGGAGAACAAACAGATGCCTATTACATTAGTTCAAGCTAGAGGTGAGGACCTACACTAAGGTGATGACAGAGAGAGAAGGTGGCATATACTAGAGGTGTTCAGAAAGTAGAACAACAAAACCTGGTAACTGAGTGGATATGAGATATTAATGAGGACTTGAGGATGACACTGAAGCTGGGAGCTTGAGTGATTTGTGTGGTGGCCTCAACAGTACTAAGGGACTTGTGAAATGGGGTAGGACATTTTGGGGGAAAAAGAGTAAGTTTTAGACCACAAATGATTAGGATATTACATTTCCTAGTAGGTCCAGTTTGATTCAACATGCATTGATTAAGCTACTACTGTTTGCAAGGCACTGTAGTAGCTGTTGGGAATACAAGAACAGAAATAACAAATAACCCCTGTCCTCAAGAAATTTATGTAGTCTTAGACAGATACAGCATGAAAACAGATAAGTAAATATACAATACTTGAGAAGGCAGAGAACATAGTTTAAAGGG
>CM053771.1:222743262-222781041 GCA_028658325.1 Potorous gilbertii | reverse complement strand
TTCTTCTTTACAGATATTTTATAGGCTGTGGTTTCGGAGCTAGCATAAGTGTGTCTTTCTACTCCACCATCTTGGCTCCTCCCCTAAAACCATTTTAAAAATGGTCTTAAAATCACTTCAGGAAGGGAAAGTCTATTCTTCGTCTCTATACAAATTGTCAATATAAACTGATGGAAAATAATCAAAAAGCCAATTAATCAATTAAGTTTATTATACTGAGGCCAAAGAACCAACTTGGCAGAGAGGGTAGGGCTGGGTAAGTATCACTTGCATAAAGATGGTAATTGAATTCATGTGAGCTCATGAGATGGTCAAGTTAGGTATAGAAAAAGAAGAGAACCTGGCAAGGACAGAGACTTAGGAACACCTAAGATTTCTGGGCATAACCTGGATGAAGATCTTGCAAAGAGACTGAGAAGTGTCCGACCTATAGGAGGAGATCCAAGAGAGAACATTGTCATGAAAACCTAGTATTATGAGTATATCTAAAGATAAGAGGGTGATTGACAGTATTCAAGTCTACCCAAAGATCAGAAAGGATGAGGATTGAGAAATGGCCATCATACCTATTTCTATAAAACTGTTTTGCTTTAGCCAAAATACTTCCAAAGAAAGAAAAGCAAGTTGACCCAGGATTTTATTCATGAATTTCAAAAAAAATTGTTTCAAGGCCTTCCTCATTAAAAGGATGCCCTGCTCTACTACTTAAAACCTGTGTGATCTTGGACTATACTTTTAACCACAGTTTCTTCACTTGTAAAATGAGGGGTTGGACCAGATAACTTCTAAGCTTCCTTTCAGTTCTAAATCAGTAGTTCAGTGCTTATTTTTGTGTTTCTAACAAATTGAAATGTAACCCTGTTAGGATGACTAGGGTTTTGCTATAGGCACCAATATTTTAGGCAGTTTCTAACTTTAAAAGTTAAGAGATACGAGAAAGATACAATCTGTCCTCCTTCCTTTCACCAGGATCGACCATAAGGTGGACTGTTACCCTGTGATGCTCCTCTCCCCACTCCCAGTTCCTCTAGGGGGATGGTTGTCTGCCTACTTCAACATCAACTAAATTTGTCTCAAGGGAAGATTCCTACTTAGGGTTCTGGTAATGATGAATTAATTAAATGGGGATGGGGAGTGAGACTAAGTCCATAAAAAATAGTGGTTTAATTTTCATCCTCTGTCTAGTTTAATTTTCATTCTCATTTTTAAAAAGTTTACTGAATTTGGGTGATGCCAGGTATAGCCACTATAATTTTTGGAAGCTTGTTTCTATAATGGTGGGGTCTGTTGACTATCCCATTCCACTGACAAAGATGATTGCTTTTATTTTAAAATTTTTATTATTTTCAGCTCCAAATTCTCCCCTTCTTCTTTCCAACCATTGAGAAGACAAAAAAAAAAGTCTATTACAAATATATATTGTCATACAAAACAAATTCTCACATTAGCCATGTCTGAAAAAATAAAAGAAGAAAGAGAGAAGGAAAAGAACATGTACTTCCATCTGTACTCTGAGTACATCACTTCTTTACCTGGAGGACAGTACCATGTTTCATCAAAAATTCTTTGGAATTGGGGTTGGTCATTATGTTAATCAGAGTTCCCAAGTCTTTCAGAGTTGCTGTCCCTTACAAAAATGTTATTGTACAAAATATTTGCCTGGTTTTGCCCCCTTAACTTCGCATCAATTCGTACAATTTTTCCTAAGTTTCTCTGAAACTATCTCCATTCATCATTTCTTGTAGCACAATAGTATTCTATCACTTTCATATACCATAACCTGTTTAGTCATTCTTTCAATTTATAGGTATCCCCTTAGCTTCCAACAGATAGTTACTTTTAGTTGACACAACTCTCTCTCTGTCTCTCAATCACAAGGAAGGGAAAAATGATAGCTAGAGTCAGTGACTAAGACTTTTTTCTGTTGTAGCTAGGAAATGCACAAGATGGAAAGGAAGTTAAGCTAAAATATACATCCCACTCTAAAAGCACCTTGCAAGTTGTTTTTGTTTTTAAATAGAGGTTAGAGCAGTACCCTCTTCATGTTCTAAACCTAAGACAGAATTTGGAGCAAGTATACAACCAAGATTGTTAAATAGTGATTGGCTGCAAATAAAATTTAGATTGAGGAGACAATATGCAGCAACTTTAAATTCAAAGTAAAGTTGATATTTCTGCTTATTGATTTCTTATAAAAGGACTAGCTAATTCACATGCTGGCATTGTATTAAAAATTACATTTTTATGGAAAAATCAAGATGAAACTGGAGTTTTAATCTTTTTTCTACACCTGTAGTAAACATTCTCAGAACTACACCTAGCCACTTCCTACCTTTCCAGTCTTGTTAATATCTTACTCCCCAACATTTACTCTTCCATCCAGTGGCACTAGCCTCCGCTGTTTTCCTGACATTTTTCTAGTTCTACCTAGCTCTACCCCATGACTGGAATGTTCTCCCTCCTCATCTCCACCTATTGGCTTTCTTGTCTTCCTTTAAGCCCCAATTAAAATTATATTTTCTACACGTTTTTGTTGTTGTTCAGTCACGTCCAACTCTTGGTGATAGCATTTGGGATTTTCTAGGCAAAGACACTAGAGTAGTTCCTTCTTAATTTTATTCCTTCCTTCTCTGATTATTTTTTTCTAGTGGGTTGAGGTAGGTGAGAAATTCTTCTCATCAACTCCCCACACTGAGAAAAAATAAAAGTAATATAGAACCCTTGTGTTAATCAAGCCCTGCCAAGCAAAATATATTATTGACCTTGAAAAATGAAATTCTATACATTATATAATCCTTTACCTCTTTGTCATAAGGTAGTAAACGTTCTTCTTTATTGGTTCTCCAGAATCATGACTGATCATTTAGTTGTTCAGGGTTCTTAAGTCATCCGAAAGTGCTCATTTTTTATAATATTGATGTTATAGTAAAACTGTTATTTTGATTCTGCTTACTTCACTCTATATCAGTTCATATAAATTTTTCCATAGGAAAAAATGCTCTAAACCCCTAATAATGAAAGAAATGAAAGTTAAAGCAATTATGAATTTGTACCTCATAGCCATCAGACTGGCAAAAATGACAGAGAAACAAAAAGATGCGTTGGAGGGATAACAGTCATATTGATGCCCATCAATGATAGAGCTGTTACTAACAGGTCTAAGCATTTTGGAAATTTCAAATTACTTTCCTTCCCCATCCCCCAGCCCCCAGATCACTAAACAGTCATTCAAAGTACCCTTTTAAGTAACTACCAGTGTTTGGTCTCTATCTATCTCAAAGAGATCAAAGATAGAGAAAAAATCATATATTTACAAAAATATTTATAGCAACTTTTTGTGGTGGTGAAAAACTAGAAACTAGTGGGAGGAGGAAAGGGGATATGTATTTATATAGTGCTTACTAAGTTCCAGGCACTGTGATAAGCACTTTATTATCTCATTTGATCCAGACATCAACCCTTTAAGGGAGGTTCTCTTATAATTCCCATTTTACAGTTGAAGAAACTGATTCAGAATTTAAATGACTTAGTTCAGAGTTGCATAGCTAATATGAGACCAGATTTCAATTGAAGTCATTCTAATTCCAGGCCCAGAGCTCTAACCAATGTGATTCCTAGTTGCCTCTAGTGTTTAAGAGTTAACAGTAACCAGAGCCTTTCCTTAGCAACTATTACAGGAATTGACTTATTTACAATTAGTTTTAGACTAATTGTAAATTGTAGCAACTATTACAAGAATTGACTAATTTACAGTTAGTTTCAGAATCCTGAAATCTTAGAGTTGGAAGGAAACTTAGACATCATGTAGGCCAAAATCTTCCTTTCTAGGCCTTTCCATCATATAGGTGAGAATATAGTCTTAGAGTAGATACAATAACTTGTGTAAGTCATAGAGGCACCAAAAACAAAATTGAAGGTTCAAACTCAGACCACTTGATTCTGAATTCACAACTCTTTATATATATTCTAATATCTTACTCCCAACATTTACTCTTTCATCCAGTGGCACTAGCCTCCTTGCTGTTCCATGAACAATATACACAGATTATTCAAAGATATGGTGTATACATATTTCTCTATGAAAAGTTGAGGTTGAGGTGTAAGTAAATTGATATGGAAGAGCCGAAATAATGAAGAAAAATCTTGGCATATACATAATTCGATAGGAAGATGTGGGGATTGGAGAAGGGGGTCAGAGATATTGGGTCAAGGGAATGTCTTTTCTTGGCCACCGATAGCAACCAGGCTGTCCTGAACCAACAGTTCTTTTTTAAATGAGCCAAGGTTGGGTGAATAACCAGCTGTTCTTATGTGTAGGGGTCAGTGTGGGAAACTCAGTAAAGGAATGACTTTTCAGTAACTTTTATATAGTCTTGTCTGCAACTTCTCTACAAAGTCCAATTTATTGGCTAAAGCATAACCCAAAGATGCTTAGTTCAGGACAAGGAAGAATTCAATAGTTGTATTGATTATGTTATCTGGCAATAAGAGATAGAAAGAAGGAACATATATAGCTAAGGATTATGCAGAGGAAGTATTAATAGCTTCACATTTATATAATACTTTGAGGTTTATAAAGTACTTTAACTTACTATAATTCTGTCAGGTAAGTAATGAGATTCGTTTTACATATGAAAGTCCAAGAGAGTTTGTGACTTGTGTAAGGTTATGTAGCTTCTTTAGAGAGAGGCTAATAATACTGAAGATACCATGGAACACAAACTTAATTTACAATATCCCTATTCCATTATGATTTTTTTGGAAGGGGACAGAATATGGATCTATGACTTTGTTCCTAGAGGAAATTTCCACATCAGGAACACAGAGTGGCACCTTATCAGGGACTATATAATAAAGATTTGTCTGTGGTGTGGAAGGGTTAAGAACTTTCCTATAGTAATCAAATAGCT
This sequence comes from Potorous gilbertii, assembly GCA_028658325.1. Taxonomy (NCBI): domain Eukaryota; kingdom Metazoa; phylum Chordata; class Mammalia; order Diprotodontia; family Potoroidae; genus Potorous; species Potorous gilbertii. Next base: position 222,776,131 of record CM053771.1, on the reverse strand, counting down.
AATTTGTTTTAGAGGCAGAATCTGAACCCAACTTCCTAAATTCAAAGCCCAAACTCTCTCTATTACACTGGCTCTATTATATATGTACAGCTTACTTAAATATTCGTCAAGTCAACAAACATTTATTAAATACCTATTATGTGCTAGAAAATATGCTGGGGACACAAAGAAAAGAAAACTTACATGTGATAAGACTAAGGAAAAAATATAATTGTCTTTCAATTGTTCACTTTCCTTTCAGTGTATTCCATCTTTTTTACAAGAAGGAATTCTACTGATGATACTTGTGGTAACATTTAATTACAATGAGAGTTTGCCAAAATGATTGATGTACCGAGACTTCAGAGAGTGCCAAGAGCATAGCATTACAGGGGAAACCATTTGGATGGTTGGCACTCAACTTCCTTAAATTCCTGTAAAGACTTGAACTTCAGACGTGATATATGTGTTCATCTATAAATGGGCATTTTTCTTATACTGTATGAAGTACCTCCCAAAAATCTTTTTTTATATATACATTGGTAGGCCAAAAAAAAAGTTTATTTTGTTCATTCTTTTCTCTGATATTACTTCCCTCTTTATCTAAGAGCAGGTTTAAACTTACAAAGAGTAAAAGAAATGAGAAATCAGGTGATAGGGTACAGGCATGCTGGGGATAAAGAGTAAATGAATGTATTGTGGTCAAACCTCCATTAATCAACTACTTCAATTAATCTGCTTTTCCATAGAAGCTGTACATTCTTAATCATGATTTGAACACATATGTGGATAGCCCATTGTCATTTTCAGATAAACTGTGTTTCTCTTTGAAAAAGAGGCATACTTTTTTTTTGGATTCTATCCATTCCCATTTCTGTACTAGCATAAATGCTGATTCCATCTGGTACCATTTAGTACCTCTTTGGGTTCTAAGCTTAAGTAAAAGATAGTTATTTTTTAAAAAAAGAAAGAAAACTTTCTTCTAATAGATTGTATTAAGCTCCTTCAGGTTAACAACCATGTCTTCTTCATCTTTGTAGCTAGGGTACAGTATTCAGCACATAAAAGATAATTTTAAACTATTTTAATTCTTATTTCTCAAAAGTGCTTGAATGGTATTCACTTAGTTACATGTAACTACCCAGCACCAAACTTGTTATTTCACATTACTGAGGATCATTTTTATGTATACAATTGGTACTTAAAATATTTCAATTGCTTGTAATTATGAGTTTTTGTAGTCAAATAAAAAACATAGTAATTGATATATAGGTAAAATTAAGATAGCTAAAATATACCTTATTTGTAAAAGGCAGGTATGTCTCATGAGTGGAGATCAATTATACCAACCATACTCTTTTCCTTCCCAAAGGGGCTAGATTCATACTAGAATCATTCCAGTTGATTTTTCAAAACATATTTCTATACTTTCAATGACTTCACAGTCTCTTCTACCCATGATGAAAGTTTTACTTAAAATGTGGTAGTCTGACACATGCTGATACTATTTACTGATATATAAACTCTAGGCATTAGAAACGACTTCAGAGACAGGCTATTCAATGAAAATAGAACTTCTCCTTAATGTTGGCAAACCATATTTAAAATGTAACAAAAATAATAAACCCCAATAGTCAACAAACAGCTTGTTTAAAATTTAAAGTTTTTTTTATGAGTATTTAAATAGTTTAGTTGTTTTTAATATATGTTGAGGTCCTACTTTGTATTGTAGAGAAGAGAAGTTCAATGCAGTCACTGTTCTTTAGAGGTTATGTTAGCTGATATATTAGTACAAGAGGATAGAAAAATCTTGTCTTCATTACCTTTATCGCCCTTCAAACTTCAGTGTTTTTCACAGTGATAAAATCAATGGGTGATTTGTAAAATGATTGATCAAGTGAATGAATATTGCATGTTAATACATATAAAACAAGTACATATAATAATACATATAAAATACACAGTGATGTGTATATAAATTTTATATAATATACAAAATATATTAAATACATAATATATAATTTTAATATATTAATATTAATATATAACTTTAACTTCAGATTTTATTGAATTCATATAGAAAGGCCAGACTTCAAGTCTTGCCTCTTGGTTATGTCTTAAGTTGCTCATCAGCATGACTAAGCTTTACATTTAACCTTCCACCTCCTACCCCTGAACTTATACTGAGATTGGATAGTGAATCAATTAGTATTTGTTAGGTGTTTACTAAGGGTCAGATACTGTGCTGGGTGCTAAGTGTATGAAGAAAAGAAAAATATGGTCACTGTTCTCTGGAGATCGCATTCTAATGTTTTAGACAGCATGCAAAGAACTATATATATACAGTGAAAATGGAGGGTAATGGACAGTGAAGGCACTAGCATTGAGTGAAAGTGGGAGAACCCAGAAAAGCCACTTGCACAAAGTAGAAGTTGAGCTGAGTCTTGAAGGAAGGAAACTGGGAAGCCTGGAGACAGGTGAATTGCACTAATCATGTACATATTTTACTGAACAGAAACTATAAGGGCAGAAACTTTAAATTAGAGTTAGATTTAGAAGTCAAAAGAAGATTTCTGCACAATCTATTTCAATAATACACAATTCTGAGTTTAAAAGTAATAAAGTGGGAATTTTTGAATCGAGCATGATTCACATTTGTTAATGAATTTTTAAAAATAAATATTAGTTATTATTCTTCTTATGCTTTCATCTTCTATCTTGTATCTGAGAGCAACTTGGAGGATAGAAAAAAATTCAAGGGCTTCACCAAATATTTTTCTGCAGTTAGTGATGATTAACTAGAAAGATAAAAATGAAAAACAAAAACTTCTTTCTGAATGCACCTCATAGTTTTTGCTTTAGCCGTGATTCTTAGGTAAGATGCTAATGTCATATGTCCCCTTAACACCCAATCTCATATGATCATACTAACCTTGAAGGAGAAAGGTATCCTGACTTGCTGCAATATTCTTGTATGAGACACAGATTTTTTTACCTCAGTTTTTATGACCTTGTCTTCCAACTTTCTTAAAAGCCTTTTAATAAGGATAATTACATGCAAGATCTCTTATTTAATTTCTGGTATCAAGTCCTGAAATAAATCAGACTAATAAGTGGAAGAATAAAGTGTCTTTAATTGAGATAGCAGGGTCGCAAGCCTGCCATACTGGGATGTTCCCTCAGCAGATGTACAGGAAAAGTTTCTTATACTTTTAGGAGGAAAAGGGAAGAGCCACATTAACTAGCGAGACCTGGTCATGAGATGCCAGCTGCCCTCAATAATCTGAGCAAGGGAAACCACTGCCCTCAGTAATCTGAGCAAGGGAAACCACTGCATCTGGCTGTTTTGCCTTCCAGGTCATGAATTCCAGTGAAAGGGGATAATAAGGACATCAGGGCCTACTTTGGGGTTAGTCTGGCTCAAGGTGGCTTTGTTTGTAAGAAAAGCTCCCAGTGTGGAACATAGGATATGGTTCAATTCAACATAAAAATGTCTTAAGAGTAGGAATACAAGAACATTATTGAAATTCTGACATTACTAGGAACATTTAAGGGATTTGGCAGGTAATACTACATTTAGTATTAACAATTTTCTTTCATTATATTTACTATTTTTCTGTCACTGGGAAGCCAGTACATAATATTAACCGTTACTTTGAAGTATCGTGGTCACACAGAGTGGGCAAAAATGAACACTTTTTTTTGTAAATATAGATGGTTGTAAAATGAAAAATTTTAGTTTTTAACTATTTTGCTAAGATTTAATCAAGCTAGATTTAATATTTCCCTTTTGTGATTCCTTCTTGTAAAATTCACCCACCACCTACATCCTGGAGAAACTTGTCTAAATGTCTAGCTTTTGTCTTGTAATTACTTCCACCTTTGTTACCCCACCCATCACTCACTTTCCAGAGTAACTGGTTAACCTAAAGGTCAAATCACTTGGATAGAAACGATTGTATTACACTTCCATATCTTGAATACTTCTCCCATTGTCTGAGAACTTTGTCTTGTGACTCAAATCACTTGACTGTGGTTAAGGGGTTTCTAAAGGGGAAAATTATTTATTATGGCACTCTTTACAGAGGAAATCATTGGGCTTTAGACATCCAGCAAAATAGGCATGTGGAGAGAGGAGCTCAGGAGACCGGAGATAACCAGGTTTAAGTCACCGAAAAGTATTTCAGGGCCTCTGTGCAGTGATTTTTCAGTCCATGACAGAACGGGGAAGAAAATCAAGAATGGTCCTTTGAGAGACCTTTGTCTAGGTTTGGCATATCCCAGGTTCCACCAAGGTCTTGTCACTTCTAGGCTCTTCCTGGTTGCTTGCTCTACTTGGTTGCTTCATCATTTACTTACCAAGGCAGCTGATGTAAGGACCATAGATTTTACTGGGAGGAGTCAAGGTCTTGCTAAGGTATGTTTAATCACTTTCCCATCTTAGATGTTTCAGGGAGGGAGACACTGGACATTTGCTGGTGAATGTTTAGCTGTACAATCATGCATCAAGGAAGTTATTAGAAAAGGACAGAGGATGGAGACAAGCAGAGTTAGTAAGAGAAAGGGTGTAGATCCAGAGCAGAGTCAAGCCTGCGCAAGTGAGGTTAGTTCCAAAAAGCTAAAACAAAAACTGAAGTGCTAGAAGGAATACTGGATTTAGTGACCTAGATTTTAAGACCAATTATGTTACTGGCTACTGATGATCAGGAGCCATCTATATTCAGTGACCAGATATTAAGTACAGCATTTATACATATCTTTAATTTCTTTATCTTAAAAATGCCTATTCATATCTTTTGATCACTTGTCAACTGAGGAATGACTTGTATCTTATAAATTTGACTCAGTTCTCTACATATTTAAGAAATGAGACCTTTATCAGAAACACTTGTTATAAAACTTTGCCATTTTTCTACTTTCCTTTTTTAATCTTGATTACATTGGCTTTGTTTGTGCAAAAACTTTTTAATTTAATGTAATCAATTTATTCCTTTTGCATTTCATAATAGCCTCTATCTCATTTGATCATAAATTCTTCCCTTCTCCACAGTAAACTATTTCTTGCTCTCCAAATTAAATTATGGTATTACCCTTTATGTTTAAATCATGTACCCATTGGTATATAATGGGAGATGCTGGTCTTTACCTAGTTTCTGCCATTCCATTTTCCAGTGTTCCCAGCAGTTTTTGTCAAATAGTGAGTTCTTATCCCAGAAGCTGGAGTCTTTGGAGTCTTTATTAAAAAGTAGATTACTATAGTCATTTACTACTGTGTCTTATATACCTAACCTAGTCCACTGATCCACCACTCTATTTCTTAGCCACTACCAAATAGTGTTAATGATTGCTGCTTTAAAATATAGTTTTAGACCTGGTATTGTTAGGCTACCATCCTTTGCTTTTTTTTTTTTTTCATTAATTCCCTTGATATTCTTGACCTTTTGTTCTTCCAGATGAATTTTGTGATTATTTTTTCTAGCTCTACAAAATAATTTTTTGGTAGTCTGATTGGTATGGCACTGAATAAGTAAATTAATTTAGGTTGGATTGTCATTTTTATGACATTAGCTCAGCCTACCCATGAGCAATTGATATTTTTCTAATTGTTTAGCTCTGACTTTATGTGTGTGAAAAGTGTTTTGTCATTGTGTTCAAATAGTTCCTGGGTTTTTCTTGGCAGGCAGACTTTCAAACATTTTAGGTTGCCTACAATTATTTTGAGGGGAATTTCTATTTCTATCTCTTGCCGCTTAGCTTTGTTTGTAATATGTAGAAAGGCTAGTGATTTGTGTGGGTTTACTTTATATTTTGCAACTTTGCTAAAATTGTTGATTATTTCAATTAGGTTTTTAGTTGATTGTCTAGGATTCTCTAAGTGTACCATTATACTATCTGCAAAGAGCAATAGTCTTGTTTCCTCATTGCCTATTCTAATTCCTTCAATTTCTTTTTCTTCTCTTATTGCTAAAGCTAACACTTCTAGTACAATATTGAATAATAGTGGGGATAATGGGCATCCTTGTTTCACCCCTGATCTTATTGGGAAGACTTCTAGTTTATCCACATTACAGATAATGCTTGCTGATGGTTTTAGAGAAATACTGCCTATCATTTTAAGGGAAACACCGTTTATTCCTGTGCTCTCTGGTGTTTTTAATAGGCATAGGTGCTCTATTTTGTCAAATGCTTTTTCTGTGTCTATTGAAATAATCATATGATTTCTGTTGCTTTTGTTATTGACATGGTCAACTATGCTGATAGCTTTCCTAATATTGAACCAACCCTGAATTCTTGGTATAAATCTCACCTGGACATAGTATATTATCCTAGTGAATAGTTGCTGTAATTTCTTTTCTAATATTTTATTTAAAATTTTTGCAGTAATATTCGTTAGGGAAATTGGTCTATAATTTTTTTTCCTCAATTTTCACTCTTCCTGGTTTAGGTATCAGTAGCATATTTTTGTCATAAAATGAATTTGGTAGGACTCTTTCTTCACATATTTTTCCAAATAGTGTATATAGTATTGAAATTAATTGTTCTTTAAAAGTTTGGTAGAATTCACTTGTAAATCCATCTGGTCCTAGAGATTTTTTCTTAGGAAGTTCATTGATGGCTTGTGCAATTTCTTTTTCTAAAATGGGATTGTTTATGTATTTTATTTACTTTTCTATTAATCTGGGCAATTTATATTTTTGTAAATATTCATCCATTTCATTTGGATTGTCAGATTTATTGGTGTACAGTTGGGTAAAATAGCTCTTTATTGTTGCTTGAATTTCTTCTTCCTTGGTTGTGTATTCACTTTTTCACTGGTAATTTGATTTTCTTTTTTTTTCTTTTATTTTAATCAAATTAACCAAAGGTTGATTTATTTTTTTTTCACAAAACCATCGCTTAGTTTTATTACTTGAATGATTTTCTTAATTTCAATTTTATTAATCTCTCCTTTGATTTTCAGAATTTCTAATTTAGTATTTACTTGGAGATTTTTAATTCTTTTTTTTCTAGCTTTTTTAATTGCATGTCCAATTCATTGATCTGCTTTTTCTCTATTTTATTCATGGAAGCATTTAGAGATATAAAATTTCCCTCAAATACAGCTTTGGTTGAATCCCATAAATTTTGTTATGTTATCTCATTTTCCTTGATGAAATTATTTATTGTTTCCATGATTTGGGTTTGACTCACTCATTCTTTAGGACTAGATTATTTAGTTTCCAGGTAATTTTTATCTATCTTGCCATGACCCTTTATTACATGTAATTTTATTGCATAATTATCTGAAAAGGATGCCTTGAAAATGTCAACCTTTCTCCATTAATTGTGAGGTTTTTATACCCTAAACATGGTCAGTTTTTGTGTAGGTGCCATGTGCCACTGAGAAAAAGGTATATTCTTTTCTATCCTCATTCAATTTTCTTCAGAGGTTGTGTATTCATTTTTTCACTGGTAATTTGATTTACTATATCTAACTTTTCTAAAATTCTATTCACCTCCTTAACTTCTTTATTGCTTATTTTGTGCTTAGATTTATCTAGTTCTGAGGGGGGAAGTTGAGGTTCCCCACTTGTACAGTTTTGCTGTTCATTTTTGCCCTTTAACTCACTTAACTTCTCTCAGAATCTAGATGCATATATATTTAATATTGATATTACTTTACTGTCTATGGTGTCTTTTAGCAAGATGTAGTTTCCTTCCTTGTCTCTTTTAATTAGATCTATTTTTGCTTTTTGCTTTATCTGAGATCAGGATTGCTACCTATGCTTTTTTTTTTTTTTTTTTACTTAAGCTGAAGCATAATAGATTGTGCTCCAGTCTTTACTCCATGTGTATCACTCTGCTTCAAACGTTGTAGGATTCTGGTTTTTAATCTACTCTGCCATCCATGACCATTTTATGGAAGAGTTCAACACACTCACATCCATAGTTATTGTGTATTTCCCTCCATCCTATTTTCTCCCTAATTATACTCTCCCTCCCTCCCTCCTTCTCTCTCTCTCTCTCTTTCACCCTGTCCCCCTCATCAGTGTTTTGAACTTCCCTCCTATCAGTCCCTCCTTGCTCCCCCAGCATTTTCCTTTCCCCTTCTTCTTCTATTTCCGTATAGGGTAAAATACATTTCTTTACCCAACTGAGTGTGTATGTTATTCCCTCTTTGAATGAGGGAATTGAATTGAATCTGATGAGGGCAAAGTTCAAACTATGCCTATCTTCTCCCTTCTTTCCCTCTACTGTAATAGGTCTTTCATGATATAATTTACCCCAGTCTGCCTCCCCATTTTTTCTTTTCCCAGTACAATCCTTTTTTCATCCCTTAATTTTTTTTTTATTGTCACATCAAAATCAATTTATATTCATTACCTTCTGTCTAAGATACTCCTCACTACACTAATAGAGATATAATTCTTAAGAGTTGTAAGTATCTTCTTCCCATGTAGGGATGTAAACATTTTAACTTTATTGAATTCCAAGAGTATTTTTCCTTTCCTTTTTATGCTTCTCTTGAAGTTTGTACTTGAAAATCAAATTTTCTGTTCAGCTCTGGTCTCTTCATCAGGAAAGTTTGAAAGCCCCCTATCTCATTGAATATCCATCTCTTCCCCTGAAAGATTATACTCAATTTTGCTATATAGTTGACTCTTGGTTGTAATCCAAGTTCCTCTACCTTTCAGAATATCATTTTCCAAGCCCTCCAATTCTTTAATATAGAAGTTGCTAAGTCCTGTGTAATGCTGACTATGGCTCCTTGATATTTAAATCGTTTCTTTATGGCTGCTTGCAGTATTTTCTTCTTGGTCTGATAATTCTGGAACTTGGCTACAATATTCCTCAGAATTTTAATTTTGGGATCTCTTTCAGGAGGTGATTGGTAGCTTCTTTCCATGCTATTTGACCATCTGGACAACAACAGCAACAACAACCTGGGACATCAGGGCAGTTTTCCTTAATAATTTCTTGCAATATGCTGTCCAGGCTCTTTTTTTTTTGTAAATCTTGGTTTTCAGGAAGTTCAATAACTCTTAAATTATCTCTCCTGGATCTATTTTCCAAGTCAGTTGTTTTCCCAATGAGGTATTTTATATATTCTTCTATTTTTTCATTCTTTTGGTTTTGTTTGACTGATTACTGATGTTTCGTAGAGTCATTAGCTTCCACTTACCCAACTGTAGTTTTTAAGGAATTGTTTTCTTCAGTTAGCTTTTGTACCCCCTTTTTCATCTGGCCAATTCTACTTTAAAAGGAATTGTTTCATTTTTTTAATTAAATTTTTGTTCTTCCTCTTTCAAGCTAATGACGTTTTTCATAATTCTCCTGTACAACTCTTATTTCTTTTCCCAATTTTTCTTCTATTTCTCTATTTGATTTTTAAAATCCTTTTTGAACTCTTCCAAGACAACTATTTGGGCTTGAAACCAATTCACACTCTCCTTTGAGGCTTCAGGGGAGACATTAGGTTAGAGATACAAATTTGGCTCTTATTTGAATAACTGAAGCCGGACAATGGGTGAAACTAACAAAGGATAGAGTGTTAAGAGGAAGGAGAACAGGGACCTAAAGATAGAGCCTTAGGGACTATGAGAAGGAAAAGAAGCCAGTTAAAAAGAGAAAATGGAACACTTTAGGAGTATAAAGAGAATTGTGAGAGTTCAGGGTTGTGGCAGCCTAGGGACAAGAAAGTATCACTGAAGAAGGGATTAACCAAGTCAAACCCTACAGAGAAAATTCAAGGAGAAAGAATAGTAAAAAGTGAAAAAAAACAGTAGCTAGATTTCACAATTAACAAAGTCATTAGTGATGCTATAGAAAACAATTTTATCACTGTGGTGGGGATAGAAGCCAAATTACAAGAGGTTAAGAGATGAGTAGGTAGAGAGGAAGTGGTTGATAGAAATTACAGACGTCCTTCTGTTCTAAGAGTTTTAGACTAAAGAGGAAAGAACAGAAAATGTAATAATTTTTGTTGTTTCTTTTTAAGAGCGTAAGAGAAGAAGCAAGGGAAGGTTTTTTTCTTTTAAGTATGAAGAGACCTAAGAATGTTTGTAACTCAAAGTGAAGGAGTCAAGAGACAGAACTAGATTAAATATGTATGAAAGAGGGAATGATTAACTGAACAAAATCATGGAGTTGACAGGAAGGGAGGACATGTATCAAGATTAGCTTTAGCAAGGACTGCTGTCTCATTATCTGACAGTGGAAAGGAGATAATGGTAAGGACATGAAAAAGTATGGAGGAGGTTAAGTGAGAATACAAAGAATAAGAAGCTTATTCTACTGAGCCTTAAGCTCTTTTGTAAAGGTGGAACAAATGCCATCACTATTGTCAGTCATCATGTTGTTATTACCAAAAACAACTAAAAACAAAACAAGGAATTATTTCTGTGTATGTTTCATGGTTATAATTTTACTTGTTGTTCAGTCATTTTCAGTTGTGCGCAACTTTTCCTAACCCCATTTGGGGATTTCTTGACAAATACTTGGGGTAGTTTGCCATTTTCTTCTCCAGCTCATTTTACAGATGAGGAAACTGAGGCAAAGAAAGTCAAGTGATTTGCCCAGGGTCACACAGTTAGTAAGTGTCTGAGGACAGATTGGAACTGAGGATTTGGTGTCAGGATGAGTCTTCCTAACTCTAGGCCTGGCGCTCTATCCACTGCACCATCTAGCTGCCTCATAATATTCTATTACATTAATATGCTATAATTCAACTGCTCTCTAATTTTCAGACCTAGAGGTTACTACTAGCTTTTGTTTTGTTTTGCTTATTTGCAACTACAGATAGAGTAGTGATGACTTTAAACAAATAGGTACTTCCTCTTTCTTTTACCTTGTATAATGTTTTGGGATAGAAAAAAGAGCATCTTTGTCAGGTGGAGGAGGGTGATAGCTGCTCTTGGCAGTGTGAAGGGATATCAGTAAGTGATAAATAAAAGAACTGCCATGTAATTACATTGCTATGTAATAATGAGGGCCTAAAGAAGGCTAGATAATATTGTAACACAGTTTCTTGATTTCCAATAATATTTGGTCATAGAAGTGGAGAAGTTTGGCAGTTTTTGAGCAGGGCAGTGATGTCAGATTTCTGCATGAGAAAGGTTTTTTTGTGAATTTTATAAAGAATAGATTTGGGGACAACTTTAGCTGCTAGAAGATTGTAGTTCCATGATATATAATCATATAGTATCACTTGAATATGATTGGTTGTTTAGAGAGATTGGGGTCACTAATAGCAGTTTTTTCAAAGGTTAATGCTTTTTCTTCCTGTTCAATTCTGGATCCAAAACAGGGTCTTATGTACTAGTCAAATACCTCCATTAGTGTTCTATACAACTGTATATCCTAATCTGGACAATAATATTTGTTCATCTATTTCATTTTTTTATGTGTGTGAATGAATACTTAAGCCAACATCTTTTGAATGATTCTGTATTTCATTTAGTTGATTCTGCAGTGTTCCAGGACTTGAATCAAACAACCCAATGTCACATTCAAACAAGAGGGTCTGGAGGACCTCATCATTAATATATATTATTTACACACACACACTTATAATAGTGTAAAGTATTTTACAGTTGTCCTGATTACCATTATATGAATCCCTCTTATTCTGCTACATATTCTTAATGATCACCAAGCATATGTCCGCATTTTATAGCTTGATTGATATTCATAATAAGATGAGTATCAAAGTTATTTGTTATATATTTCAAAGAAACTTTTATAATTTTTATAAATGCATTTCATATATGCATTTTTACATATGCATAAGCATGTTTTTGGAGGAGAACCTTTATGGTGGTGGTTTGCTTTTTTTATAGTTAACAAACCATAAGAGCTGTGGGATCTTGTATTTGAAATACCTTTCAGTCAATTATGTGTCTAAGGAGGTAGTCTTCTCTACAATATAATTTTTAAAAGTTTGTATATTCCTTTCTCATGCCTTCATTAAAGATGCTCTTGAGATATACATGTAAATTATCTTCATAAAATTTATTTGGTTAATAAATGTTTGATTGGTAAAGATAGAAAAGTAGTATACGTATTGCTAACTTTTGACTCTCCTTCTCTCTTTCAGTCTCAGTAAAAATGATTTTCCCCCCATGCTTTTTGTATCCTTCCATTGATCAGATACATAAATAATCGATCCCAAAGTGCCCTTAAAATTGTTGCCCTTAACACAGACTTCCTCTATGTATACTTTGTCTAATATATCTGCTCTTTTAATCTTTGTTTCATTAGTGCCATTTCTATTTCTCCAACAGCACAATGAGGACAAAGATAATAGGTTCTAAATGTGGCAGCTCCACCGAGTTTATTATAGAAATCTTGACAGATTTTTCCCCCATTTTTTCCATCTGTTTTTTATCCTTCTTCCAGTTTCATCTTTAAATGCCAGTGGAGTGTTTTAATTTAGTCAGCTCACTTACCAAACTTTTGTTAAACTTGTTTATCACTCCATAGCTTTTTGCTGTTTTTGTGAGGTCATGCACAGTGTTTATAATCTTCCACATAAAATTTCTTAAAAGGACTTCATATTCCAAATTGATGTTGCACTTAACTATTAATTCTTACTGCTTGTCAAGAAAATCAAGGATTTGCTTGTAGTAAGCTGTGTCTTTGTCTGTCATTTTATCTCTTTCCAATTTTTCTGTGTCAATAGAGTATTTAAATAGGTCAGGTTGAAGTTATTTTAAACTGCCATATCTTTCAATTCAGTTTTGTATTGATTTTGATCTTGTTCTAACGAACTGGTTGTGTGATTAGACACAGTTTTAGAAATGACTCCCACAGTTATTTCTTCTCAATTTGAATTACATGGGGAGGGGGGTAGTGATGTTATTTGTCTACAGATAGTATTTGAAACAGAAAATAAAATACTATATTGTAGCAGTTTACAAATAACTCTAAATAGCCTTCCAAATGATACTTTTTGAATGCTCAAAGATAAAATGCCTCAGTATCCTCAAATTTGTCCTGTTTATTCATAATGGAAACCTTCATCCATTCAACAAAGGCATTCCAAAGCTATATAAACATGAAGTTGGAACAGCTTCTGTCTCTCCATTCCCTCAGTATTTAACTTTAGTCCTAATGCACTTTAGGACATTTGGAAATCTGGAAAGGTCTTTTCTGATTCCCCAGGTTGGTAGTGTTCTCACACTCAAATTACTGTACATATATCCTGTATTTACTTACCTGGACACTTGTTGTATTAGCCTCTGAGATTTCAGCTCACTGACAGCAGTGATTGTCTCCTTTTTTTATTTGTGTCCTGATCATTTAACACAGTTCTGGCATATAGTAGGTGTTAAATAAAAGTTTGTTGATTTATTGACTGACTCTTGAAATTCTTTTTTTATCAGGAAGGAGAAAGTCATCAGCATAATTTTCATACATTCATATTTCCATACCCATACTTTGCACATAGTAAGAGCTTAATAGATGTTGTTCATTCATATAGAGATTATGCATGAAACTTAAAAATCTAATACACATAGCTTGTTTGTTTTAATACACATAAATCTAGTTTGGTCTTAGCAGCATTGCCCAGATTATCTGTGTTCCTCTTCTCAACCTCCCTTTGGTCTTGTCTGTTAATTTTTAAAATGTTTCTTTGATGTCCTTTTCGTTTTCTCATTCTCTTTTAATAGAATCAGTATTATCCTTAACTTCCTTTCTTCTCTAACTTTGTCTTCCCTTCCTCTTCCAATAAAACTCTTCCTTGTAATAAAAATAAAATAGACAAAATCAATTTGTTGTACATGTTGTCTGGAAGTGGTTTATTTGCTCAGCACTAAGAGGTGGGCTACATGTGTTCATCATTGGTCTTTTGGAGACAAATCAACAAGCAGTTTTTAAGCGCTTTCTCCTTAAGTGCCAGGCATTGGGCTAAATGTTAGAAATGCAAATTCAAGCAAAAAGAAAAACAGTTCCTACCCTCAAGAATAAAGTAGCTATTCTAATGGGGAAGATAACACAGAAAATGGAGGAGAAATGGTGGCAGTCATGAGATAGAAGGATGCCTGGTTTGGGCGTTTCCTCCAAATGGAGATTTAGGAAAGAACTCACCAGTGAGAGAAGGGGGCTTGCAGGACCTGAGGGAGAAGGCATGTGAGGATCCATGACTGTGATTGTTAACTTGATCAAAGTTCCTAAGTCTTTCAAAGTTTGTTTTTTCCTTTATGATGTTTTGATCATTGTATATATATTTTTTTGTCTTTTGCTCAATTCACTCTGCATCAGTCTCCCCAAATTTCCCTAAAATTGTTCCTTTTACCATTTCTGATGACACAGTAATATCCCATTATATACATATGCTACAATGTTAAGCCATTCTCCAACTGAGGGGCATCACTTTGGTTTTAGTTTTGTTGTTGTTTTTATAGCAAAAAGTAATGCTATAAATATTTTTGTATGCATTCACCTCTTGGACTATTTCTGCAAAATGAGAGGGCTGGATTACGTGAGTCCTAAGGTCCCTTCCAACTCTCAAATCAAATGCTTCTATAATTCTTTATGATCCTATAATTGTTCAAGGATTTTTTTTGACAGAAAACTACTGCATTTGCATATCTTCATTTTTAAATTATATGCACATAATGTCTTTATCCGCACATAGTTACTTTTGCATGATTTATAATTACTTCAGAATGTGGAAGATCTGCTCTCTTGTTATTTCAAAACTTATGTAGGAAGTTCCTTTTTTAAATGCAGATTTTTTTTTTTATGTCTGACTCTTCATGACCCCATTTGGGATTTTCTTAGCAAAGACACTGGAGTAGTTTGCCATTTCCTCCTCTAGCTCACTTTATAGATGAAGAAACGGAGACAAATAGGATGAAGTGACTTGCCCAGAATCATGTAGCTAGTAAGTGTAATAGGCTGGATTTGAACTCATGAAAATGAATCTTCCTGATTCTAAGCCCCTTGCTCTATCCATTGTGTCACCTAGCTGCCATGGACCATATACCATCTTAGCTGAAAATACACATTTTTCAGCATACCATTTCACCAGGACAGTCAGACACTGTGATTTGGGATGAAACTCAAAGAGATGAATTCAGCATGCTAAAGGTGAAAGCCCCTCACAAAAGACTTGTAAAGCATGGATTCCTGACTAGATCTGAATCTTCTAAAACATTATGCCAACTCCTTTAATTGTTTGCACTAGAAGAATCGCTCAACACAGGATGCTATACTTCCTCATTTTATGCATATGGGGAGAGAAGTCTAAATGTAATCATCTATGAAGTCTTTTATTTGAGAGATTTTTAGAAACTTACATGTTGATGTAACTTACATGATGTTCTTCATTTGCTCATCTAAAGAAAGATCTGTGCTTTGCAAAGTTATTCTTTAAATATAATTAACACACAAAGTAAATCCTGAGTGGCTGATTGCCAGGCATCCTT
This sequence comes from Potorous gilbertii, assembly GCA_028658325.1. Classification (NCBI taxonomy): domain Eukaryota; kingdom Metazoa; phylum Chordata; class Mammalia; order Diprotodontia; family Potoroidae; genus Potorous; species Potorous gilbertii. The sequence goes on along the minus strand of CM053771.1, from coordinate 222,760,739 downwards.
CCTGGTTTCCATGACTTACGGAGTATCCACCAGGGAAGTCACGAAGTCTCAGGCTCTTTCTTTATCCTGGAGGCAGGGTGGTGTAGTGTGGTGTAATCCAGAGCACTAGCTCTGGAATCAGAGGACCTGGATACAACTGCTACCTCAAATGCCATTTGTGTGACCTTATGCAAGTAACTTAATTTCCTACTCTCTTAATCTGTAAAGTGAAGAGGTTGGATCAAATGGACTATAAAGTTATTATGAATAGGCAGGCAGCAAAATCATGAGCTTGTAAGACGTTTCTTCTTTATCATCCTCAGTTTCTTCTTCCTTACACCTCCCCTTCCTTTTTTTTCCTTGTATCCCTCATTTACCTAGTGTGGTCATGTCCTCCCTCTTCCTTAGGAGAATGATTGCTTTTGAATGGATTAGGAATAGCAATTAACTTCTGGAGAACTTTTTAATGAACTACTAATTGTAAAAGTTTAGCCTATGTTAGGGGACTTTTGAGAACTGATTGAGAAAATGTCGTTCTAACTGATTTACAACATATAGGGAAACTGAGCCTAAGAGAGATGGAGGACTTGTATACAAAAATACTTATAGCAGTACTTTTTGTTGCAGTAAACAACTGGAAACAAAGTGATGCCCAGTAACTGGGATACAATTGGGAACAAAATATGGGATATGAATGTTTTGCAATATCATTGTGTCATAAGTAATGATGAAGGAAATCTTTCAGAGAAACCTGGGAAGACTTGCATGAATTGATGAAAAGTAAAGTGAGCAAAACCAGTTTGGCTGGAAAGAAGAATTCAGAGGAGCAGAAAGCAAAGGAGAATAAAAGGAGCGATGTGAGAAAAGCCTGGAAAGGCAAGTTAGAGCCAGATTTTGAAGAAATACTAGGCATAGTTTATGTTTGATTCAGTAGGTCAAGTAGAGGCATCAGAGTCAATATGATTTTATCAAGGCCCTGTTGAGTTTAATGAACGCCTAACTGTAGCATTTTAGGCATTACCATGGTAGGACATAGGCTCATAGTTCTAGAACTAGAAGGGTCCTTAAAGGCCATGTAGTTCAACCTCTTTATATTACAATTGATGAAACTGAGGCCCCAGCAGATTAAGTGGATTACTTACTAAGGCCTCCACAGGCAGTAAGTATCACTGCTGGGATTTAAATTCGTCTGAAATTAAATTCAGTATGGAATTTCAATGCTCTTACGGCAGGGACCTTCAAAATGTCCCTTTAATTATGCCTCATAGATAGTTGCCCTCCTTCTCTGTTAATTAGAATCATATATTTGAAGCTGAAAGGATATCTTCAGGGGTCAATATTTATCTGCTCTAACCTTTTCATTTCAAGGTTGAGAAAGCTGATTTGCCCAAAGTTGCAAAGTTGAATTCAGATCCTCTGACGCCATATTCTATCCTTTCCATTACATCTGAATGCATCTTCCACATAGTCTAGTCTCTCCATTTCTACAGTGCAGAGTCATAACAAAAAATATGCTGTAGAGAACTAATAGGAAAGAGAAAAAAGATTTAAAGTTAGATTACAAATAATAAATGCCTGAGAGGTATAAACACCAATCTTTGACTGGTTTCATAAACCCTTTCCCAGAAGCATGTAAATCCTTGTCTCTGTTAGGTACACACATAATCACTCATGCCAGAACATTTTTTACAATGCTTTCAATTGAGGAGTGAGTTGATCTAAAGAATCACTACAAACTATGAAAAGCTCCAGCTACCCATCTGCATGATCAATAGCCAGGTTACCCTTGTTTTATAATCTTTATATACAAGCAAAACCGGACTGGTAATTTTTTTTTGTGCCCTTTTCAAGAGACAAGAAAATAATGGGGGTGTTCTAGCAATCTGGGATTTGGGGACATTCTATTAGTCTTCTTGCAGACACTAGATGGTGCAGTGGATAAAGTACTAGGCTTGGAGACCAGAAAATCTGCATTCATATTTGGCCTCAGACACTTCCTAGTGGTAAGACCCTCTGTTTGCCTCAGTTTACTCATCTGTAAAATAAGGATAATAGTACTTACCTCCCAGAGTTGTTATAAGGATTGAATGATGATAACTGTAAAGCACTTAGCAGAGTGACTGACACATAGTAAACATGACGTGTTTTAAGTTATTAGAGCTTTTTTTGTTCAACTAATTGTTTTTGCTCATAGTTGCTAAATTCAGTAGACTCTATGCTGTCCTCTAAATTTCTCTCTCCTCCCTAGTTATGGCTCTGTTCAACATTTTCTTGGCTATCTAAATTTGAAATTTAAGTTGAAAGTGAATATAAGAAGTTGTTTTTGTGTTTCTCTAAGGGAATATTCATTTCTCTTTCTGGTCATTGCTACTTGCCTAACAATTCAAGGAATTGCTTTAAACTATGTGATTAAAAAAAAAACAGTGATACTACTGATGAGCAGTATGAAATTCCTAATGTAAGTTATTTTAATGAAATGTTCTCAGTTTTTTGAGGATAATTATTATTTATTTTGTATTTCAATACAGATTTTTAAAACTCCTTTTGTACTTAACAAAATAGCAAGTCTCTATAACAATGACTTCCCTTAGTTATGTCCTGTCTCCTTCCCAGGAAAGGACCCAGGAATGAAGTCGTAGTACTAGTGCTAACTCCCACTACATTTGCTAAGTAGTTCTTTATAATTCTTTAAGATTCTGAATTCACGTGTAGCTTCATATGGAAGTAGCCTTACAGCATGCAAAATTTAAATATATGGAAAATAATTTTAATTTAAGCAGTTCCTACATAGATAAAATATGTGGAAGATTTGAAGCAATTGTACATGTAATTTCAATCATAGAGAATTAAAGCTGGAAGAGATCTTTGTGCTTGTCTAAGTTCCTTTTACAGATGAGGAAACTAAGGCATGAAGAGGCTAATTGAACCCTAGATTAGAGGTCCTTAATATTAGGTCAGTTTTGAAAAATATTTTTAATAACTATATTTCAACATAATTGGTTTCCTTTGTAATCCTACATATTTTATGCATTTGAAACATTGTCCCCAAGGAGTCCATAGATTTCACCAGATTATGAAAGGAGGACATGATACAAAATAGGCCAAGAACTCCTGATCTAATTCATAGAGACAGATATTGTCTCCTGACACCCAGTCCAATACTGTCTTTTTATCTTACCACTCTACCTCTCTTTTACCATATTCCCTCCCTGAAGTGATGCTTTTACATGACCTATTAATTGCTCACATATCTTAGATAGGGTGGTATTCACCAACTCTGTTCCTTTGGGTGAGATGGAGGACTGCCAGATCTTCTCATCTGCTCTGCTACTGCCTCCTAAGGGCTTCCAGGCCTTACCATCTGCCCCGTCTCTATGGCCTCCTGACCCCTGGCACTTTAATCTAACCCACTGATATAACCTAAGGACACTGGGTCTTGCTGACTGCCCTATAGTTAAGCTTTCTTTTAGTTATTTCCTCCCTTATCACAGTGTGTGTTCATCCTTCGTTGCTGAAGACGACCATACCATCAGAGATATAATGACATGAGTTGCACTTGACTTTGCTTTTTTCAGTGTCGGAAGGAAGTCTGTGCAGGACACCAGCTTCACTTCTCCTCCAGAGCCATCTGAATCCAGTGACCAGATATTTATCAGGATAACTGGAGATGATCCAGGATGAGGCACCTGGGGTTAAGTGACTTGCTCTTTCAGAATAGAAACTACTTGGGAGTAGGAACTGTCTAACTTAACACAGTGCTCCGTCCATAATAATGGCTTAACAGAGGCTTTTTTCATCCATTTAGCTATATCAGAAGACTGCTAAATTCTGGAAATTAATTTCTAATAAATTGACTTTTACACATGACTGCCTCAAAGTTCACTGGGTGACTTTGAGCAAGTCATTTTTTGTATCTCATTTTCAATGTCTGTAAGACAGAAGTAATGATGGGTTTTATCTCAGTTGATTTAGAAAATAGTTGAGATATCATATATGTACTGTCAAAGTAGTGAACTGTGTTGTGGTTGTGCTGGTTTATCCTTCATTCTTGGAAAAGATCAGGACATCAGGGAGATGATGACATGACTTGCAATTGATTTAGAGTGAGGGAGGGCTGTGCAAGGTCACCAGCCTCACTTTCTTTTCCAGAGCCATCTGAGTCCAGTGGCCTGATATCAATCAGGATACAGTGGGAAACCCTGGCCCTTTTAAGCTAAGATCTTTTCAGATTCTCACTTTGAGTGAGACAATTCCCATCAAGGGGTGGCCCCTTTAATAAAAAACTGGGACCCTCAGGGTTGCTTGAAAAAAGTGCTATAGTTACTATTTATGTAATTCACTCTGAACCTAGAGGGCCCAAAAAATAATCAATTAAGTGTTCCTGGGTAACAATTTATTCAATGAGTATAAAGATCCATAAGACTTTGTTCCTACCTTCCAAAAGTTTACAAATTAGTGGGAGGAGTTTTGTGGTATGGTGGATAAGGCACTGGATTTGGAGTTAGGAAGATCTGGGTTCAGATTCCTTGTTAGAGATTTACCAGCAGTCTGACCCACCACAAGTCACTTTGTTCTGGAGTCGTAGTTGGTCTTAGCATCAGTCAGATTTCCTAAGTCTTTCAGAATTGTTTTACTTTACAATGCTATTGTTAACTATATCAATTATTCTCCTGGTTGTGTTCACTTCATTCTGTCTTAATGCACATAAATCTTTCTAGGTTTCACCCTAGGAAATCACCCTTTTCCATCAGTTTTCAGCAATATGATATATGCATATACCACAATTTGTTCATTCATTCCCAACTAGAGGGTCTCCCTTTGTTTCAGGTTTCTTGCTACAACATAAAAAGCTGCTATCAATATTTTTGGACATATGGATCTTTCCACTTTTTATTAGCTCTCTTTGGAAGTTGAATCCTTCTGATTCTCAGCTGGCCTACTTATAGGCTATGCTGCCTCAAATATGGTTGTACCTTGGACACACTAGTTTCACATTCTTAAACTGAATTTTGAACTTGATGAATTGTGATAAAGAAAACTGACGTAAAATAAGATCATAGATTTAGAGCTGAAAGGGACTTTAAAGGTCATTGAGTTGAACCTATTCATTTTACAGAAAGTTTGAAATAAATAAGCAGAAAAGGTTGAGTTTAACTACAGAGGAAAAAGATGTATCTTGAAAAGTGTGCTGAAAAGTCAGTGATCTCTTCACTAAGTGTCATAATATGTGCCTTATGTAGGCATAGAAAAGAGGCATATAACAGCAAGAACTTATAATAGGAATAGAACTGGATATAGAACACATACAAATATGAAAAAGTAACACAGATGAGTGCAGATATATAGCAAAACATAAGTGAATCAAGACATAGTCCGTAGGGGTTAATGAGGAAAGGACTTGAGTCAGCTTTTTGAAGCTGGTAAAGGAGTTTGAATTGGTAAAGAGGAGCCAGAAAGAATGCTTCAAGTAGGTATGGTATGAATACAGGAATAAGCAAGTTATACAAAGGGGCAGGAAAATAGAACTGCATGACTGGAACAAAAGCCTGGGCTGAGGGAAGTAATAAAGAGGGGTCAGTCAAACCAGGTGGTGGACAGAGGGCATGAGAAGCTAGGCAGAGGCCACCGGTGGAGCTACTGTGGGGGGCATCTCTTATTTTTTTCTTTTGTTTTATTGTTTTCTACTCACACCACAACCACTAGTTCAGATCTTCATCACCTCTAGCCTGCTAAGTGGTCTTTCCCTGTATTCAATCACACTCCCTCAGAACCAGTTCTTACATGGCTGACAAACTGGTATTCCTGAACACAGGTTTGACCATATGACTCCTCAGCCCATGGAATTACCGTGATTGTGCTTTGTCTCTAGGATAACGTGTTAACTCTATTCAGCATTAAAAGTACCTCAGAATTTAGAGTCAACCTATCTTTCCCAATTGATCAGGCATTATTTCTCCTACTTTTTGCCCTCCTCCTCCTAAACCTAATTGCCAATATTTACATAACAACTTTAAGGTTTGAAAAACTTTACAAATAACTCATTTGATCCTCACTACACTCCAGGGAGGTAGGTGCTATCATTATACCAATTTTACAAATGAGGGAACGGAGTCAGGCAGAAGTTAAATGACTTGTTCAAGGTCATGAAACTAGTAAGTGATTGATCCTGGATTGTAATCCAGGTCTTCCTGATTCCAAGTCCAGCACTCCAGTTAAACTCATCTCTTTATTGTTCCATGTACAAAACGCTCCATATTCCCACCTCAGTGCCTTTGCAGTCTGTCCCCTTATTTCCCCCCTTAGAACACCTTCAAAGTTAAATTTAAATACCTGAAATCTTAAGAGGACTTCAGAGTAGATTTCCTCGGTTTAGTTTCTCCTTACTTTAAGTATTTTGCGTGTATCTTGTGGTTTACTTGTCCATGGGCATCTTTTAACTCTCACCCCAAACTACCATATAAATCAGAGTGAAGACAGGGGCTGGTACACTTTTGCATTTTTGTCCCTAATAAGTGCAAAATAATTGTTCTTTTGGTGGGTCCTAAGGCTGCGCCTTCAGTTTTTCCTGGTGAAAGCTGAATAGGGAGAACTCTCACGGTGCATGTATTTGGCACTGCAAACTATCTGCGCCAGCTCTTACCATTTTGTAGATGAAGAAACTGACACCCAGAAGTATAGAAAAGTAACTTGCCCAAGTTCACACAAGTGCCACACGCAATTTGAACTCAAGTCCTTCGACTCCAGAGCCTCTTATTTGGGGGAATGCTCAGATACTCTGAACATAGTTATAAAGACTAGGTAATGCCATCATAATAGCAAAACCTGTCATTATACCCACGGTCATCCACTTTGGCAGCCACAGACTACTGCTTCTTCTCCCATTTTGGGGAGAAGCATCTGCCCTTGATGGGCTCCCTCCTTCCTCCTGGTCTTTCCAAACAGGACGGGAAAGACGTCTGAAGGCAGTAGCCAGCGCTCCCACCTCAGCGATTGTCAAGTGGCCAAGGGCCCCGTACGCATGCGTTGCCAGCAGCCCCACCGGCCACCCCCAGCCCCTCGGGGGCCCTGCCCTCCAAGGCCCCCAGCCGGCGTGGAGCGTGGGCTGCGTACTTAGCGTAGAGTCGGCTTTCTTTGGGCTCCGCCTCCTAGCGAAGCCTCCGGGAGCCTTAGGCTACTGTACGTAATGGGCGTTCGCCGAGGTGGGTGGTGGAGGGGCCGGTGTACGCCAGCAGCGTAGCCTTGGCCCGAGGACGAGGATGCGGCTGCGCGGGTGATTGAGCGGGGCCTCGTACGCCGGGAGCGTAGCCGAGCGTGGGGCGGGCATGCCGCCTCGACGCAGCTAGCGCAGCCGGTTTTGATGAATACGCTCTTTGGTGCAGCCGGGCTTTGGTACCGAGCGGAGAGGAGATGCACACGGCACTCGAGTGTGAGGTAACTATAAAACCCCGATTTGTTTACATTCCCTCCCCCAGAACCGGCCCCATCCGCTACGGAGACCGCGAGTCCCGGGACCGCGGGGGATGGAGGCGGGCGGCCGAACCGGGGATGGTCGGCCGGGGCCCCGGGGGCCGGGAGGGTGTTGGGTGGCCAGGCTGCGGCTTCCCCGCTCCGTCCGTCCCTGCTGCTGGAGGCGGCGGCGCGCAGAGGGCGGCGGGGCGGCGGCCGGGGCGCGGAGCTGTGTTGCCCTTCACGTGCGCCCGGGGCTCGCGCCGCCGTTCGCCGGCCGGCGGGGCCCCGGCTGCGGGCGGCTCCCCCTCTGAGTCCGGAGGGAAGCGGCGGCCGGGGGAGGGGCAGGCCGGAGGGGGAGTGGGGGTGGTCGCTGGAGGAGGCCGCGGCGAGGCCCGGTTGGGCTCCACGCGGCCACCGGCTTGGCTTTAAAGCCCCGCCGCAGACTGTCTGGAGGGGCGCGGGGACGCCGAACCCGCCTTTTATTGGCTTAAAATGGGCAGAAGGGTAACGGCCGTGGGGGGGCCCCCTGCTACCTCCGGGCCCCCGATCTTTGTCTACCCGTCCTCATGGCAGATCGATTGGGGGGCGGTTTGAACCATGTGGGGGAGATGCCTTTGACTAGCGATTCACGTGGGAGGATGGGTGGATTCTGGGGGCGAGGGGCGGGGGCTCGTCCGGCAGCGCCCGGAGCTGCGGCGTGGCTCCCGCTTTGTTCAGGAGGTGGCGGACGGACGTGAAGGCGGGGAAGGGGCTGCGGTGTAGACCCTCCCCCCGCCCTCCCCTCCGCAGCCTCGGATCGTGGCCGGCTCCTCCCCGCCAGGTGAGGAGCACGAGGGGCTTGGGCCTGGCCGAGCTGCGTGGAGAGACCCGCAGTTAGGGCGGGGTCTGCGTGACGTTGAAGCGCTGCCTCCGACTGCAGTCTCGGGTGGAGGCGACTTCACGTGGGGCCCGAGGCCGCGCCGGAGAGCCGGGGAGACGAGACCAAACCCCGCGGGCTCCCGAGCTGGGCGTTAAAACCAGTGCGGAGTCGACCTCTTTTTATTAAAAATGTAGGACGTTCGTCTCCAGTCACGCCTGGAACCCCTTTCTAATGAGAAATGTGACCAAAAAGCCCCTTGGAGTGTCATACTAGTAAAAACACAAATGCAAGCAGACCAGAGTAACAGGGTGACCTGGACAATTAGCTCCAGTTGGGCTAGATGGCCTCTTTAAGTCTCTTCCAACCCTGAACATTTTATGATTAATTGAATTTTTCCTTGTTGATGTTTGAGGGGGTCAACTTGTCAGCACAAACATTTTTAGATTATTCCTGGGAGCTTTGAAGCTGGAGAAAGGGAACTCCAAGTAGCTTAAATAATTATAATTCCTTGGATTTTTAAAATATTATTTTTGGGGGGTGGGGGACGGTATGTGAGGAGGGTAACCTTATCTCCATGAAAACTTCATTGTTGGCAGATCCCTAGGAGCTTTGAAACTGGAGAGAGGGAATCTTAAGGAGCTTACGTTTTGAAGAATGTATTTGCTTGGCTCGGCGTTTATAAATCCTTGGCATTTCATATGTGTAAATCCTACGTTAAATTGATAAATACAAAAGTACACTGTGGGGGAGGATCCATTTTCCAGTTGGTTTAGATGTGGAGTGTAAATTGAAAAATAAGGCTCTAAGTGCCTACACCCAGAAATCTTTATTTTTACAAGTTTCATAATAGCTTATTTTGGTAGTCTTTATTGAAAATTTATGATGGGATAGTCTGCCAGTTTTGGAACTTGTCGAGATTTTTCTTAGTGGAATAGAAACAGCCTGAAGCTTGGCATATTGTCAGTTAACGAATCTAGTGTCTTTCAACACTTACTGTGTACTTACTTTGCCCAGTCTGCATTAGGAAGCACTGGCTAGTCAGAAGATGTATTTGGATTACATATTTCCTTTGTGCACAGCCTGACTCAAAGAGTAGGATTAAAATGTAGCCACATGGGGTATTTTTCTAATACTGATGTAGCCACACTTCTGCATGATGTATTTGTATACTTTGTATTTATATATTTAACGTAGTATTGTGCTGTTACAGTGATGAGTTTTTTTTTTCCCCAGCGACCGGATTCTGTACTTGAATTATTGGTCTTAGTATAATCATGTTTCCGGTTTTTTCCTTTGTCTCTTGACTCCTCCATTGTTCCCTGTCAGAGATTTGAATGCCCGAAGATTTGTACGTATTGTTCTCTTGTAGTATTTGGATCTTTCAAAAGCAACCATTTCATACTGGTTATTTCAAGTGCCTGGCTTAGACTCAAGGACTATTTTGGGTGGTCTTACTCAGAACTTGATCTGTTTCATATTTCTTAAGACCAATTTTAGAATACTCTCATTTTACTTTCTTGAACCTCTACTTTCATTTAGCCACATGATATTTTTAGCAGAAAAAGTCCTTAATTATTTTTTAAAATAATACCAGCATGCTTGGGCACATTGTAGAATTAGTAAATACTGGTTGAAATAAAATTTCATATTTTTTCCCCATCCCCAAAGAAGATTGCTAACTGGCAAGCAAGGTTCTTGAATGGGAGAGTTTGGAATCTTGTGCCATAAAGAGGTAGACTGAATGGTTCTGGCCCCGTTAGGCAAACTGGCCAGTCTTACCAAGAAGAAAAAAGAACAAAACGAGGAAATAGACTGGAATGAGAAAGAGTTGGGGGCAAAACCTTGTTTAGCTAAGTATAGCCACAGAAGTCAGTCTAGTCTATATTTACTGCTATAATGTTATTAGAAACATTGTAGACACATAATCAGTTTTCAGGAAAGTTTAGATGTGAAGCCAAAAGCTTGACTTTTTACCATCAGCATAGTGCTGCCCCCTTGTGTTAATTTACTGCATATTAAATTGAATCTCAATCTTTAAAATATTCTTCCTAAAGCATGCAAGTTTTTTTTTTTTAATCATTTTCTTGCAGTATTGCTTATTAGACTGAGGGCAGCACTCTTTTATCAGTCCATTTAATGACAATTTTTTGTCATTAAATTATTTTGTCAGTCCATTTAATGACAATTTTTTAGAGGTAGGAGGGCAAAGAAATAATAAAAAATCAAAATGGAAGAGAACAGCAACTTCATGCTCCTTGGAGTTTGTCTTTTTTGTCTACAAAGTCTGACACTTGATTATGTAATTTATTTTGAGACCCTCTTTTTTCTGAATAATTGGTGTTGCATGATTCATGCTTCCTTGGTTAGTAGTTTGATTTTTTTTTCTGTTGTATCTTCATTGGAAAATAAAACCTGAAATGATAAAACTCTAATTGGCGTTTTATTTTTAAGGTTTAGTTTGTTGGTGTGAACTATTAAGTGGGTAACCTTGACAGTTCTAAATGTTTGAGATTAAAGTTGCCTGCGTTGACTGAATTGAGAATACCTCATAGATGAAAACTTAACATTCCTGAATAGTATTAGTTGAACATTTCAATTAAATTTTGTGAATGGAATTAGCAAAATTAAACTAGTACTTTCTGTTAAATTTGAAATTTAGATAGCTTTTAAATTCACCAATGACAAATAAGGCACTTTTTAAGAAAAGAGACAAAGGAGATAATTTCTATGATGAATTCTTTATCTGAAATGTATACGTTATCTGAAGTGTCTGAATCAGATAACTCCAAATATGCTAAAATATACATAAATAAGTTTTGTATTTAACTGGTCTCCTTGGAATCTAGTGATGCAGCTGTTGACCAAAATATTTCTGCATCTCCTTTTTAGGAATTGCTTCCAGAAACAGTTTGAATGCAAGACATTGCCTATAGTCACTTTATTTTCATTAAAAAATGTCATTGATCAGTTTGATCACTTCTCTGGAGAACTCAGAACCACTCCCTAATAAAGAGTGGCTCAGAAAAATATATAGAAATAATATCTAGGGAAATTTGAAGTTATTGCTCCAAGTAAAATGGACTGCTCAGAGGCACATGGCTTCTCCCACACTAATAGTACACAAGCTACTATTTATTGGGCATATTGTAGAAGGTATCATTCATTATTCATTTGTCGATTAGACTATATGTCTCTTCAAACAGATTCTGGGAAGTTTTGTAACTAGTACTATGCACTTGACTGTTGAAATAGCCTGCCTGCTGGTGGGCTGTCTGTCTTGTCTCACGACTAATATCCTCCAACTACCAAAGTGATTTTCCTAAAACTCAGGTATGACTGTGTCACCTTACCTACCAATAAAACTATTTGCTCCTTATTGTCTCCAAGATAAAATACAAAAGGCTGTTTGGCATTCATAGTCCTTTATAATCTAGCCCCCGTCTACCTTTCCAGTCTTTATACCTTCCTCCTTGTCATATACTCTTAGATCCAGTAATCCTAGCTGGCAGTTTCTCTGTCTCCCATGTGTGGGATAGTTTCCCCTCTACTCTCACCTGACCTCCCTGGCTTCCTTCAAGTCTTAATTAAAATCCTTTCTTTACTGGAAAGTATCTCCAGTCCCTCTTAATTCTAGGACTTTCTCTCCTTTAATTGTTCTCTAGTCTGTATGTAGCTTTCTATGTATATATTTGCATGTTATTCTTCATTATGTTGTAAACTATCTCAAAGACTGTCTTGTGTCTTTGTATCTCTAGCACCCAGCACAATGCCTGGCATTAATAAAGTTTTATTTCTATTGATGTTTTGCTGTAACAGCTGTCAAAGTGTTGATAAAGAGTTTCAAGAAATGTTTAGTAGAGCTTCCTATTAGATTTAGAGAGGACTACTGATTTGTAGAGATCCTTAGATCAGGGTTAGGAAACAGGAGTGAATGCTCTTTTCCTCCAGTCTCTTAAAGATTTATTTAGTAAGAACACAGAAAAGTAAGCAACAGATAGTGCCTGCTTTATGTGTAGAGCACAGAATATTTAGGGGAAAAAATTTGCCATACATAGGAATAAGATAATTTAATGAACCTTGAAAAAGCATGTATAGAAGTCAGACTGAATTCAAATTTCAGCTGAAACTTACTGGCTATATGACTAGATAACTCATTTAACTTTTCAGAATATTCTCTTAATGGGAGATTATTGTGTTTATACTCTGCCATAGTGATGTGAAGAAAGTAGTTTATATACCTAAATGTTAAATATATGAAATATTTAAGGACATTATAAAGATAGGTCTGTGTAGAGGACCTTAGAATTATCTGGTCCACCCCCTTTATCTTACTGATGAAGTAATTCTCCCAGAGAAGCTATGAATGATCTTGTTGATAGGACGATGTCTGAGTTGTTTTTAGATACCAAGATACTAAGTCTCAGAAGTACTGCATTAGGAATTTGTTAACATCCATTGTGCTTTTCTTAATTAATCACTTAAATTTGTAAATTAGTTTGTGGAATTAGATGTACCCATCTGATGAGGAAATTCTTAGGTTATGACAATACTTCAGTGGAAGGGAATTTAAGAAACCAGTTGGTTAATAAAAAAGAACTTCAATCTATTTTAGACTAAAAATATGTTTTTGATTTACTGTATATCATCTATGTATTTGCTTCCAGAGTTAGATATTAAAACCTAATTTCCCCCTCTATTTCTGGCTTACTTATATGGAGAATTATGGTAAAAAAAAAATAGCTCTTCGTATATAGTTATGTTGCTAGAAAATGTTATAAAATGTGAGGGGCGGGATATTTGCTCTTAAAGCTCCTTGTAACTTGAAGACCAAATATTTGTTTTTGGTGCTAATAAAACTAGCAACAGATGATTGTGTTACTAGATGCGTTCCCTAAATTTATATTTTTGTTAAAAAACATTCTCTTAATGTTTTATTATATTGTCAGCATGAATATTCTTTGTTCGAGGTTTCATAGTGCCCCCCATTTGCTGAATCTTTTTCTTGAAGATAATGGTTGGGTGGAAAATTCATTCTCACCTTCACCCCTTCTCCCCTTAAAGAATTCTGTCCCTTAGAATTTGCTTATGTTGTGACTTCCCCTGTCTCCCAGGAATGTATCCTTTTCTTTGTCATATACACTAAGACTTCAATTAATGACGACCCAGATTTAAAAGGAATAAATTCTGTATTCAGTTTTATGCAAAAACCTAATTGAGGAAGCTCAAAATAGAAATCCAGAAAAACAACTTGTTAATGACTTCAGTAAATAAAGGTCTTTTGTGTTTTCTACAGTTATGTTTATTACTGTGCATTCTGAGTTGTTTAGAATACTCAATTCTGACCTAGAGGCAAGAGCCTGTGTTTCAATAATACAATAAGTTTTGACAACTCTCCCTGGTGCAGGAAGTTAGACAGATTTTTGGTTTATTAAATTTATTTATAGACTTTGGTTTGGTCCAACAGATACACAAACCTCCCTATGGAAGATCTCCAGAAGCATTTAATCAGTTGTCAACAGGAAGAATTCTAGCTTGTAACTTTGATAATACAATATGAACATTGACACAGGAGTCTGGTTGACTCTCAATGTTGACTTTGTCATTGTTAATGTGTTTCAAAAAGAATTCATTGTTCAGGTCACTCGGGTGACCCAAAGTGAACTCTGAGTTGTACTGGGAGGGAACTCTTAAGTTCTCCCTGAGGAATCAGGGTTATCTTTGGTTTTACTATGTCCTCCCTAGTTCTTTGATCTGCTCCTCTCCTCTGCCATTCAACACATGGTCCAAGTTGTTAGTATAGACATTTTAATAAGAAATAATAGACTGCAAGACAGCCCAGCTTTTCAAAGTTACACATTTGAGAGCATGGAGAAAATTGGACTGAAATCATCATGTCTGCTTTTTTTGGTGGAAGTACTAATTTTTCAGACGATAAACATACAATTTTTAAGCGAGAATGAGTACATGATAGGGTGGCATCTTTTATCCACTGTGCAAAAAAAATTTTTTTAGAGTGAGAACTTCAAGAACTCTTTAGTCTTTATTAGGAAGTTCAATTAGGGAAGTATAAACAATAGCCTAGGTACCGAATGTCTCTTTTCACTGGTAGGAGTAGGTAGTAATGCTGTGGTCTCATCTAGAGCAGTCATTCTCAAATTTTTGCTCCATGGACCCTTTTACACTTAAAAGTTGAGGACCTCACCCCGTGTAAAGCGTTTTTGTTTACATTGGTTATATTTGTTGATATCTGCCCTATTACAAATTAAAATGTCTTAGCATTATTATGAAAATAGTTTTGACCTCTCATCTCTTAATGGACCGGTGGTTCCCCAGACCACTGATCCACAGGAAGAGCAGACTCAGCTCTGTGGGAGGTTGGAGAAGTCTAGTGGAGTGACATAAGGATAAGATCCTGTGGGTGGCCAGTACTCCCATACCTCCTCAATACTGTTAGTTGAGGTATGGAGATAGCATTTGTATTGGGCAAAAGTTCCTTCTCTCTACCCTTGTTGCTTTAAGGCAATGCTTCTTTTGGCCATTGCACCATTTCAAACTAAGAAAATGCATTGCATTGGGAATCGACCTGGATTTGAATCCGTACTTTACTGCTTATCATTACTATGGTCAGTGAGCATCACCGAACCTCTGGACCATATTTTTCTCCTCATTGGTGAAAGATGAAGTTGAATTAGATCATCTCTAGCATACCTTTCTGGCTCTAAATCTTAACTGCTACGTTAAAAACCATAGTATGTTTAGCACTATTAAAAAAAACGTTTATTTTTAGTTTTCAACATTCATTTCCATAAGATTTTGAGTGTCTTCCTTCTCAACACGGTGTGAGGCTGTACTTAAACATTCATATTAAAAATATTTTCACATTAGTCCTGTTGTAGAGAAGAATTAGAATCAATGGAAGGAACCACTAGAAAAAAGAAATAGCAACCCCAAAAAGCAAATAGTCTGCTTGGATCTGCCTTCAGACTCCATAGTTCTTTGTCTGGATGAGGATGGCATTTTTTCCATCATGAGTCCTTTGGAGCTGTCTTAGATTGTTGCATTGCTGAGAAGAGCTAAGTCTATCAAAGTTAGTCATAACACAGTGTTTCACCAGCATTTTCTATTGGTTGATCTTAACCTATTTCTTTTGATAGTTTTGTCATTCTTGAAATCATCATGCTGATTTAGTGTCTTCTGACTCATGTTTTTCACCATCTACCTTCAAATTTCAAGGCTTATGGATTTTTTCTTCACAATAGTTATAGTACTTACTCCTGTCACTTCCACATCTCTAGTTGAGATCCTTAATGAATTTTTGTGAGGCAGCATGGAATAATATAGCACTAAATTTGAAGTGAAGAGCTGGGTTCCAAATCTCTTTATTAAAGGTGGGCAACTATGGGCAATTCATTTAACCTCTTATCCCAAATTTCCTCCCCAGTAAAATGGGGTTAACTTCTGTAGTACCTACTTTAGAAGGTTAAGTTGCCCCTGAGATAGATATAGTCGTAAATACCAGTTAATATTTTGCCTATATTATTGTCTCCTTTTACCTTTTCTTTTAGGTCTTTCTCCCATGAATACATTTGAGTAATCAGTATATCACAGTAATCATTTCCCTACTGAAAAATGAATAGCTGTCCATAGCTTAAATATAGAATCTTTGAGTCTGATTCTATTCCGTCTTTGAAGCTTTAAGTTGATAATGTTACCCTTTAGGTAAGCCACATTCTAGGCAGGATAGTACAACTTAACCATGTGCTACTCTGATAGCCAGTTCTCTCCCATCTCCTTAAAGTTGCTTAAAACATCATGGATACAACCCCCATCTTCACCCTTAGCTCCTAGCCATCATATTTTATTTGCACCTCTTTGCACATAGAATACTAAGAGGGTGTGTGTGTGTGTAAGCTATAGACAGCTGATAAGTCTCTCAAATAAGTTAGACTTTTCATTTTTTCTTGTTGAATTGTTGGCCATGGAAAAATGTAGGCGCTCATTTCAGCCATCTAGCGGTGAAAGTCAGAAACTGCTTTGGTGAATCCTGGTGTGTGATTACATTGATGAGGTATATTTTCTAAAATCACATAATCCGAAGTGACAGTCATCCCACATGCAAACAAAAGCATTAGTAAAAGTAGTAAATTTGTTCATCCAACAAGCTTGATTTGTTAATTTATTAGAAAATTAAATTGGTCAGGTACAGTTTTGTCTTTACAAAGCCATACTAGTAATGTCCTGGATCTTACCCTAATACTTCTAGGGGACAGTTATGCCAATTATGACTTGAAAGTACATAGTAAAGCAAAAATTATAAAGAAGTAATATAAAGTACAAACTTATTCAGCCCAGAAAATAATAGTACATATACTGAACGGGTTGAAATGACCAGAAAGGTCAGATCTCTCCTATAAGGTTATTTAAGCTCATTTTTGAAGTAAAGAAGAACTTACATGAAGAAAAGAAGAGCTTATATTTATTTAGCACTTTGTTCACTGCAGAATAGTATTTTTAATTGTTTTTGTTTTGTGAAGTATTTACCAATTCCATGTAAAATCTTTACAATCATTTTTTAAAGTTTTAAGTTCCAAATTCTCCCTCCTAGCCCTCTCCCCTCCTTGAGAAGGCAAGTGATATGATTTCAATTATACATGTTGAAGTCATGCAAAACATAAGTCCATATTAACCATGCAAAAGAAGGCACAACCAAAATAAAACAAACATAAAGTTAAAATATGTGCTTCAATTTGTATTCAGAATTCATTGCTTCTCTCTCTGGAGGGTGGATAACATGGGCATTTAGATTTGTCTTGAAAAATCATTGTGTGGTTCAGACAAGCTTAGTCTTTCACAGTTGACCATCCTTACAGTATTGCTGTTGCAATGTATATAGTATTTTCCTGGTTCTGCTCACATCTCTTCACTAGTTCATGTAAGTCTTCCAATGTGTTTCTAAAACCATCCTGCTTGTCATTTTTAAAAAAAACTGATTTTTCTCAGTTGCATGTTAAAAAATTTGACATTTGTTTTAAAAATTTGAGTTCCAACACTAATTCATTGTTGGTGGAGCTGTGAGATCATCCAACCATTCTGGAGAATGGTTTGGAACTATGCCCAAAGGGCTACAAAAATGTGCATACCCTTTGACCCAGAAATATCACTACTAGGACTATATCCCCAAGAGATTATA
>CM053771.1:222725677-222742762 GCA_028658325.1 Potorous gilbertii | reverse complement strand
ATGGGGAGAAAATTTTGGAACCCAAAATCTTGTGAAAATGAATGTAAAAAGTTAAATAAATTTATTTTAAAAAAATAATAATAAAAAAAAATAAAATATTCTTACTCAGGCAGTTTTAGAGAAGCTTGAAAAGACCTGTATGGATGTCCACATTTGCTAAGATTTTTGGCAGGGGACAGGGAGCAAGTGAGAGAGAGAAAAGAGTCTAGGACTATGACTTCATCCATC
Source organism: Potorous gilbertii (assembly GCA_028658325.1). Lineage (NCBI taxonomy): Eukaryota > Metazoa > Chordata > Mammalia > Diprotodontia > Potoroidae > Potorous > Potorous gilbertii. Next base: position 222,742,534 of record CM053771.1, on the reverse strand, counting down.
GAGGGGAAGTCTTACTAAGAAAGTCCTTCTCCCAAGCATAGCTAACATTTATATAGCACTTTTAAGATTTGCAAAGCAATTTTTATCTGGTTTATAACTCTAAAGTAGCTACCAGGAGCTATGCTAAGCACATATATTCTATCATGGAAGACAACATGTATATATTTATAAGCATTTGCAGAATATAAATATGAAATAATCAGGGCACTATCACTTTAGTTTTTTCTTTTTTGGGAGGGAGGGGTATAAGGTTTCATGTAGAGGGTGGTACTTGTGCATTCCTTTCATAAGGTATGGCCAGTGCAATGGCAAAGAGACAGCAGATGAGGGTCCACGTATGAGGAGTAAAGTAGACAGTCTGGCTAAATCAGAGCAGGGAAAGGGAGTAATAAATACGGCAAGAAAGGTAGATTGGAGTCAGGTTGTGATGGGCTTTAAAAACCAAACAGAAGAGATTATATATCTGATCCCACATGGAACTGGGAGCCACAGGAGTTTTCTGGGTAGGAGAATGACATTGTAAGAACTAAACCTAACTATATAACTAACCCTAAACTAAACCTAAACCTTACCAATTATAAGAACTAACCTAAACTAAAACTAGACTTATCACAGCCTTAGAGGGTTCCTGAAGCACTATGAGGAGCTTGTTCACACACAGTTGGTTTTTGTCAAAGGTACATCTTGAATCCAAATATTCCTTTTGGGGAAAAAAGGTTAAAAATGGTGAAAATAAAAGATTTCAGATAAAATATTTATGCTTTATTAAAGTTCAGCTCATTTTAGTTATTAAAAATCATACGATATGGTTCATGGGTGAAAAATCAATGATGAATAATGTTTTCCTCTCATATGTAATACTTGAGTACATTACTATCATTTCTTAATAGTAATATAAAAAGGAGTGTTTGGTTTCTTCTACTTGAATTCCACCTATTATACAGTTTTCCATTTCCATAAAAAGATATAAACTTACCTGTTGGTTTTCCTAACCCATTTAAACCAATTAGATATTGGGCAATGCAAATGGAATAAGCTGAAATCCATAGAAGTATGAAATGAAGGCCATTTCATAATTTTTACTTAACACTGAATGAATTCCCAGTGTAAATAAGACTAATTTATAAAGACAGGGATTAAAGACAGATCAAAATCATAACAATGTTGAAAAGCAAAACCAACAGAGAAACATTTCTGTTTTCTCATTGCTTTGGATTTTTTATTAGAACATACTATAATCTTAATATGCTTTTAATTTTACATCAAAACAAAAATAAGAACATGGATACATACCCTTTGTTGTTTGTAATGCTTAAACATCCTTATACAGTGTTCAATGATAAACAGCAGATAAATGCCTCCCAGAGCTACAAGTCCTTTCAATACTGCATCATATTCTTCCAAAAACTCTGGATTTTTTGTTTCATGTCCATGAGGATGCCTGTGCCCATGTCCGTGTCCATGTCCATGTTGATGACTGTGGTCATGGCCCCCTTGTGACTATAAGGATGATATCATTTAAAGGTAAAACACATTATCCCAATTAAACAGACATGTTTTTCCAGGTTTTGTTTCTCATTGTAGAGAGGAATTCCTGAAGGACATTGATTTAGTGCTTGGAACTTTTCCAGAGTTTTTTCATATCTACTACCTCATTTGAGGTTAAATACAGTCTCTTCAATTTGCTTTATGAAGTATCCAAGACAACATTATGTGTTGGTGGGTGTTTAGCAAACATACTTCATGGCAATTCAGCAATGAGCAGAGTAGATATTAAGAGAACACAATCATTAGGGGGCTGTACTGGTTAACACAGGTTAAAAGACAACAATTTCTTATCCTTAGCAGCTAATCATCTAAAACAATCAGACAACCTATTCTTATTTTAAGCATCTAACTGTGCCAAAAATTGCAAAACAAAACCAAAAAACAAAACCAAACAAACAAAAAAAAATCAAGCAAACAACACGATAGAAAATATTTCATAAAATTTGTACTAGGTAGTCTTCATAAGCAAATTAAAATCACTCATCAATTTAATTGTTGCTTATTTTTTAGTGAAAAGCAATGCTATAACTTTCAGCCAATGATTAAAACTTTAAATCAGATAAAAATCGACAATATCCTTAGCATCTCGTTTATTTCCAATGACTTGTGACCCTCTTGCCATGGGAGGAAGCCACAATGTCTCAAGACCTTAAAACTATTAAACAAAATATGGACACTAAGCTTATAAGGATTATAGCAAACACCTTCAGAAGCAATATGTGATAGCCTAAAATGGGTTGTGACCAATTTATTTAGAAATATTAACAAACAGAAGGAGTGTGCGTGCGCACGCACACACACATATTTGTAATTATATCACTTGTATGAAAACTGTATTATCACAAGCTCAGAAGAATCTTCTTCTTAACCATACCAGGCCAATGGGAATACCCTGCTTCCTTTCATGTTCAATTCAGATGCCATCTTCTACACAAAGCTTTTCCCAATCGTTACTGAGCTCTCTTCTCAAATCAGCCCATATTCACTTATATTTTTAAATGTGATATCTCTCCAGTAAAAATAAGCTCCTTCAGGAGACAATTTTAGTTTTGTCTTTGTATCCCCTGGGCCCAACAGGGCTAAAATTTTTCTAAGTGAATTCTAGGAACTAATAATCTGTATATCTTACAGATCTGACACAAGCTATCTTTTGATTCTTTGTTAAAAATAAAATGTCCTCATCAAAATGCACGACTGTTTAACTTTAAAAATAAATGAGTAAAATTTTAAACAACTTGGAGAGAAGCAAGTTAAGTACAATTAATTACATTCCCACATCAAAGTAAAGAACACTGAAAATGGTAACTTACTTCTATACTCATACAGTAAAGCAAACCATTGATTTTAAAAAGGGAGAACAGTTCAATTATGTAAAACGTGCATTTTGTTTACTAAAGCTTAAAAAAACTGATGATATCATTAAAGTAGTTACTCTGCTACAAAGGAAAGAATGTTGGCATGTGACTCATAAGACAGGGGCTTAAACCCCAGCTCTACCAATGACTGTGTTAATGTTGGCAAAGTCAGTAACATCTCTTGACTTCATTTTTTTCATTTGTAAAGTAAGTAATTGGGTTAGTCTCCAAAGGCCCTTCTTCTCTAAATGTATATAAACCTTATAAATTATGTAACCATATCTGGGTAAGACCTCAAATGTCCCAATTTTCCACTTCAGAAGGTATTCTATTGGTTACCATGGTTTTGAAAGCAAGAGGTATTTAATCTGGCTAATCTCTTATCAGTTCCATCAATATCTTTAAAAATATTGCTTTTTAAGCTGTGTTCCAGTATCAGCTAGACAATAACCCAGTAACTAAAACACAATAAATAACCAAATTATTTTAGAAGCTTTTACGGTTTATCATACTTAATTTAAACATTTTTTAAAAAATTCTTACATGTGGAAGCAGATGAAGAAGTGCATCTCCACTCATTGTTCCCACAGCCAGTGCAACCAAGAATGTGAGGAGGAATTTGAAGCATCCTTGGTTAATTATGGGAACCAAGATGACACCTAGCAGCGATAGTAGGCTAATAACCGTGATAGAAATGATACCACAAATCCAGGCTATAAGAAGAAAGATATAAAAGTCAAGACTTTAAAGATATGTAGTAAGCATCAATAAATTTACCTTATGAGCAATCAATGAAGCTTCATTGGTTGACAGAGCTGTGAAGGATCTTCTAGTTTTTCACTGCACGTAAGAATGGTGCTCACAACGTTTCTGACAGGTCATCATCCAGTTTCTGCTGAATACTTTCCATTTTGGACTCACCCTCTCTTAAAGGGCAATCCATTGCATTTTCAGAGACCATTCCAATTATCTGGAAGACGTTTCTTATAATGGATCAACATTTGCCTACCCTTAGTCCTGATTGTGTTCAATGGAGCTAAGCAGAATAGATCTTAATTCCTCTTCCATGTGGAAACTATTCAAACAATTGAAAGTGATTATATGGTTCTTGCCCCATTCCCCCAGATAGTATGCTGCCTTCTAAAATAAACACATGCAATTCCTTCAAGCATTCCTTATATGATAAAGTTTTAAGTCCTGTAATCATTTTGGTTGCTTTTCTATGGAGCACTGTCCAATTTGTCCCTCTTCAAGTGTAAAATATGCTATGTATAACCAAACCAAGAAATTCAGCATAAAATACACTATTATCTCCCCTGTTCTAGACACTACATTCTTGTTAATAACCCCTAAGACGATGTAAGCTTTTTCTAGCAACCACAAGACATATCTCTGACTTATAGAGAACTTGGAGTCAACCAAAAGCCCTAAGTCAGTTTCCCTTGTTTGGTACTTGTCCTCCATGCTTTCAATAAATCTTCCTCTACTTTTTTTTTAAAGAATAGGAAAATAAAATTGTATAATTTCCAATGAATAAGCATATAAAATAGATTAATTTCTCATAAAGAAAAATTTATTCACAGTATTTTAGTATTATAAAATTATTTAAATGTTCATCAGAATAATCAAATAAATTAGTGAGACTCTTAATTGTATCTGTTCTCAGCCAAGTTTTCTTTTTAACAGCTTTTGAAAGATATTTGAATATCATGTTCAACCTCTGATTTACTTCTTGTTTTGAATTTGATTGAGGGTGGAACTGAGAATCTTAATTCAGAGGGTAAGCTGTTATAAATAAAACTAAAGTTTTACGAGCACACTTGTAAGATATGATTCTCCAACAATACACCAAAAATTTTATTACTTTTCTTAATTAAATTGATTCAAAATTTGTGTTTAATGCAGAAATCAATTGGTTCATCTTTTGCTGGATTGTGTCCAACTTTTTCTAGCTCAACATGAGAAGAGTTTCCTATCCAAACCTCATTAATTTTAAGTAGGAATCATGCCATCAATTCTCATATTTTTCATTTATATTGTAACTTTCCCAGTCTACCACTCGTCTCATAGTTCTCACTACAATTCACAAATTTCTTTCACTAACATTATTTTGGGGAGTATTGCAATAAGATATTTACCAAATATACCTCTTCACAAGCTTCTCATACCACCCCGAGGAGATGGGTACCCAAATTGAGAGCTGCAATCTTTGCCTTTTCCCATTCACTATGATATTCCCCACATCCTATGTGTAGGTAGTTGGGTTTTTAAAACCTATTCATAACCCTTGATACTTATCCCTATTAATTCTGCAACAGTAGATATGAGTGGTTATTATAGCTTCAGGCCTTTGGGGATCCAGGCAATCACACATCCCGCAAATTTTCAGCTTTGGGTCACCTACAGGTTTAATGAACATTTTTTGTTGTCTTCCAAACCATTGATGTATAGGTATGAGCCAAAGGGACAGGTCTATACCTGCTACTAGGGACAGCTCTCTTCAAATGAATATACATTCATTAATAAATTATTTTCTGGTTAAAGTTATTTAACCAGTTGTTAAATCTAACTAACAGAATTCACATCTCTTTATTTTGTTCACAGGAATATAATGACAGATTTGGACAAATATGCTGCTGAATTCTTAGCGCAGAATATCCATCCACAAAAGTTCCCTAATCTAATAATCCTATACCCCAAAGTGATAAAATTATTACTATAATTCTGTATTTAAACAGCCCAGTATCTTACTTTCGTAGAATTCTATTCAAAATTGAGAAAAAAATATTTTCACATAAATTTAGAGAAGCCTAAAAAGACGACCATACTTTGGTAGACCACTCCATGAAAAAACAGATTACTTAGGCAAACAAAATTTAAAACCAAACTTTACATCCCATAATAACATTCTAAATATCAAGTTTGAATCCTTACTTATAGAAACCTCCACCACAATCTATAATTAGCTCCTGTAATACAACTATTTAATTCAGAAAACTATCATTGTTAATTTTTCTAGTGAGTGCTAAACACTTTAAAAATGTGTAAAAAGGTGACCACTAGGTGGCACAGTGAGTAGAGCACCAGCCTTGAGTTCAAATTAGGCCTCAGATACTTGAAGCACTAGCTGGTTGACCTTGGGTAAGTCACCCAACCCGAAGTGCCTTGCTTTCCCCACCTCCAAAAAAACAAAAAAAAGAAAGAAATTTATAAAATAAAGTTTCAGATGCATTTTTTCATATCAGCCCACTTTAACTATATATACCTGAGGAAGCTTTACCAGCTTTATTGCTGGCAGCTTCACTGAGTATGAACTTCTGTATGTACAAGTTTATCCATTACAGCTAAGCTAGTTCCTGACTATTCTTTTAATTTCCTGGTTCCACTCCAGTCCTTCATGCCACCATCTACTTCCCACTCAAACGTAATATTTACTGGCTCAGAATAAATGAAAGAAACAAAACAAAACTAAATTTATAGTCTGTCCTAATAAAGAACAAGGGGAAAATGTGAATTCTGGTCAAATTTTCCAATTCAAGTCATAAGTAGGTGCCAGACTGTATCTCAGTAGTTGTTAGTCTAGTGTTTCATTTGAACATAATTACTACTTTATAACAGCTAATGGAAATTAAATACAACTGTCATCAGTTTTTTTTAAAAAACTGCTTGCTTCATCTTCACAAAAAACATTCCATTGAATATTTTATAAAGGTTCTAATCTAAAATGCTATTTATTAATAAAATCTAACATTACTGTGAATCCACTAAAGGAACTTCTACTAATCCTATGATAAGAACAAAGGAAAATTATACCTGCCCATCATGAGCACAGCAAAAAATTTTCATTAGATGGAGGAAATATGCTTCAAGTCTCCTCTTCTGGAAAATGGACTGAGTTAAATTAAGAGCTGAGGTTTCTTCCAGATCTACATTCTATTGACAACAGAAGTAAGTAACAAAGTGGAATTCTTTAACTGACCCATGAAATAATCAGTGATTTAAAAAACTGGGTTCAGTTATCAGGCATCACAGCCACTGGAATCAGTAAGATAAAAACTAGAGAAATTTCCAATCAACAACCCTAACTCTTAGAAATCTCAGAATTTTGGAAACAGAAGAGACCTATGAGGTCAACTAGTCCATATCTCTTATTGAATAGATGAGAAGACCAAGACTCAGGCTTCTTCTTCCTCTTCAACAGAGAACTGCAATGGAACCACAAGGTAAACATAATTAAACTATCTTATATTCCTTAAGTTAGAAAACTAAGGACTTAGAATTAGTATGACTAATTAAGTTGCTATGTCTAAAGGTGGTGAAAATCTATTAGGGAATGGAGGTAGCATTACATTAAGTTTCTACTATGTGAAACTCATTACAAATCTTACCTCATCTGATCATCATAACAAAATCCTGTGAGGGGCTATTACTGTCCCCATTTTACAACTGAAGAAACCGAGACAGAGAGTGACTTGCCCAGGGTCAAGCAGCTAGGGAGTGTCCGAGGCTGGATTTGAAATAAGGTATTCTGGACTCCAGGCCCTGTGCTCCAACCATTGGACCACCTAGGTGCTCAGTAATTTATTAGTTAATTAACCTGTAATATTAAATTTCAACCAGGGCTATACTACTTATCACCTGAACAGCCTAGCTAAACTACCTACTTTGCTGGTTCAACACCAGAAACAGATTAACAAGTTATAGTTAAGTTATACCCAGAAACAACTCACCACATGCATGCTCCCCCTTCTACATGGGTAGTCAGGAAGTAACTAATTGGGTCACCCACTGAAACCAACTTACCTAATATTAATATAGTTTTACTTGATTACCTCTCTCCTCAGCCCTCAACCATCAGGGTTCTAAGAAGTAGCTACCTGCACTGCCCCTTTGGCTAACATAGAATGTTGAACCAAGTTTCAATTCCCATAACTGAACAGACCTACAGTTATCGTTAGAATGCCCAGCCATTTCCACAACAACAGGAAGCTTGTAAAACAAAGTTAGCTCCTTTTAGGTATATTCACTCTGCAAAGCAGAGTCTATTAGTTAGAATACACATATGTAGAACCTACCATAAACAAGGTTTGAATTATAGAGGGATAGGTGCCAATGCAAGAGATGTTCACTAATACTGGCTTAACTAAGCAAGGAGCATGTGCCAGTTCTCAGTTCACTATTCTAAGCAGAACATACCAGCACCACCTACCAGTCCTCAGACACCTCTTAGTGTTATGAGTGAGGCTTGACACATCTTTACTTGGCAATCTTCATTGTGGTTAGAAGATAAGGGCCTTCTAATCCTAATTTACAAATGGGAGTATAATATGCCTAGCATGATCAAAAAACAAAACACCTTAAAGATAGGGTGTAATAAGATGATCTTCAGTTCAGGAGTTCTCCACTGAAGTCTTAAACCATAGTTTTAGGTAAACAACCACACTGAATATAGCTGAGGCAGGTTCAGAATTTGGAGGCCATCATGGTTACTGTCCGACCTCACCAACATAGGTTCTAAGCAATATATCTATTTCTGGGGTTCTTGGAACAGACTTTAAAGAGGAGTCTTTTCTCAAGAACAGTGACCCTGGCTCAGAGACAGAAACTGTGGCCAAATTAGAGGGCTTAGAGACAATCATTAGGCAATACTGGCTAACACTTAGCACTAGAGGGTTTACAAAGTATTTTACATATTATCTCATTTGATTCTTACAACAACCCTGAGGCAAACTTTTTAAGTCCACTTAACAGATGAGAAAAGAGAGGTTAAGCAACTAGCCCAAGGTCCCAGTAGTAACATATGCCTGAGGTAGATTTTGACTCCAGGTGTTCTTACTCCAAGTCCAAAACTCAATCCACTACAATATGCCACCAAGTTATATTCTAGGTTACACGCTCTATAATAGGTGGCCCAACTGGGTTAAAATGTAACTGAGAAATGTTAATAATAAAAATAAAATGCAACATAATGTTAATTTGTGGTTTTTTTAGTGAGAATGTTACCCACAGAGATGTTTCTACTTGAATTTAATACCAAGGCCCTAAAATAAATATCTGGGAAAAGTCTCTGGAACCTCAGAATTAGAACTTAATGTACCTCTATCAACTCATGGGAATACAGTCGTTCTCAGAAATTCTAGACTGTCACAGAAGCGTTGAAGAATGTTGACTATTAGGAACAGGGAATGAAGGACTTCACACTCAAGTAGTTCTAAGAACAACATGGAGCTCATAATTAGATCTACAAATAGCACATATAGGCAAGTTCATTTCTCCAAGTCACCCTGTAAATTTAAAAGACAACTTTACTTCTCCAGAGAGTAAAAACCCAGGCAACTAAGCAATGCATGACATAAAACTTTTAGTCAAAACTGCACACCTGGGTCTCTACCCCTCCAAAACCCCACACAAACAAAAAACCAGTTAGCACACATGAAGTCAGTATAGAGTCCATTAGGAACTATCTTTCTACATACCAATACTAGTATGTGATGGAGGGCCACAAGATATTGCAGCATGGCTTGAGTAAGTATGTAATTAAAATTTAAGCTAGAAGAAATTAATAATGGCAAAAAGTCAACAAACAGGGATTTGGAACACCACAGCAAATCACAAGATAACTAAGAATTTCTGACCTTCTATCTCAAAAGAACTAGTAGACACCCTCCACTTTGAGAAGATAGCACTTAGCGGCAATCTGGGTCTTGAGAGTCCCAGAACTGCAACAAGGTGTTCCCTCTGCTGGAATTCCTGGAAAATGGCTGCAATGTGTATTTAAGGCCTTTCTTATCTAAAATTCCAAAGGACCAGGAGAAAAGATTGGCCCTGGATTTGTGAAGTTTGGTAGGTATGGTGTCCAGGTCATGCAGTTCCAAGTAGCCAGTATGGCTTAACTCTTTTAGTCTTCATTGGAGTAAAGTCTGAGGATCAGGTAAGGAGGCCATGTTTGGCAACATGACCACACCAGATTTCGATGGTACAAAAGAATGCAGGCACAAGAGAAACAGGACTCTGTGGCTCTGAGGGGGGCACCCTCTTTCTAAGACATACATCTTGAATGGTTCTAGTTCTGTGATGAAATTCTCCCACAGTTATTCATTGTAGAGGATGGTGGGTAAGATAGCAGACAAATCACGTCTGTGAGTTAAAAAGTAATTTCTTAATCTGTCTTTTCTTTGAATTGTTGCCACAAACCGAACTCAAAACAAATTTACAGGGAAAAAAGGAGGAGATGGAAGATGATGATTCAGAGAGACTGAATGACAGAACTATGGCCAAGTGTCAGTTCAAACTCCCCATCTTAAGGGATCTACTCTTCTGTGAATCCAGTACAGTTTACGACAAGTTCTGCACAGGTATATTTTAATTGTGGGACTGAGTGACTATTAATTAACTACTGATACTTAAACCAACAGACACTTTCTACTTTGCAAAATATACCTAAAACTGAGTTAATTCAACAATTAGACCTTGTTTTATATGGTTCCTAATGCTCTTGCCATTGTACTGACTGCTTCCTTTAGAATAATTTTGCATTCTTTGAAATATGAGGAAAAATTCATAGAATCAAACTTCTTAGAACCAGAGGGCAAAGTAAACACAGAGAATATCAACCAGCCATTTCCTGGAAAAAAAAAAATGAAAACTCCCAGGAACATCAGAGCCAAAATCTAAAACTTCCAGGTCAAAGAAAAAATGCAGAAAGCTTCCAAAAAGAATTCAAGTACCAAGGAGACACAATCAAGATTACATATAATTATATACAATTTCAAATATATTACAGAAGGCAAAGGATATGGATTTAGAGCCAAGAATAACTTACCCAGCAAAATGCTACAGGGGAAAAAATGAACTTTAATGATATAGAGGACTTCCAAGAATTCCTGATTAAAAGACCCAAGCTGCATTAAACTTCAAAGTTCAAACAAAAAAATTGAAAGAAATATTAAAAAGGTAATCCAAAATGAAGGGATAAAACAAAGATAAATTGCTTACAATTCAAACAGGGAGGGATGATACATGTCTCCTCAGATCCCTATCAACATTAGAGGTCACAGACCTCCAACTAGAGAAGGCATGGGAGTGGTTCTATTATGTCTTAAGGATCTTAAGAAAGGAATGGGAAAAAAAAAAGGCAATGAAAGGAAAGGACAGTTAGGGAAAATTATCTCACATATTAGGGTATACGAGTAGACATCTATACAAACAGAGAAGGTGCAGGAGTTGAGGGGTGGGAGAACAGCTGATGCTTTAACCTCACTCTCATCTGAAAATGTTAATAGAAAGATGAATACACATACCCACACACATAAAGATGGGTACAGAACATTTCACTCTACAGGGAAATGGGGGGGAAAGGAGAGAAGGGAATGGGAACTAAAGGGGGATAGGTTAAGGGACAGAATGTTGTTCAGTCGTTATGACCCCATTTGGGGTTTTCTTGGTAGAGACACCGGAGTGGTTTGCCACTTCCTTCTCCAGGTCATTTTACATTATGAGGAAACTGAGGCAAACAGGGTTAAGTGACTTGCCCAGGGTCACAGAGCTATTAAGCACATGAGGCCACATTTGAACTCAGATGAGTCTTCTTACACTGTATCCACAGTACCACCTCCCTGCCCCAAGGGTTTGTCCTAAGTCAAACAAACTCTAATGATAACAAAATATCTATAGTTCTTTTTGAGGTAGCAAAGAATAGTAATCTGAGATGGTACTCATAAATTGGGGAATGGATAAACAAGTTAAGGTAAATAAATGTGATGGAATGCTATTCTATTTTAAGAAATGATTAAGGAGATGATTTCAAAGAAACCTGGTATGGCTTATAAACTGATCCCAGTGAACAAACCAAGAAAACAATACTGACATCAGAACCATAAAGGCAAAACATGTTGAAAGATTTAGAAACTCATCAGTGTGATGACCAATTGTGACGGCTGAGCATTCATGATATGCTACCCACCTCCTAAGAGAGGGATGAAGTACTAAGAGGGACCAGAATGAGATAAATATTCTTTTGGACATGACCCTTGTGGAAGTTTGTTTTGACTGACTATATATGTTGTAATAGGTTTTGTCTTTCTTTATTTCTCAGTGGAGGGAATGCTGGGCTGAAAGGGTGGGAAAGCTTATAAATAAAAATAAATAAATAAATATTTATAAATAAAGCTTTATATAAAGCTTATTCGCTGAGTGAAAACAATAAAATATAGTGATTAAAAAAGAAGAAAAAAAAAGATTTGGCAACTGACTAGATATGATAATGGGGGAGGGAGAAGGTGCAGGTGAGGTAGGAGAGAGCTTTGTGACACCCCAAAATCTTTATTTTGTTTTTTTTTTTTAATTTTGTAGCTGAGAAAATGGAGGCTTAGATTAAGTAACAGCTAGGATTTGAACCCAAATTCATGTGAAAATGCTGGAGAATGACTTTAGAAAAAAATTTCAATTGAAATAACAGGGAAATTAATGGTCTTAAAATAAATGAAAAATATTCAAAATCTTTCAACACCTTTTTGCTACATCTCATGTAATGAAGAAATGTGGAAGTTAATATTTTGAAGCCAAATAAGGGGTTATAAAAGGCCTCATTTATGCCCAGCTTCAGTTGGCGGACAGAAAAGGTGACAAATGTGGAGGCAGTAGCTATGGCAACTATTTGAGTCATCTCTAAAACCAAGGCTGCCAGCACAACCAGTCAATTAAATGACTGGAGCTAGTGGTTGGGGGAGGAGGAGTGTGGGACTCCAGTTTCAATTTGAGGCAAAATAATTCTTTCAAACATCAGCTAATTTTATTTTTAAACCTTTCCACCTAGCTGCCTTACCAGGTAATGTAGAGCCTCTATGAGGCAGGGAACTGAAATCTGCCTATTTTTGTCTTGTCTAATGTTCAAAATTGCTGCTGAACATATATGAAGTTTCATTTTGAAAATTTATTAATTTTACACATGATGATTATAGGGAGAGAGAATAATATTTTTAAGTACTACATTTTTTAAAAATGCAGAATTCTTCAATTCCTAAGTCTCTCATTGATAAATTTTTTTTAAAGACAGGTCACCCATCACTTGCAGTTACTCAACTGCTTCATGGGGGCAGGAGAATGAATTTTAGCCTTTTATTATCAAATGAAATCACTGTGTTGCTTAGTAACACTAACAGTAATATCATCTAACATTTACATAGCACTTTGCTAGATTGATTCTTTTGAATAGTAAACTATGCCATTGTTTGCCTCAATTCTTGTGTAGCCTTACTGAATGGGTATTGCCACAGACAGACTGAGACCTGGGAAAGATATGAGCTTAAAAAGACCAAAGTCTCCCACTGCATCCAGGGCCATCACCAACTGTCCTGATCTAGGGCTTGCCAAAAGACCCAGAAGACTCTGGAGGGGAGAAGTCAGACTGATTACTTGGCACAGTCCTGCTTTACTTAAATCTCAATTCATTTGCAAGTCAAGACATCCTCTGGATGTTGTTGGTCCTTTTCAAAAACTAAGGACAAACAGCAACATGGAGTATGGACTAAGGATTTAAGATTAATATACAACGTGCACCTTACAGTCAAACACAAAAACTGCTAGACTACAATCATCAGTCTAATTTCCAACACAAAGAATTACAACTTCCTACATTACTCAGGCATCAGAAGTTGTTACAGGTCTCTTGTACAAATTATAATTGTTTTGTTCTCTGTTCCACGTACAAAGTAAGGTTGCTCTTATCTCTTAACATGGTTCCTCACTTACACTGGGTTCACTGCAGACCTATCAATTTACTTACTTTCAATTTATATTCATTTTAAATTAGACCTTACTTGCATCAAAAATTTTTAAGGACTGACCATTTTTGAGGAAAGTCTTAATCCTTCTGGTAAACTTTTAGAGCCTCAAGAAGGCAGTTCTGCATCAACAAGTCAAGAAAATTAGGTGAAGAGAATTACTGCACATACTTAATGTTTTCAAATGGCATTTAAATTACTATTCTAGTTTCCACATGTTAAATTATTTTATTTGAATCCTGTCAGTTACTGGGCATTATAAGCGGACATTATAGATTATAAAAGCAAATTTTTCTGTTCAAGTTACTGGCTCAATCCTAATTTATTTGGTGCATAAGTGGAAAAAAAAAAGGCTGTTTTCAGAAGTTTACCAAGAGTAATATGTAGACTGAGTTCAACTAGCCAAGGTTTTCTTTATTTGTACTTAAGATACCAGATGTAATTTTTAAAAAGTGCTAAACGTCTACAACTAGTTTCACTTATTGTGCAAATTAGGTCACTTAAAACGTTCAAGATCTTCAAGCTTAGTTATTCACCAACTCCCTTTCTCATTATCTAGATAGAAAATACATCCTTTTAAAAAGAAGCGCTCATCTGTGGAAACTTTCTAATTAACTTGGTTCAAAGCATGTGCAATATGACAGCTTTCTTCACTGTATCAGCATTTTAATTGGCAGAAAATGCTTAGCAGCCTTTTCACAACCCCCCTTGGTAATTAAGCGAGGGTCAACTCTAAGACTAAATGAGTCTATCTTGTGAAACAAACGATTTGCTTCCATTGGCAGCATAGAGTATATTTGGTTTACAGCAGTCTTTGAACAAAGTTAATGAGGTAGTAGCTGTCACTATAGGAGATTTATATAGAACAAGTTAACCTTTCTTAATGCTGCAGCAGTCATTAAAAATAATTACTTGCAGGGCATTCTCTAACAATTATTAACATTTATCAGGGCAAAATTAACTCAAGCTTCATTTCTGACAATGCTAATAAGCACCTGCAAATGAATAATCAATATTCACTATTTGTAACATATTTGTTTTCAGAACAAGAACAATTTCTTTTTCTTCTTTTCAGTGTTAATACCAAGTTCATTTGAGCATCAGTCAAAAGCTTCACAGGCATGTAGGGATTATGGCAATATTACATAGTAAATGCTAATAAGAAAATCCTAATTCATCACTGACATTAAAACAGTGAATTAGAACTTTAAAAGATTAAAAATCCCTAAAAATAGGGAGGTTGAGGAGGGAAGAAGGACAGAGAAGAAAAGGCAGTTAACATCTAAAAGAGGAGAAAGGACTGTCTTCACATTTAATGAGAAAAACAAACTATATGACTAAAGAAACTTCGAAAGAACTCTCCACAAGGCCTTTCCCCATATTCCTCCTGTAATCAGGATCAAATAAATGCTTTTCCTGAAATTCTGCCTCTCTCTGATTGCAAACACTAGCCTAGACCATTCCCTTCACCCTTCCTCACCCAAAAGGAACCAGGAGAGAAAGCAAACAGCCCTGACTCAAAATTAGTTTACAATCCACTCAATTAAATTATTTTTCTTTACTTTCACTTTCTTGACTGTCCATATTTTTAAGAATCTTTACAAGATCCTAAGTTTTACTTACCAAGATGGTGCCTGCCTGCACCTAGGGTTCCCTAGACCAGGGATCCAGCTCATCTACCCAAATTTGTGGTACTTGGTTACTGTCTGTTTCTAATGACTGACTAACCCTCTAGATACTCAATTCTACTGTCTCAATCTTCTCTGTCCATTCAGCCTCTGGGAATGACATACTTAAAATTCTCTATTATTTATGCATGTGTTCTTATTCTATAATAAAAATATTACTTTGAAATCTTGTGTTTCAAGGCTTAAAGAAGTACCTTTGAATACTGTTATAAAGAATTTGTATACAACCTATTTTAATTTTACTGACTTCAATAACATCTTATTTCAACCTTCATCTTCCTAAAATCAAGTCAATCTTAAATTTTCAGGTGCAGGATTTGAGCAATATTAGGGAAATAATATTACAGGAAGTTCAGATTAATGTCTCAGGCCAAGTGACCCCATTAACAAAGTTTCAAAACACTATAGTAGGTCAAGTTATAATGTGTAGTTAGGAAATGTTGATCATGTAATCATTCAGGGCATACCTGTATTTAATAATTGAGAAAAATTTTCTTCATTACTGAACCTAAAGGATTTAAGTTGTAAACTGTTTCATTCAGAATACCTCTTTTTCCTCATCTCTTGTTCCCTATCTTTAAATCAGCTCTCTAGCTGTGAAAAAATTTTGCCTATATCAGTTACTTGATGTTTTAAAATAACCTTTTGCATTAGAATCAAAGCTTGATCATACTCTCTTATCTCCATTCCATTTCACTACCCTTGGGTATTATGGACGAAAAGCAGAGCCTGAGTTTAGTGAGCACAGTAACTGGTACACAGTAGGTGCTTAACAAAGATCTGGCCTGTTGAGAGGTTAAGTGTACTGTCAACTTTCCCCAATACAAAAATACACACAGACCCTAAGAAGAAGACACAAGTGCAAAACTTTGCTCAAAACAATAAAAATATGTAGGGATATATTTTAATTAGGATAGTTCTCACACACACACACACACACACACACACAAAATCATTCTTACCTGATGCACCTATATTTGCCTTATCTGCAGAGAACATATTTTTATCCTTGTTGATATCTTCAAATAGGAGTTCATCAAAATGCTCAATACAAAGTCTGCTGTCAATTTGATACAATAATGCAGGACAAAGATACGTAAAGAGATCAGGAGAAATTGGAGTGTTGGCCCCATGACCATAATATCGTAATAACTGGGTAACATTCAAACACTGCAAAGAAATAAAGCCATTTCAATATATAAAAACCACTATCAGGAAAAAAGAAAAAGTTAAATGCATATCTATTCTAAATTTAAATTGTGACAAGAATCATATTCTTACAACTAATATTAGTAGTATTATTGTAAATTCTGTGAATTTATTTTCTATCCTGATGTTTTGCTGAATTTATTGTTGCAATTAATTTTAGATGGCTCTTTAGGGTTCTCGAAGTCATATCATCACATCATTTTCAAAAAGTGATCATTGTATTTCTCCTTTCCTTATGATTATTCTCTAGACTCCTTTTTTTGTATTACTGATAGC
>CM053771.1:222666316-222725177 GCA_028658325.1 Potorous gilbertii | reverse complement strand
AGGGGTTGTGACCACAGGTAGCACCAGCAAAGTTAACTATAATTCTGAATGAAAAAAAATGGACATTTAAACAACTGTAAAGTATTTGTGATGAAAACAGCAGAATTTAAGGGAAAATTGGACATATAACAATCAGGAAAACATAGGTAAACATTAAAGACCAATTATAAGGAACTCAACGAGTTCAAATTGTTTACTCCTTATATGTGAAAATATCAAAACTCTTATGACTTTCATCATTATTTGGGTAGTTTGAAAAAAAGACTTGGTATGAGCTGTGTAGGTGATTCTAAGATGAATAAGACTGAAAGAGATAAAAAGCAGTAATTATCTCATACACAAGAGGTGTAAGAGGAAAAATTGATGTAAAAGAAGCTAGAAGAAAGAAGGATGGGGAGTGACGGAACTTCACTCTCATTGGGAATGGGTTAAAGAGGAAACAACATATATATCTCCAAAGGTATAAAAGTCTTCTAAATACAAAAAGAAAAGACAGCAAGGAAATGGGGCCAGGGTTGGGAGAGGATAAGGGAGGGACTCTTGAAGGGTAGATTAGGGAATAGAAAGGAAAGGTAGTGGGTAGAAGTAAAGCAGAGGACTGAGAAAGGATAGGAACAAGATCAGAAAGATGTGTGTGTTCGTCCATTGCCAAAGAAGACCATGCATCAGAGAAATGATGACAGAACTTGCACTTGACTTTGTTTTAAGTGAGGGAGGGCTGTGCAAGGTCGCCAGCCTCACTTCTCCTCCAGAAACATCTGAATCCAGTGACCAGATATTCATCAGGATGACTGGAGATGGCCCAGGATGAGGCACTTGGGGTTAAGTGACTTGCCCAAGGTCACATAGCTAGTGAGTGTCAAGTGTCTGAGGTGAGATTTGAACTCAGGTCCTCCTTCCTCCTGCACTGATGCTTTATTCACTGCACCACCTAGCTGCCCCAGGTCAGAAAGATAGAAAAAATATGAAGGAGGAAAAAACATAGCAAGTAATTACAGCTTAGAATATGAATGGGATGAATTTATCCATAAAATGGAAACTAATAACAGATTAAAAATTTGAATTCAATAGTATATTGTTACCAGAAGGTGCTATAAATATGAGAGGTACACACAAAGATAAGGTAAAGGTGAGGAGTAGAATTTATTGTGTAAAGAAAGCAATAGTAATCATAGTCTCAGTTTAAGTTCAAGCTACAATAGTTTTAATCAAAAGAGAAAATGGAGAAACTACATCATGTCAGCAATATTATTTTAATATTGTTTTAGACCATTTAAAATAATTAGACCATATAAAATACCTGAGAATATACCTGCCAAAATGGACACAAGAACTATGTAAACATAAACATAAAATACTTTTTGTACAACTAAAGTCAGGGCTAAATAATGGAAGTAATATTTATTGTTCACGGGTAGGTAAAGGCAACAAAATAAAAAATGACAGTTTTACCTAATTAGTTCATTTATGCATTGCAACTCCAATTAAATTACTAAAAAATTATCTTACTGAGTTATTTAAAATAATAACAAAGTTCACATGAAAGAATAAAAGGTAAGGTACTTCAAAGGAACCAGGGAAAAAGGATGCAAAGGAAGCAGATTCAGTAGTAACAGACCTTAAACTATACTATAAGGTGAGACCATTGTTGAAGTATAAAATGGATAATTTTGATTATTTTAAACTAAAATTTTCTTGTATGAATAAAACTTATGTAGTCAAGAATAGAAAGAATGCAGAAAATTGGGGGAAAAAACTTTCATAGAATATTTCTTAGATTGGATGTGATTGGGTTGGAATATTCCTGTGGTATAGGAAATGATGAGCAGGTTAATTTAGAAAAACACAGGAAATTTTGGATTTATGAAGGAAGATACTACCCACCTTCTGAGAAACAGAAAACAAGTGGAAATAAGCATGGTATGGTCTCACGTACATGTGTATGAATGTATATGTGCATGTGTTTATAGATCTATATGTATGTATGTATGTGTATATATATCTCCCCACATAATTAGAGTGGGATAGGGAAGTGGTGGGAGTGAGGTGAGAAGGGAGGGGAAAAAATAGAGTAAAAAGTGCACAACAGAGAACAAAAGAAAACCTACAAGGAAACACAAATGCTTGGCAGCTTTGAAAACAATGTACAGTATTTATTATATAGGTTTTCTTCAAATGGAAATTTATTGTTTTATATTGAATCCTCTCATGTTCTGCTGTGTACATGGCAATGCTTTTTTTTTATTTTCTTGTTTTTTGTTTAAGTTTAAATAAATAATAAAATTTACAAAAAAAGTGATCTGGGGCTAAACATTAATCCTGCTATTGAGAATACATAGGCCCCAGTTAGGGCATTTAATTGCATGTTTAAGGGCCTAGTAATAACCTAATTCATCCTCTAATTTTCACTTGTTTAATTCACTACAAACAGTGGGTTATTTACTGAACAGTGAATACCTCCTGAACTGAGAAAGGTGAATGTAGAAACTTTTTTCCCTCTCTCAGCAATCCATCTCTCCCTTTCTAGTATTTACTTGAAATACATTATGATGATACAACCACTATTCTATAGTCTGATCATTTTTCAGTTGGGTCTGGCTCTTTGTGACCTCCATTTGAGTTTTCTTGGCAAAGATACTGGAGTGATTTGTCATTTCCTTCTCCACCTCATTTTGCAGAAAAGGAAACTGAGGCAAACAGGGATAAGAAGCTTGGCCAGGGTCACACAGCTACTAAATGTCTAAGGCCAGATTTGAACTCATGAAGATGAGTCTACTTGACTTCAGACCTGGTGCTCTATCCACTGTGTCACTTAGTTGCCTGTAACTATTTCATATAGTACTTTAAGCTTTGCAAAATACTTTTCACATATTGGCACCAGGTACAGTGATTGGTTAGACAACTAGGTGCTGCAGGTGATAGAAGAGTAGGTTTAAAACTAGGAAGACTTATCTTTATAAGTTCAAATCTGGTCTCAGACACTAGCTGAGTGACCATGGGCAAGGGTTTTAACCCTGTTGTCTCAGTTTCTCCTCTATTAATGAACAGGAGAAAGAACTGGCATTATACCCCAGTATCTTTGCCAAGAAAACCCCAAATGGGGTCACAAAGAGTGGGCATGACTGAAAAGACTCAACAACAATTGTGGTTGGCTAGTAGTAGGTGCTAGTGTTAAGTGAATGCTTGTTGAATTGAGTTAAATTGTCTTTCTCCCAACAACTAAGTGAATGAAATGGTATTATCATGCCCATTTTACAGATAAGTAAAGAGGTTTTGGAGAAGTTAAGTGACTCATTTGATAAGTCACCCAGTTGATAAATGTTTGAGATGATAGGGGAACCTAGGTGTACCTGACTCTAAGTTTAGTGCATTCTCTCCATTACATTAAAGGTGTAAAACATTTGGATCACACACACACACACACAAACTCTTGTTTTGCCTCTTTTTGTATCTCAGGTGCTTAACACAGTGTCTGGCATTTAGTAAGTGCTTAATAAATGAATGTTGGTGACTGATTGGTTCTATAATTCCAAGGACAAATAAAATTTTATACTATTTTGTTGCTGTTTTTCAGTGATATCTGACTCTTGGTTGCCCCGTTTAGGGTTTTCTTGGCAAACAGACCGAAGTGCAATGCCATTTCCTTCTCCAGATCATTTTTACAGATGAGGACACTGAGGCAAACTGGGTTAAGTGACTTGCCTAGGGTCACCTAGTCAGTTAAGTGTGTGAGGCCAGACATGGTCTAGCTTGTACGTTAGAGATCACTGCCTATCAAATGAATTCAGTTTTAACGACTTAATAACTTAATATGAGTGATATATTGCAGAATTGGATAGAACTTGATACCATTTAGTCAAAATTCCTTGTTTTATGGAGGTAGAAACTGAGGCCTGGAAAGTTTATGTGATTTGACCAAGGTCAACAGAGACTGTTTTAGAACTTAGACCTTCTGACTCTAATGCTAGGATTCTTTCCACTGTACCAAACTGTTTCTCTTTGATGCACAGCTGTTATTGCCCATCATTTAATTCTTCACCCTTTGAAGACTGACATAAAGATACTTACATTTAATACTATATGATTTTTTTAACCAAATAACAGTATGGCATATATGTTTTTAAATATGTGTTGGCAACCAGTCAAGTTTATACGTTTATAAAAAAATTTAAAGGCAGCCAAGTCTACAAATGAAAATAAATTTACCAGGCTGCTAGATTAAAATGACTATATTCAGGAGTTTTGGAAAGAGTAAAATTTGTATAACCTGTACTATATATAGTGTCATTTATTTGC
The DNA here is from genome assembly GCA_028658325.1 of Potorous gilbertii. Taxonomy (NCBI): domain Eukaryota; kingdom Metazoa; phylum Chordata; class Mammalia; order Diprotodontia; family Potoroidae; genus Potorous; species Potorous gilbertii. The sequence goes on along the minus strand of CM053771.1, from coordinate 222,720,881 downwards.
AGTCACTGTTTACCATCCCTTTCACTTTTTTCTCTTCTGTTATTCAGAGGATTTTATAATTTAGAACAAACCTTCTAAATGGTGCCTTTTGATAGGGAGAAATTCAGAGCAGTAGAATTTTTTTTTTTCTGCCTCCCATAATTCATGTATTTTGGGACTAATGGCCATGATATGCCATTAGAGACAGGGTCATGCCGACAACAGGTCTTCTTCATCACCATTTTGCATCCTTCACTGATTCCACTCTACATTTTCCTAGTTGAGTAAATTTTTACATTCTCTTCTGATCAGTCTGAAGATCCTTACTGATCAAATGGCTTACTTTTTAGAGTAAATTACATACTTTACTGGTCATGCCACAGACTGCTTATCAAGTAAGTAGCTCAGTGTACCTGCCATGTAATTTACTAGAATGCCAACTATGCTGGCTGAGCTGAAAACTTCTAGCAATCAGCTTACATATGCAGTGATACCTGTGGATAGAAAATGATGTACTTTATACATCAGGAGTTATAAACTTTTTTGATGGAAATAAAAATTTCCTTGCATTCAATTCTTTATTGTCTTTTTCAAAAGATACAATACACTTTGCTGAAGCATTTAAAGAGAAAATTGACTCCTATCCTCTTCTACCAAAGTTATAAGATCTATATAGTGCCTTTAACATAGTAGGAACCTAAGCAGTTATTGGATGCTTGAGAATTATGAGTTTAGGCTGATCATTTCCTCTCTACAGTCTTCAATTTCCTCCTCTGGAAAATGAGGGTGTTGGCCCCTGATTCCTTCCTGCTCTAACTTTCTACTCTGTTCTCTGTTAATTATGGAGTCTGTCTGGTCTTGATTGAGCTCCCAGAAACCTAAAATATTAGCAATTGACACTCAGATCTAATTCAGAAAGTGTGAAGTTCTAACCGGCCTCTAAATATAACAGACTGCTTGTTGCATGGTTTGGCCAGGGAAACTTTCCTAATTATTTTTCTATTTAAAATCATTAAAATTTTTGGGTACTGTTTCTAGGCCCCACCAAATATTTCCCTGGTTGCTCAATAGATAATTTCCCCACCTTAAGAATACATATGACTTCACAGTGTCCGCAGCATACTCAAGTTGTTAGAATGCTAAAAAATTGAGGACTAGGTATGTGGCAAATTTCTATTGCTTTGCCAATTCTTCCTGACCTCATTTGGGGTTTTCTTGGCAAAGATACTGCAGTGGATTGCCATTTCCTTCCCATTTCATTCATACAGATGAGTAAACTGAGGCAAACAGGTTTAAATGAAGGACCCAGGGTCACATAGCAAGTTTAAGTGTCTGAGCTTGGATTTGAACTCAGAAAGAAGAATATTCCTTCTTCTAGGCTTAATACTCTATCTACTTCATCTCCCAGCTGTCTATTGGAAATGTAAGAGGGCTGAAAAGAGGTGACTATCTTTGAAAAATAAATTACGCAGACATTGGTACTCTTGGAAATAATATTTCTAATTAGTGATTCAGAATTACACTGTTTTAGTGTTGGAAGGGCCAGCCACTGTTATCTGAAAAACCATCCCTTCCTAACTAACAAGAGGTTATGGAGCTGTTGCTTGCCAACTTCCAAAGAGGAGGAAACTACAACCTCTTAATGTCGCCTGTTCCATTTCTGAAGAGCTCTAATTGTCAGTTAACATATGAATTTAATATTTAAAGTACTGGAAAACTTAAAGTGCCATATAAAGACTAGCTATCATTAACAGTAATATTATAATTATTAGCAATAGCAGTAGTTTAAATTTTTTCTGATATCAAGGATTAATTTTCCTTTTTACAAAGTTTATCTTTTTACTTTTTCTTTTATGTTAATCCTAACTCAAAGCATTCTGTGAGCTTCGGAGATTAGCTGCTTTCTTTTCCACCAAGAAAATCAAACAATTTCGACAGTAGTGGGAAAAGGACATTATACATTTACCTGCCTTCCCTTTTATTGATGTGAGCATATTACTTTGTAGTTGATACCACAAAATGGCTGCATAGCAGATATTCTTACCACCACAGACTTCATAGTTTTCGGTTTCTCAAGTGTTCGACTTTGGTAGAGGGTGAGGGAAAGCTCGGGATTCTTCTATCTACAGAAAACTAAGAAAGGCCATAAAAAATGAATGTATTCTCCTTCTCCAAAAATGACCCCTAGTGAAATATCTGTACCTACTTTGCATCATCCTTAGGAAGAGCATATTCGAGCATGCTTTAAGGACGATTACTGTCCCATTCCATCAGGGCCTATCAGACTAAAACCAGGCATCATCATTCTGCAATCTTCCATTAATAAAAGGCAGAAATCTGACCTGAGAATGAGTTCCTATTACTTAACTGCTGCAATAAAAATTTCTAGTCTTATTTCCCTTTAAGATGAAAACTTAAAAACTGTCTTCCATAAGATAAACTGGGAAAAGTCATGCTGTGGACATGCCGGATTTTCTTTCAGCATTTTGAATAATTTACATAAAGTAATGGTGGAATGAATATCAGAAGATTAGTGGACGGGAAAGAAGAGAAGAGGTAAGTATACTTCCACTTTGGCCTCTGAGAAATTTCCTTTGAATTTCTTTCCTTTTTTGGTTAGACCAAGTTCATCGATGGGGAAAAGTTTCTAAAATGACTGGGTCCAGATTAGAATCACAGTGGATCCTCTCCCTAGTCTGGATCTTCATCTTCTTTTCTACCTTATTTGATTCTCTCAATTATTATTGTGTAGGTCATTTGCTCATGATCTGGCAAGATCCACTTCGTAATTCTAAAGGTCTTCATGCTTACTTAGGTTTGCAAAACATTTTCCTTACCTTTGTCTTTTAGAATCCTAGCCTCCTTCAAAGATCTGCTAAAGCTCACTTTTTACTTGGAGTGCTTCCTCATTTCCTAAGATGCTAGAGCCTTCCACATCTCCAAATTATATTTTATCTATTTTGCAAAAAGCAATATGTACATGCTGTATCCCCTTTCTAGACTATAAGTCCCTCAAGGGTAGCAAAGCCTGTTTTTCTCTTTTGTCTTTGTGTCCCCAGTGCCTACTATAGAGTCCACATGGCATACAGCAAGCACTTAATAAACGATTGTTGATTGATTTACTTACCTGAACCCTGTGGTAGGTAATACAATTGTCCCCATTTTACCCATAGGGAAACAGAGACTCAAGAAAGTTAACTGACTTGGATCAAACAACTTGTCTGTGTCTGACAGAGGCATTTGTAGCCCATTCTCCTAATTCTGGACCTAGTATTGTTTCAACTACAAGTCTAGCATTCTTACCAGGATTTCATATTTTCTCTCTAATTATAACCGGCATGAAAAATGTCCATTTAGGACAGCAACTCGGATTGTTATTACCAGGTGCAAAGGGTGATCAGTGCAGGCATCAGGTTATTATGGACATCTAGAACTGCTAACATTTCAGGACTCTCTTTACTGTTTCTCAGGTCTTCAGAGGACCTAATACCTCCTCAAGAATTCCTAGCAACTATTTCCCCTGCAGTGCCGAAGTGGCAGCAACGGTACCCTAGATTTGAAATTGGAAATGTAACTTCTCATAAGAATGACATTTCCCAGAAGCATTTGGAAGCTCACCTGGTGAGATATCATGGATTCATCAATAACATTTGCTCTTCATCTTCTCTACTCTCTGTGTTGGAGAAGTCTGTGTAGGTGGCCTAAAACTGGGATTGTTTGACCATATTAAGAGTTGATAAAACTTTTCTAAAAAAGAATTTTGGACTACATCCTTTGATTTCATATATTTACCACTCTTTTCATTACAAGAATAATTCCTCCCTCTCCTTTCCTGTATGTTTCTTATACATTCCAGGTTTCAGTTGCATGTCCACCCTAGCCACAGCTAAGAATCGATTCATATTTTTTTAATATTAATTTTTGTCTTATTTAACTAGAGAACAGGGGCTTACTTTATCCAGATACTCATTTCACTTATCCAAGTTGATTACCACATATGGGGAGAAGTAGAATATCCTTGATTGTACCAATCAGTCTATCTTACTGCACAGTTTGCAAAGGCTTCTTCTGATTAAGTTTTGTGATATTCAGAAAAAAAATGTACTTGTTTGAACTCTTTTTATCTGATTTATCAAAACTATCCCAAGATACATAGCTTATTGTTGAGTAGAGTTTTTTCAGAAATTTACCTATCCTTTGATTCCTCTAGGATTTTCAAAAGGTCAAGTCATGATAGAATGCTGATGCAGTTAAGAGGGGTAATGGGGAAAGGGTATTCATTCGTCAATCGATTATTTATGGAAAATGTTTCAAAGTGTTACATATTGGATATAGACTCCCAGGACTTGCATTTGAGTCGTGACACTCCCTGGGTGACCTTGAGCAAATAGGCTTCACTCGGTTGTCAAATTAATCATCATAAAACACAGGTCTAATCATATTATTTCCTTATTCAGTAAATACTAGTGATTCCCTATCATTTCTAGGATCAAATATAAAATCCTCTATTTGGTATTCAAGTAAGTCTTTACTAATTTACTCACTTCTACCTTTCCTGGTTGTCTTATACCTTATTCTCGGCTTGACTTTTCCCTTTCTCCCTGCTTCCACCCCAGGTCCTCACCTCCCCCAGGTACTTTGTTATCCAATATCTCTGTCCTCCTTAATATTCCTGAGCTTCCCAGACTCTGGGAATTTTCACTGGCTGTTCCCCTATTGCCTACAAAGAATATATTCTCCCTTCTTATCACCACTTCCTGGATTCCTTGGCTTCCTTCAACCCCTGGCTAAACTTCCATTTTCTATAAGTCTTTTCTTATTCTCCTTAATGCTGGTGCCTTCCCTATGAGATCATTTTCAATTTATATTGCATATATCTTGTTTATATGTGGTTGTTTTCATATTGTCTTCCCCATCAGACAGTGAGCTCCTTGACAGCTGTCTTTTGCCTTTCTCTGTATCCCCAGGGCTTAGCATATCACCTGGATCATAGTAGGTACTAAATAAATTCTTATTTCTGGGTATCATTTTCCTCCCCTATAAAATGAAGGAGTTTGGACTCAGAGAGGTATCAAATTGGAGACCTGTGGGCCACAAGCAGCTCTCCAGAAAGCACCCTTATCCAGAATGAAATGTAATTGGATGATATTTAATAAAATAAACAAAAGTACATTACAAGAGAGATAATGCTAATTTGTGGTTTTCTGAGTCAAATTGCAGCCTGCAGGGATCTGTTTCTATTTGAGTTTGACACCACTGAAGTAGGTGACCTTTGAGATTGTACCTAACTCTGTTTTGGATTCTCTGATCCATGTTGGAAAGGAGCTCCTTATACTTTACTAATGGCAATGTTTATAACGGTAGAGGAAGGGCATGGGACCCAGATAGTTATTAGTGATATTGATTATTTTTTCAGATTCAGATTTTATAAGTTAAGTGGAAAACATTTGTCCAGAAATCCTCATTGTTTGTTACTGTGTTTGACCATGGACCTAACGCTTATTTTTCCCCAGAATGAAGGCTGCTAAAAATGGATTTTTCCAATTATCTCTGGATATCTCAGATCTCCCACTAATTTCTTTTGTGCATCTGTTGATCAACTTGTATACTCTTCTGAGTGGGATTAGCACTCTTTATAAACTGTAGCTATTAGCTATGAGTATGGTGTCCTCTGTGGGTGTTTTGCTTATTTTTCTGCCTTATCAAATGCCAGTTGCTTAAGTATCATTAGATATGGGGAGCAATCTGGAGTTTGCATTTTAAATGCAATGAGATTTTACATTTTTTAAAGGAGATGAATAAAACAGTGATAAATAATAAATGAGAGCAAGTAATTGATTTCAGTTAGACTTAACTAATTTTGTAACTATTTCAATGAGAACGCCATTGTAATCTTGAAAAGTATGTATTTAATGTAGCAGTGGCGTATTAGGATGGCTTTGGAGTTACAGGATTCAGATTCAAATTCCAGCTTTGCAGTGTGTCCTTGGGTAAATCATTTAACTGATCTGGTTTCCTCTTCTTTTAATGAGTAGATCTAGATGTGTTATTTCTCAGCTGTTTTGAGAACACATCCCATGCACACACATTTACTTATTTATAAATTATACAAGGTCTTCCAAAAATCTTAGTGAAGTTTTAGGCTTCAATAGTTTAAATAAATGTAGTACTGCCTTAATAACTATGTATGTGCTGAAACTTATACAAAATGGAAATTTTTAAAAGATAAAGATGAAATGATATCCTAGAATAGGAAGCCACTGGAGTTTACCAGATAGGGGTTGAGCTTTAGGAAGGTCATGTTGGAAGTTTTGTATTGGATGGATTGGAGAAGGGTGAGGATTGAGGCAAGGAATCCAACTACAAGACTATTGCCAATAGTCTAGGTGAAAGGTCATGAGGGCCCAAACTGGGGTGGTGGCTATGTGAGTAAAAAAAGAAAGGAACCTAAATGAAAGATTGTGGGGTAGAAATGACGAGATTTGTCAGCTAATTGATATATCTGGTGAGGAAAAATGAAGAGTCAAAGATAATCCAGATTTTTAAATCTGAGTGATGGTGAAGATGGTGGTACCCCCAGGAAAAAGAGAGAAGTCATCCTAGTATCTATAGGTCAACACATACATCCAATATCAGGGACAGAAATACACTATGTGATCACATGTGAAACTCCCATCTTAGACTCCTATCAAATATGTTATTTGAAATAAATAATGTAGAGCATTCAAATGGTTTCAACACTAAACCACAGCATCAATAAATGATTGGAAATGCCAACTCCTGATCTGCTTCCTCTACCCCCCATCTTTTCCCTATTTTCATGTAACTCCAGAGAAGATGACTGATTATACATATAGAACCCAAGGAAACCTGTACCATGTTTAGCAAGTAACCCTCATTCATATTTTTGACTTTGGTGGTGGGGAGTATAAGTGCTATCCATTACTCAGAAAAGGAGGACCCCATAGTATAACTATGCTTGTTATCCTAAGTTTAATTAGAAGTCAAAACAGGAAGTGCCATTGTTAATAGCTAGAAACATAAAAGTCATAGATTTTTAAAACACCTTAGATATTTCTCCCCATGGCCACATTTTGAATGCAGGAACTGTGGGTGGGACCATATGGCTTCCTGCATTTCTCTTCTACTCAAAGAGGCATTATTTATTTTTGTTTTTATATGTAGTTAAAGGGAAGGTACTTTGCCTGTTCAGAAGAGAATAGCATGTAGTTCCTGTTTAGGACATAATGGTATCAGGGGCTTCGTACCACATGTGGCTAAGAAGAAATGGCTGGCATGGTTAAAATATCATCTTTTTGTTAAAAAAAAAAAAGCCAGAGTTCACTTTCACAAAAGAACATTTAATATTATTTTCTGATCCTTTGTATGGAAATTTTGTACAATTTATATCCATAACCAAAAATAACTCTATATGATAATATGAAGGGAGAAAATACATTCATCCAAAGATTGATGGCCTCAATGATTAGATTAGTTAGATATTAGGAAAACATAAAGGATGGATGAAGAGAAAGCTTCATTTGAGCCCATAAATAATGGAAAGAACTGAATTGTTGTTTTAGGTATCTGAAATGCTAAACTATTTCAAGTAGGTTTTTGTTTATCTTATCTGTCTGATAGCTAGCAAATATCTTAGGAAGAAATATAGACTTCTAAGTATGGACATTATTTGAAAAAGAATTATATCCATCCTAGAAAATGTTTTCTTTGTTGAAATTGGTCAGTTTCAGACAAGCCTATTTGAAAACACTAAGTAGAGTTCCTCAACCAAAATGTTAAATTAGAAGTCAATCTTGATTTATGAACTATCAATGGACTACATAAATTAATAAAGCAATAGATGAAGAGAAACTATCTTTACCACTGGAGACAATTTAGTGTAGTAGAAAGAATACTTTTAGGAAGATGTGAGTTCTAGTCCTGATTTGGTTGCTAACAGTGTGATCTAGGGCCTTTGTTTACTCATCAGTAAAAAGGGGTAGTATCTACCTCCCGAGATAATAGGGAAGATCAGGGAAGATAATGAATGTAAAATGCTTTGCAAATCTTTGAGCTATTTTAATGAGACCTCTTGTGATTCTTAGGGCAAGTAGATGGTTGCAATGGATAGATCACTGGACCTGGAATCAGGAAGACTCCTTCTTCTTGAGTTCAGATCTGGCCTCAGACAAGTACTTAGTAGCTGTGTGTTTGTGGGCTAGTCACTTAATCCTGTTTGTCTCAATTTACTCATCTGTAAAATGAGCTAGAAAAGAAAATGGCAAATCATTCCCATATTTTGTCCAAGAAAACCCCAAATGGGGTCACAAAGAGTCAGATATGACTCAACAACAGCAACAAACAACATGTGATTGTTGTAGTAAATGTAACTGGGATAGCATGATAAAACTTTTATTATGTAATAATAGGTAGCATTTAAATAGTGCTTTAAGAAAAGCTCTTGGCAAATATCTCCTTTGATCCTCCCAACACTCCTGGGGTAGGTGCAATTATTATGCATATTTTACAGATGAAAGAACTGAGGCAAACAAAGGTAGAGACTTGCTCAGAGTCACACAGCTACTACACTTGAGGTTAGTTTTGATTTTAAGTCTTCTAGACTTAAGACTATGAATTCAAGGCCCCAGAGTTCAGTACTTTATTGACTACCTTCTTTTATAAGAGCAAGAAAAGGTGCTCAGAACCAGTATTTACCATCTCTTTTTAACACCTTTAGAGATTTTTGAATTTCTTTTATTTTGGTTTATGATCATCAGTTTTAAAAAGGAGAATGAAACTTCTGTGACTCTATAGAATATCACAGCCACAAAGGACTTAAAGTATCATTTAGTGATTCTAATACCCTGATTTAAAAAAAAAGAGAGAAAACTGGGACTCAGAGGAAGGGTAAGTGACATGACAAAAATCCTATAGCTAATCAATGACAGAGCTGGGATATACTCTAGAGTCTAGACTATTGTTCTGTCAGTGAGTAAGATTAAGCCGTCCTTAGCAAAGCTATTGAAACCATTTAAAGGCAAATGACCCATGTGACACTTAATAACAACAGCAAAAATTTGAGATATTTTATCTTCTGCCAAAAGGTATTGGAGGTAAAATCCCTTTAAGATAAACTCCACAGGACACCACGATTGTTCTCTGGTAATGGAATTTTGTTAGAAATCCTAGTCTAAAGGATTTAGACAAGTGCTTTCAACTACAGTAACTCCTGGATTCTTTTATGTGCTCACTGTTGCTGAGTGGTTTTGGAGTCTGTCACAAAATCAGAGATTGTTAATTAGAAGGGATCTCTGAGATCATCTACCCTTCATTTAACAGATGAGGAAACTGAGGCCTTGCAAGTCCATCAGGGCTTTCTGTAGGTAGTTGGAAACTTAAGGTAAGAACCTCACCTTGGGTAAATCATTAACCTCTCTTGGCCTCAGTTACCTACTGAGGAAAATAAGACCCTGCCTCCCAGGGTTGTTGTAAGGTTCAAATAAGAGTTTATTTATAAAGTACTATATAAATGTTAGTTGTGATGACAATGACTAAGGGGCATAGAGAGTTGAAGGACAATTGCTGCTTAATTTCTATGTCAAATAATTATGAAGAATGATAAGAATCTTAAAGAGAAAAAAGTACAAAGATCCAAAAAATTAAGAAGACAATACTGAAAAGAACTATTGTAAAGGTCTGCTAAAATGGAGAAAAATCTAGAAGTAAATGGAGTGATGAGAACTGATGATCTGACTCATTTCTTTGGATATAAAATACCTAAGTAGAAAAGCACAAATCAGTTTCATTGCTTGTAGAAACCCAATAGCATGTCAAATGCTTTATCATGTATAATATGTGTATAGAATGGATGATATAAATTTGATTTGCTGCATGTTATCATTTACATAGCCCCAGCCCACAACAATGTTTTGAGCTCTGCTTAAGAAAGTTTCATCTTTCTTTTTAAGAAATGTAAATGTCACAGTATTAATCCTAGGGAATAAGTAGCAGTCTTAATAGTCATATTCATTACTTCTGAGGCACCACAGGAATATGTGACTGAGATTTTGTTATGGTGCTCTTTGTTAGATCAGTTTTCTTATTTTTGATTTTGTTTTGCCCATTTCATTGAATTCAACCAACAATGTAAAAAGTTTCAGAGTTTTTTAGGCATCAATTTTGAAATTTAAGCATCAATTTATATATGTGTATATATATATATATAGGTGTATGCATATATGCAATATATCTACAATGTATACATATATACAATATATACATCTAGACAATATACAGAGAGAGAGCTTAGCACCTCTCCTCACTTAAAGCTTCATGAAACAATTCAAACTGCATCTAAATGATAAATGGATCAAAGCATTGCAGAAACAGGAAGGAAGTACCAGCATGACTTTTTTTTCTCTCTTTTCACATTATCACTGATCATGAATCCAGACAACTGACCAAGCTTTGTGAAAATAAAAAATCCTTCACATTTGCTTATAGAAATCAGAAACTGATTGCTGGAATTTCTCCAAAAGTAAGCATTCTCTTATAAAATTTAGCAGATGGTTCAGAAGAAGATCTAACCTATTATTCACTGAAAACTACAATCAATTTCTTTTATTGGGTAGGTATATTGGAAAAAATCAAGAATGCCATAAAACAAAACAAAAAAAAAGAAACTTTTAAGAATATACAATTCTTTTGCTTACCACCCCCAAATTACTCCAACTGAAGAAGCCAGAATCAGGATTGAAGGCTCCAGACTTAGGTTCTCATGTGAAGAAGAAAACACTGCATCAGAGATACGGCTCTAAGATAATACGGTACTGTTGGTCAGAAGTATAAACTTTAGTTAGTACCACATCTATTTTGTTACCATCATTAAGCAATGTTGTACAATGCCATCTAGTGACCAGCAACCAGCATACCTTGCCTTGATGGGGCAGGGTGGGGTGGGGGAGAAGTCTAGCATTTTCTATAGCAGCCTATTTAAGAGAATAAGACTTAAGATTATACATACATACATACACATATACACACGTGTGTATATATACACATACATGTGTATAAGTATATGCGTGTATGTATAGACAGATATAGCAGTATTGTAATGACTTATTATTGCTCCATATTTTGGGATCTTTATTTTTAAATACTTTATTGTCACCTACCTCCAAATATGATCTTCTACCTCCTGCTACTGTAACCTCACCATCCCAGTGCGCAGTTAAACTCAGAACTGATCCGTACTCCCCAAGCAGCAGCACCCAATTTAGTAACAGGTGGTGGGGGTGGAGCACTTTAGAAACCAGTCTCAACAAATAAAAAAATGCACTTCAAAAAGAGAACTGGGATGATTCCTATAGCAGTCTGTGCCAAAGAGAAAATAAACTGATGGTAGTTCAAAGGCTGAAATCAAAATAGTGACACTTGGAGATTGGAGGAAATCATCTTTGATTTTCCCTGGACCAGTGGCTAAGGGTGTCTGATAACTGTGGCTTGCTCTTTGTACTTGGTTTCTAATGAAAGTTCTAAAAATCTCTCTATGAATGGCTTTGTGCCCTAAGAGGATATATTTTATCCATTATTTCTCACCTTTTGCAAACAGATGGCATGAATTATTTTTGAAAAAAGAAAAAAGTCAGCAATCTGTCAGTTGCAAAAAGCTTAGAATTCAAGGAAATTTTTTTGGTTAAGTGACCTATTTGTCTGCTGCTAGTTGAACCATAGTGTTGCTACAATGGACAGTTTTAAGAAAATAAGATACTATTCTTGGTGTAGATAGAACCTTACAAAACCTTATAAGAATATTTGGGATACCAGAGGATCTAGGAAAACATCAAGTTGAAAACCTTTATGAAAAGAAAAAAGCTTATCAAAATCCACAGCTTTGAGTATATTTGGCTATTTCTTTTTACTTCTGAATACATGCTGTGATCACAGTACAATATGTGGAAATTGCATAATTGCTATTTCCACAAATCAAAGATATTGGACAATGGGAAGACGACATAGGGGTCCATTAAATGTCATTTTAAAAAACAAAATAAAACATTTGATTCTGCATGTGTTCCTAAAACTTTCTTTGTGTACACTATCTCCCCACCCCCTCTACCTTAATTTAAAAATTTTCTGTTCCTTCAGCCTTAGCCATTGCTGGAATTATTTTCATTAAACTAAGAATTGACTATGGATTAAAATCCAGTTTAGAGACATGAGAGATGAGCTCTTTCATATTCAGATGGTTTACTTTTTGTTTATTTCACGTGAATATCTTTTGCTTATCTAGATGAAAAGTTCTTCAACAGAAAAAAATATCCAAACCAAAAAAAAAATATTTAGTGCATTTTTTAACTTCCAAGTGGTCATAGAATTGTAGACTTAGAGTTTGAAAGGACCTTGGAGGCCATCTAGTTAACCTCCTTCATTTTACAGATGTAGAAATGGAGGCCCAGAGACAGCAAATGAATGACTGCAGTAGAGCTAGAATTTGAAGTCAAGTCTTCCAACTCCAAATCTAGCATTCTTCCCACTGTAGGGGAAAGAATGGCTGCCATAAGCCTCGTCCTTGATAGGTTTACAGAAGACTAGAAAATACTTCTTTACATTGTTGTATTGTATCCTTATAAAAGAGCGTAGAGGGGATATAAACCTTTTGATGATTTGTGAGAAAGGAGAGGATTGACTACAAGACTTACTCATTATTCTGTTTTTTCCCTTTCTATGTCCTAGCTGAGATTTGCCCACCATAAATCTCTCTCCAATTCATCTTCCAATCAGTGACCAGTGATTTTCCTAAAGGGCCAGTCCCACCATGTTACCCCTTTACTCAGTAACTCATAGTGGCTCACTATCACTCAGGATCAAATATAAAATCTTCTCTTTGGCTTTAAAGCTCTTCATATCCTAACTTCTCCCTTCCATCTTTTCAGGCTTTTTAAACCATAATCTTATCTGCTCCCCTCTGAACTCCCTCCTCTAGGATCCAGTGATGCTGATCTCTTACTTATTTTTGGAGATAGATCCTTTATTTCCCATCTCTGAGAATTTTTACTAACTGTTTCTCATGCCTAGAATATTCCCCCTCCTCATCCTCACCTCCTGGCTTCTCAAGCTTCCTTCAAGTCCTAGCTAAAATATTACCTTGTACAGGAAGTCTTTCTTGATTCTATTGCCTTCCTCTGTAGAGTATTTTCTATTTATCCTATATATGGCTTTTTTGTTACATAGTTGTTTGTATGTTGTGAGCTTCTCAAGGTCTGGGATTGTCTTTTTCCTTTCTTTGTGTGCCCAGAGATTAGCACAGTGTCTTGAACACAGTAGGCTCTTAAGGAATACTGATTGATGTATACCCTTCTTCACTAACTTCTAACTCCCCGTATATATAGTCTTAAACTACTAGAAAGAAAGCTTCTTGAGGGCAGGGACTATCTTATTTGTGTTTATATTGCCAACACTTAGTATGTCTAGCAAATAATAAGCACTTAATAAATTCATTTTGCTCTCTCTTTCTCTCTCTGTAATATAGATGTGAGTATGTACTATCTAATATAAAATTGATGGACCATGTGTGGCATGGATAGATAGATATCTGATCTAGTACCTGGTCCATTCTATCTCCAAGAGAGATTGTGATTTCTGCCTTTGTAGGGAGCAATGGGACCATGGCTGGTCAGTTGTTCCTTCACTCTTCGGTATCTAAGAGGGTATTGAGACTAGAATTACATTCATTTCCCACACATCATCTAGAAGTAAGATGTTCTTCTAGGGTTCAAAATAAAAGTCACTTTCCATTACCACTCCCAAGTGGAGGGTAATAGTGTATTCTTGCTGGATTAGGTACTTCCTAATAAACATGGTGCATAAAAAGGTCTCAAGACAGTGAATAAACCCAGTTATCTAAGCAAATAGCATATAAAAAAAAAAGATGAGACTTCAAATGGAAGCCAGATATAGTCTTAGTTTCATCAAGAAGAGAATAATCTCATTTGGAAAGTCCACTCGTAACAGTTTTTAGGATAACAGATGCTAGAAGTTAAGAGATAGGTAGCTTCCTCACATGTCTACTATACCAAGGAGATATCCGTCTTCACCACTCAAAAGTTCAAGTGTTGCTTCTCTTACCTTGTCTTTCTTGATCTCTGCTTTTCTAGTTCTAAGTCTCTCACCTTACAAGTCACAAGTGATTTGCTAGCCATTCAGAGGTCAGAAGTCCGGTCTCTCTTTCTGTGCTCTGAATTCAGTATCACAGGGCTACCTCTTCAGGAAACTAACTGTCCCAGGCTTGGGGGGAGGAATCACATCTCTTTGTTTCTGTCTCTGTTTGTCTCTGCCTGTCTGTCTCTGTCTGTCTCTTTGTCTCTGTCTCTGTCAGTCTGTCAAACAATTTTTTGCTACCCTCCTCCCCCACCAAAACTTAAGGGAATAATTGCTAGGACTTTTTTGGAACCAAAGAAAGGAAATCGACAGATTGCTTTGTGAGCAAAATGCGATTGAATGTTGTTAAGGGAAATTCTGCATGAATATTCTGATGCTTCATAACTCATGGTAAGGCTCCAGCCTGTTTTTCCAAGCTTATTTCTCATTACTTCCTTTCACACACTGTATATTCCAGCTAGACTGACTTCCTTGCTATTCCCTGGTCACAACATTCTATTTTCTAACTCCTTACTTTAGTAGAGACTGTTCTTCCATTCCTGTAATGTAACTCATCCTTTCCCTCCACCTCACCTCCAACCTGCTTCAGGATTCTGCCTGAGTTCATCCTCCTTCACACAGCCTTTCCTGCTCTCTCTAAAAGTTGTTGGGGCCCTTGTCTCCCTCACCATATTACTTTGTATGCACATAAACAAAAAAACAAATAAATAGATAAATATACTAGGCCCTGGGATACAGAAATCACATGTATACTACATATGTGTGTATATACATATATGTACACATACATATGTATATGTATAGTTTTGTGACAGTATACAGAATATATAGTCTGTATACAGAATATGGAAACTGTACATTCCCAGTGCTTAGTGTAGTGCTTGTCACATAGGATGTACTTGTGGAGTGCTTGCTGAATGGATAAATTTGTAACAATTTTCAACCTACCATGTAGAATTAGATTTTCTAACAGAACTGTTTTCAGCTGTGTCCTACTCTTGGTGACTCCATTTGGAGTTTTCTTGGCAGAAGATACTGGAATGATTTGCTATGTCTTTCTCCGGCTCATTTTACTGATAAGGAAACTGAGGCAAACAGGGTTAAGTGACTTGTCCATGGTCATATAGCTAGTAAGTGTCTGAGGCCAGATTTGAACTCAGGGAGACCATCATCGAGACCATCATCATAAACTAGCTAATCCAAAAGGCTGTTCTTTCATGTTCCATTATTAGTAATCATTTCCCAAAAATACTGTATTTGTCATAATGGCAAAAGATAATGAATGTCATGCTGCTCTTCTGCAATTTCTGTCAAGTAGGACTTCAAAGAAAACAGTAGGGAATTCAAGCATTTACATGTTTAACTGGAGATCCCTGACCAATTTGATGAGTTCTCTAATTTAACTTGGAAAGATTTCAGGATATGGATTTTTGTTAGGTGGCATTTCAGGGACACCGTCCCCATCGAGGGTGAACATGCTCTCTGGTACCATGATGATTGGGTTTCTGAGACTAGGGCTGCTTCTTGATGTTTGGTTGATGATCAGCACTCTCATCTCTCCCACCCTATCCCCACTTGTATAAAAGTAAACTAGTTGTCTCCCTGTCTCTCATATTTCCTTTCCACCTTCAAAAAGAGTGGATGGGGGTTGGGTGGAGTAAATCTTTGTCTAAGTGCAGTTTTCTCCTCCTCCACCAGATATTAATGTCAAACTGCAACAGATGCACATGGTGAGTGACATTTACCTGCCTCCCCTGAATGAAGAGTTGCTGGAGCTCCTGTTTCTGGGCACATTTTGCTTTTATGTTTTTTTTTCTGAGTGCAGTTATGGGCTGAAGAGTGGACTTCTCTGGATCATGAATTTGGTAGCAGCTTGGATAGATGAGAGATTTCCTGCAGAAGCACATGGAAAAGGAAGAGACATCTGTAGACACATGGCCCCCACTTCGGGAGTTCTCACATTCAAGATTGGATCTTGTAGAGAGCAAAGAGGATGCTTCTGATGCAGTGTGCTCTACCATGTAATTTCTATGTCATGACTGGAAGTGGGAAGAGAGAGAGAGAGAAGGAAGGAGGGAGAGAGAGAGGAGAGAGAGAGAGAGAAAGGAAGGGAGGGAGGGAGGGAGAGAGAGAGAAAGAGGCTATTTGAATACTTTATGTTTTCTATATCTATTTATGGGCTGCTTTGAATCATTTATATCTTACTTTTAAGGAGTTAGATAAAGGCTCCCTTGTGCCTTGCTTACCTTTGATACTTTGAGTCCTTATACAGGGGCTGGGGACACTATCATCCACATTTAGGGAAACCTAGACATGAGCTGTATACCATAATGGTGCTGGTACATTTTCCTGGAGCAACTCCAGGTGGGTGCAGTGAGCCATGGTCCTAACCCTAAGCTTGGCCCACAGGTTCAAATATTTCCCCTGGCAAGCAAAAACAATTTAACTGGCATAGTAGGCTGGTGGAATATGATCTACAGCCTTAAGGGTAGATGAATATGACTGAAATAGAGTAAAGGTTAGTATTCAACTTTACCAGGATTCTTGAGGAGCTACTTACTTAGAAATAGTGTCTTTTTGAGCTGAAAGGGACTTTAGATGCCATTTTCTTCTTTTTTATAAAATGTAGGTGACACTATAGATAGTGTTGGATGTGGAGCCAAGGGGATCTTGACTCAAATTCAGCCTTAGATACTTATTCACTGTGTGACCCTGGGCAAGTTACTTCACCTCTGTCTGCCTCAGTTTCCTCATCTGTGAAATGGGGATTATAAAAGCATCTAACACTCAGGATTGTTTTGGGGATAAACGAAATAATATTTGTAAAGTGCTTTGCAAGCTTCAAAGTATTATATAAATGTATGCTATTATTATTTACAGATGAAGAAACTTAGACTCAACAAAGTGACTTGTCCCATTTAGTTGTATAATATTTCTGTTTCTGTCATTTGCTTCAGTGTTTAAATTAACTGGAAAAAGGCAAAATTCAGGCCTGTTTACACTTTTTGTCTGTTCACAGTATGAAAGGAATCCAAAAGTTTCTAGAGTTTGGGGGCTTACGTGTGAATCAAAAATTCATCCTATCTCTAGTTATATTAATACTTCTTCATTTAGAAAGGGTTCAACATATTTATGAGGCAAATCAGATTCTGCATGACTGAACTGAGAGTACAGATAAAAGTCTGTTAATCATCACGAAAATATTCATATTTGAACGTTTCTCCATTGGTTTCTGAATTTGGTAATATTATTCCTCTTCTACACCACGCCCCCCTCAAATTCTTGCTAATTTTCACTAGTTCCTATCACTGCCTGCCTTCTTCCTGTTTAAGAAGATCTGCATAGCGACCTTGAAAGGAGAGGATTTGGGAGGAGATATTAGTCTTCCAGGTCATGTCTTAGGGCAAAATGAAGGTCATGAACCATGGAGACAAACAGAATAGTGGAATGAGGGCTCAATCAACTCTGTCAGAATGCATTTAGTCCCAGTTCATTGAGGAGAAGAGTAAGGAAAATAGAACTGAAGGAAGATATGGGGGTAGGGGGAGATATGGTGGGTAGAGTGGATTCTGTATAGAGTATGGGCAGTGCTTACTTCATCATTATACACATACATTCTCTAAACCCTGTCTTCCCTACTTTCTTGATGTGGCTTCTTTAAGTCATTCACCTTGGTCATTTTATATTCAAAATCAAGGCAGAGATTTAAAAAGTGAACAGAAAAGATGAAGAATTATACTTAGAAAAAGCATAATAAAAAAGGCTAGCTGCAAATGAATAAAGTAACTCTTAATTGATAACCATCCTAAGGTCCTTTGTCCGTAATCAAGTCACATCATTAAATTCAATGAGCATTTGTTATGTGCTTATTATGTGTCTAAGGCACAGTGTTGGTCAATGGGAATAAGGGACAAAAATATGACAGTTGCTGACCTCAAGGACCTTAATATAGTATAATAGAGTGGTATATTCAAGAGTATTCTTACTTTGGTAAAAAGTGAAAATATCTCTTCTTTCAACTGAATGAAGTAACTAATTTCTGAGGCTCTTCTAAAGGCCATCAGGTTTTTTGGGGCAATTTTCATGAGTTGAAAAAAATCAACAGCTTAGATGTATTGGAAAAGCTAATTTCCATAGACTCAGATTCAGATTTGGACAAATAGCTTTAAGACCTAACAAAACCCCAAAGGTACTTGTCAGCTTTTCTCGTTTGAAAGGATAACTTTGTTGTAATTAATACCAAACTACTTAAGGCATAAGAAGTACAGTAGTTGAAAGAGACCTGCAATTAATCACTCAGGATGTGTCCCCTAGGTAAGGACATACTGAAGGGAAACAGACTTTTCACATTCTCCTTTCCCAGGCAAGGGGAATGAATCAGCAGGAACACAGCAGGTATCTTGTAAAATCACTAGGAAAGGCCCTACAACCAAAACAAAGAAGGATAAAGAAAATTAATGCATAAAAGCACCGGCAATTTGCTTTAGTTCTATAATGGCAAACACTCCTGGAGATAGGAACCCCTTGGAGTTTGACCTTGTATTTTTTTACTGAAGACTTTCAATTTTTTTCAGTCCCTACTGCTGCTTTTTTTCCTTGTTTAAAGGACTGATGGGAAGAAAAAGTGAAATGACATTAAAAATTCTTTAAGGAACACATATGCTAAATTTATGTGTCATAATAATTGATAGCATTGATGTAGCATTTTAAGGTTTGCAAAGCACTTTACATATGTAATATATTTGATCCTCACACAGTTTGGTGAGTAAGGTACTATTTTATCACCCCTCTTTTACAGTTGAGGAATCCGAGACTTTTAAAGAGTGACTTGCCCAGGGTCACACACTAAGTAAATGTCTGAGCCAGGATTCAAACTGACATCTTTCTGATTTCAAGTCTAGCACTCTATCTACTATACCTCTTTGACTCTATTGTGAATAGCTTTTATATCAAACGGGAGTAAAAGCCAAGAATAAAGGTTTGATATTTATCCAAACTTTCACAGATTTTATGGTAGTAAAAATCCACAAATAAAATGCATATCAATTCGTTGGGTGATAGCCAACTATGGTGTCTGAATAGAGTGGAATATTATTGTGTCAAATAGGAGAATTGAAGTGAACCATGGGAAGTCTTATATGGACTCCTGCTGAGCAACATGAGTCGAGTTAGAAGGAGAATACACAATGACTTCAATAATATAAATAAAAATATGAACTGTTTGGAGTAACTGAAACACCATTATAGGTCTTGAAGAAGAGATAATAAAGCATAGTTTTCTTAGCAGAGAGTGGAGAGGAGACAACTCCATTAGGACATTGCCCACACTGTCAGGCTGTTGGCACAAAGTTGATTGCTTTGGCTTAACTTTTTTTATTATAAGATATGGTACAGTTTGGGGCCAGGGAGATAATATCTGGGAGTTATTGCAATGCAAAACCCAAAAGATTTCAATAAACTTGCACTTAAAAAATCAAGTTGAACGAAGTTCTCACTATATCCTTTTGGGCATTGTTACTTTTAGAATGCTCTGTAGGGAAATGCTGTCTTTAATGAACTAGATTACCTTCAATTAACATTAATATAATTTATACAACTAAATTGCATGCTTTCAGCTCTAAATGTAGACATTTCTAAACTTGCTCCTACACACAATAGGTAAATGAATGGTATGAACTGAAACCCACAAAATCTGTGCAGTTCTTCCATATCCCTACTTTCTGTTTTAGCCTTTTAATTTTCTTGAAAAGACCGTGAGCACTCTTTGATCTCTGCTACTGGTTCATGAGAGACCCTCCTGTCTGAATCTCTAAAACTAGAGAGAAGCTTTTATTCATGGAATTTCATATTATGTTTTCAAGCCACTTTACTGAATCTCCTTTTCTTAGACCCCAGATTTCAACAGGAGACAATGATAAGCAAGAGGAAGACCCTGGCTCAAAGGAGGAGATCTGTATGGGCCCTAGTGTGAAAAGCTTTCTTCTACTATTGTTTAAGCCATTACTGTGAGAATCTTAGTTTTTCTCAAGAGAAAAGGAGAAATGCTTGGAGTGAAAAATCCATTGTCTCTTTCTGGCTGGCAAGCAGTAGATTAGTCAGATGGAAATGTCACTGAAAAGTGCATCTGTCACCCTCTTCTCACTTGGGGTTGTGCTATGTAATCTTCCCTATCAAAACTCAGGAACTGTGTGCAAATAGCATTGTATTCCATAGTGGTAATCTTAAAGAGGCTACATAAAACATACCATAGTATCTCTTAGTAATTGGTTTAGTCAAGCTAGTTACTCAGACAAGATGATGGTCTGAATATATTCTGAGTCTGCTTTTTTTGCTTATTCCTTTGGAGCCTGAGCCCTGAAACTCTTAAAGCTTCAGAAATTTAAATCAAATTACCACCACCACCATCAAATGAAGCTAAAAAGTACCTGAGCCAGGTATGGGCCAGATGCTGTACTTTTAGACTTACCTATGCTCCAATTTCCATCTTTACTATACTCTTTAAAAGGAAAAATGTCAAAATCTCTGATGAGATTTTGTATTTTGTGTTTTACATGTTCCATGTCACCCATTTGATGCCTTCATCTCTCCTGGCCTTTACAGCCACACAAAAGCACTGTAAATTTTTTTTTTTTTTTTATCAATAAAGAGAACCAAGAGAGTATCCCTCATGAACTTTAGTAGGTTTGGGTTAAGAGATCCCATCATAGGTATGCTATTATCTCATGGCATGTTACTCTAAAGGAGAGAAACCCTTAGTTCAGTAACACTTGTTTTTGTCATTTATGAGCTGAAGTTTATCCTAGCTCCTTAAAGGGCTGCTACATTGACAAATGGAATCATGTCTGCAGCGTGCTTTAAGCTCCTGAGAAAGAGTCTGTATGGTGTATGAGTTATTATTATATATTATTAACTGCCAGATGCCAAGAATCTACATTTCCCAAGGACAAAACTAAATACAGAACACAGATGCCTGAATTCCAGATCATCAGTAAGCTCTAGGGAAGCTAACATATGGTGGGAATATGTTGATAAATATGCTAAATACATATTTAAATGATAATCTGACAAGTGAAATGATAGCGATACCTTGGGGAGAGTTCAGGAAGAGGTGAAATCCATTGACATACTAGTTAGTGAGGAAGAATGACCCAAGGCAGTCAGGGATTCATCTAAATTTGGAATGCCTCTTTCCTGCATTGCATAGGGCAGTAAGGATTGGAAAGGAAGACCTCCTCTCTCATTATCAATCAAGATTGGTAGCAGGCAATTTCAAAAGTGATGCCTACTTCTCAGTCTTATAGTGTGGACATCTCTTCCTTTGAAGTGCCATTGAGTGTGCCAAGGACTAAGGCTGCACTAACTGAGCTGCTTATTTTTCTGTATTTCCCTGTAGATGTCAACATGGAGTGAGAAGCAGGATCAAGGTTAAAAAAAAAAGCCACATGGAATGAGGCACTGCGAAGGTTTTCTGTATGGGGCAGAAGGGACCTGTGTTGATGTCTTTTTCCATTTGCAGTCCATCATTAAGGGACTTTGGATAAGAGTGTAGTTAGTTGCTCAGAGAATACAAGGAAGATAGAACTGCTTCCTTCCCTTACAGCAACAAGTCTGCATCAAACAGAAAGAATGCTTGGTGCAGGCTTCTTCACCGTGTATGTTGGGTTGGGGGAGATGTATGGGGCTATTACTACTGCATCTATTGTGACGGGGGACACCAATGAAGTTTAAATTATGTCTATATTCCAATTAGATTGGAATTACATCCTACTCATAGGCTTTTTTACAAACTACATTTGGGATGAAAGAGAGTGTTCTGTTTGGACCAATGTGTTGATTACCTACCAGGGTGTAAAAAGCAACGGAGAAGACATGCTCTCTCAGCTTGTGATTTGGTAATTGAGGTTCCCTTACTCTTGATAAGGCAGAAGGAGTGGTTGTAGCAATATGAATACTGAGTATTTGCTGTGTTACCTTCACTCTGAACCATGGAACCATGGGAACAGTATTATTTTGGGAATTCCTTTACTGCTTACCCGTATATAGGAATTTATACATCCCCCAGGATCAGGTGTCATTGGGTATGTTCCAAGGCAAAACTAAGAATATACTCAAGAAAGACAGTTTACTCTGGTAAAAAAAAAAAAGTCCTTTATCATTCTGTGGGGAAAAGAGAAATTAGGGTATAACTTGACACTGTACTGGGGTGGGCACAAAGTATTAATTTGTTGACAAAGTGAGGAACCTGACTACAGAGTCTACAAATGGATTGGAGTGTGTGTTTCTGAAGTTCTCTAACCCTCAGTATAGAGTATCCATGCCTGGAAGAGTGAACAACTTTTTTACAATGGGAAACATTCAAGGGCCTTAGAATCTTATTTCTATCCCTGACATGATTTGGATCTGGGTAGATGGAATTTGAAATATCTGAAAGACCAATGTTGAACCATCCTTTTCTTTATGTCAGGAGTAGAGCTGTTGTTCAGACATTTCATTTGTGTCTGATTCTTTGCGACTCCATCTAGGGTTTACTTGGCAAAGATTCTAGAGCTGTTTACAATTTCTTTTTTCCAGCTCATTTTGTAGATGAGAAACTGAAGTAAAAAGGATTAAGTGGCTTCCCCAATCACAGAGCTAGTTAAGGGTCTGAGGTCAGATTTGAACTCAGGGAGGTAAGTCTTTCTGACTTCAGGCCTGGATTTTGATTCACCGTGCCACCTACCTGCCCCTAGTAGGAGAACTAGGGGATAAAAATGAGTACTGTATCAATCCCATCAACTGTGATTTTATTAAGAAAATGTATTTGGCTTAAACTTGTCTTTAAAAACAACAAAGAGTTGGAACAGAGACTCAGACCATTTTTTTTTGCGTTTGCAAATATAATTGCATAAATATATGTCATCACATATACACTGTACAGAAAGCTTACAAAGTGCTTTACATATTACCTCATTTGATTCTAATAACATTCTTATTAGATGAATACTATAAGAATTATTGTTATTAGCCTAGTTTAACACATAAAAAAGCCATGGTTGAAGGAGGATAAGAAACTTGACTATAGTCTTATACGTATTAAGTTATGAAGCTGGGATTTGAATCCAGATCTCTTCTGAATCTAGATCTAGTTCTCTTTTCAGTACACTTACATTGCCCCCCATTGTGGGAAGGAAGGAAGGAAAGAAGGAAAAAAGAGGAAGGAAGAAAAAAAGGAAAGAAGGAAGGAAGAAGGAAGAAAAGAAGGAAGGAAAGAAGTAAACAAGCATTTTATTAGTACTTACTCTGTTCTGGGCACTATGCTGAACACTTAACAAATATCTCATTTGATCCCCACCATAACCTGGTGAAGTAGGTTCTATCATTATCCCCATTTTATAATTGAGAAAACTGAAGCAGACAGAGGTGAAGTGACTTGCCCAGAGTCACACAGCTAGGAAGTGTTGGATTGGAACTTAGGTCTTCCTGACTCCAGATACAATGCTCTGTACTGTAATATGCCATCTTGCTCCCTTTAAAGGTTTATTTACTTTAACTTTTAAAGAAAACAATATACATATAACCCAAATTTCTAGCCAACCCTTGGACTGTTTACGTGTACTTTTTACATGTACTATGACCTTAACATCATAAATGGAAAAAACAAACCTTACCATTTTTATTAATAATTATTATGTTATTAAAAAATGAATGTTGCCACATTACAAAGTATGAGGTTGATCTCAAAAGAGAGATATGTAACCTTCCCCTACTTTTTCAGAGAGGTGAAGAATACAGGGAGTACATGGGTTTGGAACACTGCATGCAATATCAAAATTTTTAGATTCATCAGTTGGTTTTGTTGAATTTTTCTTTTCTTCCTTTTGAAGTTTTCTTCTTTAAAAAAAATCTTTTTTATAAAATGACTCTCTGGGAAGGGAGAAGGAAAGAAATCTAGAAAATGTAAAAATGATACAGAAAAAATTCACTAAAATGTTTAATAGATTTTGTTTGGATACAACAGATACTTCTGGTAGAAACACCCACACAACGTCTCATGAAAAAGTACATTCTCTGAAAAGAATTCATTTAGCAATTGTTTAAAGGAAGAACTGTGTCCTTTAACTTTGATCACGTGATATCAACACTAACAGTTGTATTTGACTAGACTTTTGTTGCTTTTCAATGTTGATTTTATTTACATTTTTGTAGTCATTGTGTACATTTTTCTTTTGACTCTGAAAAGATACATATTTAAACAAAGATAGAAAATAGGAAAGATAAATGAACTCAGCCACACTTCACATATAAAAATTATTATGACTCATTGTGATAAATTTTCCTTCTCATATGTAACCTGTAAATAGAAACATAGCTAAACGGATAAAGAACTCTGATTGTCAAGACAACTGCTGTAGCTAGGTAGTTCACTTGGTTCTACAACGAATGTATCTTGGATTGGCTCTACAGAAAGGCAATGAACAGCTGGTCCCAGTCCTAAATAGGAGAAAGAGAGAAGGAGATGTACTGAATTTGGAAAATGGTGCTGTGTTTTCAATGATCTCATCTATTTTCTCCATCTTTTAAACATTACTATTTTTATGGTGATGCTACATGGTCATAAATGAAGAAAGATGACAAATCCTTGAATAATCAGATTTTGAGATGATCTAAAGGGCAATAGAGAGATGCATGGTGAGTGTTAACAGACTATTGTATATTGAGAAGGTACATAATGCATATCACCTAGGAAATATGCAAGGAAAAAAGGAAATGAGCTAGTCATATAGTAAGAGTGAGCAGGTGTATAGTGGTAAATGTTCAACAACTGGCTCTCAAAAAAAGGTACAGATGACACATTTTTAAGTTTAATCTACATTATTAATAATTCCCCCATAACTTTATTATATTTAGAACAATTGGAAAATCAGTAAATTAGGCTCTGATATATAGTGTTTGGTGATTTCCAAGGTGTAAATACACTGAAAACTTAACAATTGGCTCTTCTGAGCTGGTTTGAGTTGGTTCCAGCATACCCCTTGAGTGAGGAAGGACTGATAGACTTGTCTCTAGATAGCTTGAGTGTCATTGGTCACCACAGAATACTAAATGAACCAGAGAAAGGCTTTTAATTCAGGTAGATCCTCAGTGGAGAGTTTATGGGAGAAAATGGGGAAAAAAAATCTCAAAGGATGAGAAAACAAAAGACTTGGGATCAGTACCTTTGATAATATTATAGAACCACTGAAATATTGATGCACATGTAATTTGTAAAATGTAGAAGTTACTTTACACAGAGAGCATTAACTTGCATGAGAAATCTAACTTCTAAATTTGCTCATTTTTTAGAAGGAGGAGGAGGAGTTGGGATATTGAAGTATTTAAAAATCCACCAGAGAGGACAGACATGTTAAGAGAGGGAGAAAAACAAGCAGGGCAACTCTGAAAGTAATATGTTGAATTTATTATGTACTTCAGGAATGCAATCTGTATTCTTTTTGTGGTGGCAAAGAATTGGAAACTGAGGGGATGTCCATCAATTGGGACATGATTGAACAAGTTGTGGTACATGAATGCAATGGAATAAGAAATGATGAGCAGGTGTGTTTAAGAAAAACCTGGAAACACTTACATGAATTGATGCCTAGTGAAATGAGCAGAACCAGGAGATTACACATAGTAATAGCAGCATTGTGAGTGACCAGTAGCATCTTCTCAGCAATACAATGATCCAAGATAATTCCAAAAGACTTATGATGGAAGATACTATCCCTATCCAGAGAATGAACTATGGAGTCTGAATGCAAATCGAAGCACACTATTTCTTCTTTTTTTTCCTTTCTCATGGTTTTCCCCTTTGATTTGGATTCTTCTTTACAACATGACTAATGTAAAAATATGTTTAATATAATTGAAAATATATAACCTATATCAAATTTCATGCCATCTTGGGGAGGAGGAGGAGAGGGAGGGGGAACAATTTAAAACTCAAAATCTTATAAAAGGAAGAGTTGAAAACTAAAACTAACCAAATCAAAAATAAAAAAAGAAATATGAGCTGTACATAATAGATATTTGGAGAAACTTTTTGGTCCTCATTAAGTTCAGAATAAGATTTTTCTTTAAAAGAATAAAATAGTGTCTTCTTTTGAAAAAACAATGATGAAGCTTCTGAACCAAGAAAAGAAAGTAAATTCTGAGTTATTCTTTTAGAAGTAGTGATGAGTAGTATTGTCTTGTTTACATTGTATAGGTCATGCTTCTTGACTGATGTTAAGGCATGAAGTTAGAGATGCAGTTCATGCCTATGTTATGGTCTATACTTGTGAAATTACCAGATTGATATGGGATTTATATCTATGACCTTGACCTTCTAGCACCATATTCAAACCCAATGAGGCAACTGGTCTAGACAAAGTTAACATGGTTCTATATCCAGCCCAAGGAAAAATTATTTTTGCCAATTTTACACTTGGATAGTTCTCCCTTTTTATGCCCTAATACTTATTTCAGCAGTAAGAAGTCCTATAACTCACAGCTGCGTAGATTTCCAGCTGTGTTAGAATTTTACCAAAATGATAGAATCTTGCTAATTAGTACTTTAAGTGAATCTTCAACCTCTCTGTAAATAAGGTAGGTGGTAATGTGCTATTTTGCAAAAGTATAAATTAAGCCACCAGGAGGTTAAGTAGTTTGCTCAAGGTCACAGTGTGTGGCAGGGTAGAAATTTAAACTGGGAACACTGATGCCATATCTTTCTGCTCCATATACTAAGTTCTGTCTCTGTTTCAGTCTCTCTCTGATTAAATATCAGCATAATATCTAATATTTATTAGATATGCACATAATAGCTACTAACCAACAATAATGACATCCATACAATAGAAATAACCTTGGGGTCAACCAATGAGAACTACTGAGTGATTATATTCTAACGATCATGATAGAAATTACTTCAGGAAGATGAATGAGTGTGAATTCCTAGAGTATTTACATTACTAAACACCCAGCTGTTTGTGCAGCAGGATTCCTTCCAAAGAAGAAGAGAGGAGGAAAGTAGAGAAGGAGAAAAGAAGAGAACAATATAAGGTAAAATAGTATCATTGAACTTTTGCTAAGGCTGTTTCTCCCCTCTGACCTCTGCTGGGCTGACTTGACATCTGAATGGAGTATTTGGTTTGTGTGGTCATCATTAACTCCATGTGACCTTGGGTAAATCATTTCTCCCCTTCATCTATAAAGTGAGGAGATTGGAGAATAGATGGACTTAGGGTTTAGGTATTTCTTTTGTGAGCCTTTTGGTAGAATAATTTTTATAAATGCATACATTTATATATATTTATATTTGGATGGGTAGATGGATAGTCCACATGATCATATACAAATTAATTAAGATAATATTTATTCAAGATAATATCTCTGTTATAGTCTTATGAAATACATTTTAAAGAAGCTATCAATAATTTTTTTTTTTGGAGTTCCTTTAGTTTTCTTAGACCCACGGTCTTAATGTTTTTGTACTTGCCATTATCGAACTATATTTAAGCATTCACTGGGATGTGCTTCTGCATCCTATCTAGGGATGAATGAAAAATAACACTATTCAGGACCCAAGTCATGTCCCTCTTTAAATCTTTCAAGGAACATGTGATCTTTTTTCAAGTTCTTCTGAGACAATGGAATGATTTAAAATGACTTGCTTCATTGGTTTTTCTCAAATCCTTTTGAAGAAGCAGAGAAACATGTCATGAGGGAATTATTTTTGGAGTGGAAGGGGACACTCCACACACAAACCATACCGCAAGACTCTTCCATACCATGTGACGGAAAAAAAAAACCCTAACAAACCCATGGCTATTATTCTCTGTGAAAACCATGGGCAGAAAATCACAGTGTGCAGAAAACAACCAACCTACCAAACAAACAAACAAAAAACTCAGAACAACACAAATGATGTTAATGAAAGGCAACGCATTTGGTGTTGACTTTTCATAACATATTTCTCTATAGAGGAGTTAATTTTTTCAAGTTGGAGACTTATTTTTGTAACTCTTGGTTCAAAGGCCAATTGCATGGGATTATCCTCATTGGTGGAGATTGTTGGTTGGTCCTCCACACCTGCATAAGAGGAAGAGTTGGTGAGAGGTTCTTGGTCTTTGGCAGTGCTCTACTACGTGTAGGAATTTGGCATTTTTCTTGAAGTGAGACATAATGGAAAAGTTTGCCAGTGGGGCAAAGCAGGGAAAGAAGCTGCTTCGAGGAGAGAGTCCCAAATGGATATCTCACAAATTTTTATTCCGTAAGTAATGCAGGGTATAGAGGGGGATAAGATAAGTAGAGGGATCATGAACCAGAGAATGAGAGTCTAGCATGGATAGAAAAGGAAATTAGTGAAAAGTGAGGGAAAGAAATCATCTCTGGGAAGGGCCACAGAAAATGAAATTTAAAAAAAATTAACAAATGGAAGAAGTTGAAGGAGAGGAAAATAAGCTTCTACTTGGTTATACGAGAAAAGAAAAAGAGGGAAAGAATTAAAAACCAGGTGTTAGGAAAAAGGTGAGGAAAAGAGATCTGATGGGAATAAGATCTCTTGAAAAAAGATTACACTAAAGTAACTGTAGAGACATATTGTGTTTATAGTATACTGTTAACAGTATATGTGTGCTATATTTACAATAGAAGAAGGAAAATCATAACTTGAAAAAACCCTTAATATTAGAGACAAATGGAGGAAAATATAAACCTAACTCTTATAAACTTTAAATGTGAATAGGTTTAACATCCAATAAAATGAAAAAGAGTGACAGATTGGATAGGAAAATAAAACCCCACAATCTGTAGCTTACAAGAAACGCATATGAAAACAAAGATATACACAGAATAAAACTGAGTGTCTTGGAGGAAAAAAACATCCACGTAATTAGAGAGAGCTATAACTTTCCTACCAAAGCAAAGGGACTTGGGTAGGCAGAGCATGGAGTTTCATTGCTAGTACTGCCTAACTGTCCCTGACCATGGGGAAGGGACATTTATTACATCTTTGTTTCCCTTTGTACCAAGTCAACACTTTTTGCTTATTCTTCTCTTCATTGTTTCTAGTATGGATGCTGAAAAAGGAAAAGTCTTGTCTAAAGTGGGGAGAAAACGCAAGAATTATGCTATACTGATTACCATGGCCTTCACTGCCTGGAAGGTCAGGTAAATTACAGTTCATCTCTCCTCCAGGGTTATCTGGTAATCTTTTTTTTAACTATTAGATTATTTTATTTGTTTTCAGTGTTCTACAAATATATATCTACAATCCATATATCTTAGATTCTTTTTTCCCCTCCCTCCCCCTTCCCTCCTTCTTCCTCTCCACTCCCTCCCTGAGATGGCATACAATTTTATATAGGTTCTACACATACATTCCTATTAAATACATTTTCACCTTAGTCTTGTTGCATAGAAGAATTACAATGAATGGGAGAAATCATAAAACAAAACAAAATATAATACAAAAGAAAATGGTCTGCTTCATCCTGTGATCAAATTCTGTAGTTCTTCCTTTGAATGTGGAAGACATTTTGCCTCAAGAGGCTATTGGGAATTTTTTAACTCCTTGCATTGCAATGAAGTACTAAGTCTACCAGAAAAAACCTTGTGTTTGTTGCTGTGTACAAAATTCTCCTGGTTCTGCTCCTTTCACTCAGCCTCAGTTCATATAAGTCCTTCCAGGTCTCTCTGAAGTCTTTCTCTTCATCATTTCTTATAGCACAATAAAATTCCATTACATTCATAGACCACAATTTGTTCATCCATTCCCCAATTGATGGGCATCCCCTTGATTTCCAGCTTTTGGCCACCACAAAGAGAGCTGCTATACATATTTTTGTACTTGTAGGACCCTTTCCCATTTTTATGATATCTTTGGGATACAGTCCTAGAAGTGATATTGCTGGGTCAAAGGGTATGGTACATTTTTTAGCCCTTTGGGCATAATTCCAAATTGCTCTCCAGAATGGTTGGATTAGCTCACAGCTCCATCAGCAATGAATTAGTGTTCCAACTCTCCCACATCTTCTCCAACATTTACCATCTTCCTGTTTTGTCATATTAGCCAATCTGATAGGTACGATGTGATACCTCAGAGTTGTTTTGATTTGCATCTCTCTAATCAATAATGATGTAGAGCATTTTTTCATATGATTATAGATAGCTTTAATTTCTTCCTCTGAAAACTGCCTGTTCATATTCTTTGACCATTTATCAATTGGGGAAGTTATCTGGTTATCTTAAGGGAGTTTGGGTGTGTATTCCTGTTGGCTCCATCCCCTACACACTAGTTACATTTAGCCACTAACAGTAGGATTATCTTTTACAAAGGCATATTTATTTCAAAAGGAATAATCACAAATACATAAATATACTCCTTGAACTTGTGATAAGTATTATTCCCCTACCTGAACTTCTCTTCCCTGCCTCCACTACTTTGCTCCTCCTCATTCTCTAGGGTGGTGGAAAGGGATTAGATACCTAGTTTGGTTTGGTTCCTATTGAGCACAGTCCCAGTTCCAAGTCTCTAATCTCCAGGATTTCATCCTAGGCACCCTGGTTTCTTAGGTCTTCTCTGTCAGATTGCTTGTCTGGATGTAACATCCTACCTGCAATCCTGGCTCTGAAGTTGCCATGGCTTGAATTCCTGGTTTGGTGGGGATGACTGCCTGTACTTCAAGCTGAGGAGGGCAAAGGACACCAAACAGAAAGAAATACCCCTAGGCTCATTTTAAAGAGCTGAGTAAGAAAGAGGAAGAGCAGGGGAAGGGAGTCCTTCTCTCTCACAGGCTCAGTTCATGGCATCCATGCTGTGGGTGATTTGCAATCTTCACCTTTTGAACACAGCAGGAAGGAACATTTAGGAAAAAGCAGAACTGTTCCAGTCTGACCAGTTTTAAAAATGCAACTTTTCTGGCTATGTAGTTGGTCAAAGGAGTCTATCCCCACCTATGTAGTAAGGGACTTATTAATCCTCCATGTTAGGTAATCTAGGCACATTGAGGTAAGTCACCACATACAACATATTATACATTATAGATTGTATAATTACATGATGTAATATATCACATGCATATAATTTTGTATGTTACAATTGATTATGAAAACATATATCTTATACATGAAATTAATATACCATACCTGCTTAATAAATTACCTATCATGCTGACACAATAATTAATTTATTACATTGATTTAATAATTCATATATTGCTATTTGTGCTATTTGTGTGTTATATGCTATATATTTATATATGCTGCAATTCTGGTAGCAATCGACCCCTGTCATCATCACCCTGCAGCCACTCCTTTGAGGTCTATACAATCTACATCTACCTTTAATCAAATCCTGGTAGCTGTTGTCTACAGAGCTTCAGGACATCCCTTTTCCTTCCTCAATGAGTTCAGTACCTGGACCACCACCATCTTTCTTCCCTTCCTTCTTCCTACCTTAGTGGACTTCTGTTGACTTTCCCTCAAATGCCCTAATCTACCAGTTCTTCAACCTATTCATTTCCTATGACCTACTCCTTCGCCTTACCTCAGCTACACACAGAGACCATCATACCCTTGATTTTGCTACCACCCACAAATGCACTAACTTCATATTAATGAGTTCTGAAATTATCTTATCTGATTGCAATCTATTGACTCTCTCTCTGCCTTCCAATACTAAATCCTGCTCTTCATCCATACTGTGACTCTAATCACTCAACTCCTCATTTCACTCTCAGGGAATCTCCCCTATAGTAGTTACACTTTCCTCCTTCCACCATCTTGATCCCATGGTGAACCAGTTCAGCTTGACACAGTTTGGCATTCAGTCCTTCATCATCTAGCCCTCTGCTCATTGTCATCACCTTTCTAGCCTTCTTATTCCTTACATCCTACCATGCATTATTTTTCAATCCATTGGCACTAATTTCCTTGCTGTTTCTCAAAGCAGACCCTCTTGTTTCTCAGCTCTGGCTATTTTCCCTGGCTGTCCTCCATGCCTAGAAAGCTCTCCCTCCTGGCTTCCCTGACTTCCTTTAAGTTCCAGTGAAAACTCCACCTTCTATAATCAGCCTTTCTCTATGTTTCTTAATTCTAATGCCTTCCCTCTGTAGATTATTTCCTATTTATCCTATACATAGCTTGTTTGAACACAGTGAATTCCATATTATCTCCATCATCAGATTGTGAATTCCTTGAGGGCAGAGTTTGTCTTTGCCTTTCTTTATATCCACATGGTATCTAGCACATAGTAGGTGCTAAATAAATGCTTGTTTTTTGCTGACGATTTATGACTGATTGCTGTTTTGAAATGTACTGAATTAATTCTTGGACATTTCCTGGACTTAATACTGCCATCTCAATTTGACTTCTGCCTACAATTTTTGACTACTATTTATCGCGTAACTTTGGGTAGTCATTGTTGAGTATAATACAGGTGACATTTATCTGATTATCACTGTTCTTACTTAAGTCTGGTATTATTCCTGGGAAAGCTGTTTGCATCAGATGATCTATTTAACCTTTATCAGTCCTACAATTTTTTTTTTCTACTTACCTTGGCTTCCTCTTCTCTCCCCTTTCAATCATCATCATCATTATTTACTTTTCCCTATATTTCTTTGCAAAGAGATTTAAAATCAAAATTGGATTTTCCACCAGGCTTCTTGTGGGTTTGACTTCTTTTAAGTTTCCCAGGTAATGGACTGATTTACTGATTTCTTTTCCAAAGTATCACCTTGTTGACCATGTTAGCAGAAGAGGTTAACATGCACAGAGTTCATCACAATCAGTGTCAATTTCCATCTTATGCTGCTGGCTGATTGTGACAGATTCATCCACTGAGAGAATACTTTTATTGAATGGATACTTGAGTGCTAGTTTTGGCTCCCCTGTGATGTATTTCTATGGGTAATTTCTGCTGTGGACTCACAGATGCCTAGATTTTTTTTCACCTTAAAGTAGAATTGTAAAACTTTGGAGTGCATTCACAAGGGTTATAGGCATGCCAGGAGAAGGCATGAACAGCCAGCTCCATTCATCTCTATCACCATCTTTCTTCAGGGCATGCTCTAAAATAGGGTTTCTATGAAAGGTCACTTTGTACTTACTTTGGAAAATATCTTATTCACACTACTCCTCATCCCACCTCCACTTCATGTTAACCTTTGGAAGACTGCCTTTCATGTGTTCATGCATCCTTTGGGTAAGAAAGAAATGCTCATTGACTGAAACTAGAGTTATAAGACATTAGTCTGTGTGTCAGAGATGCCACAGAAAGTTATTTTCATGCCAGTCAGTAATCTCTGTGGTGTAGAGTTATTCAGTTAGAACTTTCCAAGTCTCCATTGCTATGAACTCTATTTTGCTGGACCTGAGAGTTCATGACAATGGATATGATTAATTACATAGATGTAGTCAGGTGTGTCCTATGCGCTCACTTTTTCCCCTGCAGCACATCTTCATTTTCATTGACTCTTTCTATACTATTAGGTTGAAATCTTCTTGAACAAAGCTGTAGCTTAACTTCTGCAGATTTATGATCTTCATAGATTTATCTCATGTCTTTTATTAGTTTTGTTGAAATTTGTCCCATTTTTGAAAATCATAATCATCTTACCCACAAAAGGATCATTAGTTAAACTTCCATAAAGGATATTTTTTCTTGTTCATGAAAAAAGTGAAATATTTGTTATAAAAATCTCTTAAAACATCACCCTTATAATTTATAGTTGCTTGCCCTTATCATCTTGGATTAATTAAATGTGATTGTTATCCAAACAATCTGATACTGGTTAACAAATTGAGTGGAGCATCAGCGAAACAGATTAAGTATACAATACATAGCAGGTAATGACCAGAGTAACATAATGTCTGATAAATGCAAAGATCCCAGCTTTGGAAACAGTATCTCACTATTTGACAAGGACAGGGGCTTTTTTCCTCAGGGTAAGAACTAGTCCAGAATGGATTCTATTAGATTCTAAAGGGAATTACATACAGTCTTCTAGTTGGGTAGGGTCACAAGTTCCTTGAGGGCTAGGACAATCTCATCAATCAATCATGTCCTTCAGAGACTGACTTTTTGAGGGGCCTTGACTTTAAATAAGGAAATAAAAGAGAAAAGTCTGGATCTCAAATTAATAATCGGCTATTAATATAGTAGTTAATAATTTCTCTCAGAACTCTGCCCAAAGGTCTATAAATCTGTGCAATCCCTTTGACCCAGAAATAGCACTAGTAGGTCTGTATACCAGAGATTCTTTAAAAATGGAAAAAGACCTGTATGTATAAAAACATTTATAGCCCCTCTTTTTTGTGTGTGTGGTCAAGAATTGAAAATCGAGGGGATGCCCATCAATGGGGATCTGATTGAACAAGTTGTGGTATATGATTGTGATGAATACTATGGGGTTATAAGAAATGATGAGCAGGATGCTTTCAGAAAAACCTGGAAAGACTCATATGAACAGATGCAAAATGAAGTAAGCATGTTGAAGTAAGCAGGAGAATATTGTCCATAGTAAGAACAATGTTGCATGATAAGCAGCTGTGAATGACTTAGCTATTCTCACCAATAAAGTGATACATGACAGTACTGAAGGGATGAAAAATGCTATCCATCTCCAGAGAAAGAATTGATGAACTTTGACTATAGATTAAAGCATACTACTTTTTACTTTTTTGGTCTGTGTTTTTTCTTTTACAACATGACTAATATGGAAATATGTTTTGCATTTTTGTACATGTATAACCTATATCAAAATACTTGCCATCTTAGGGAGGGGAGAAGGATAGGAAGGAGACAGAGAATTTGGAGTTCAAAATTAAAAAAAAATTAATATTAATGTTTTTATATGTAATTGGAAAAATATGCATTTTAAAAAATAAATGTTTATACATGAGTCCTTTCCCTCCATCTTTGGCTCTTTGGGGAAAATACCTAATATGACCTAATAGTGGTTATAGCCACTTTCCATTTCTAAAGCTCAAGGATATTTTAACTCTTCCTTTTAATTGAATATATAATAGTACTCCTTAAAGCAGTCTAGTAAGTGGAAAGAGGGATATAACAGCAAAAAGAAATATTAGTTTAGAACATAAATTCTTTTGTAAAATCTTATAGAAGATGTTATAAGCAATAGTCTCCCCTTGGTGCCTCTGCCCCTCCAAGATAGCAAGAATAAGAGGTTTGGTAAAGGATCTATTTAAGCAAAATTATCTTAAGGATTTTGAAGGCTAAACTAGGAAGAATGAAAGAAATAGACAAATATGGAAAAGAAGTGTTAAGATTTTTATAACAAACTGTTGCTCAATGAGAATGTGGTTACCAGATTTGAACTCTAAACACCATAATCCCTAAGATTTATTTGAAAAAGTAGAAATGGCACTACAGAACAGCTGAATTAGAACAGAAATAAGTGGAGGAAGTCCTTGCTACAGGTAATAATTTTGAGGGTGTTGAGATATCAATTGATAAAGTATTTGAAAGGTAGGTTAGTACCAAAACTGAGAAAAAAAAAAAAACAACTCCAAGATGACTGCAAGAATGTTAATGACTGCCAGCTGATATGCTTCTTTTTTTTATCTCTATTAGACAATAAAACATGTCAATAAAACATTAGACAAAAAAATGTCTCAGACATTTATTAAGAATCTACAGTTTTTATGAAAATTATATACATGTGCATCAAGGGCATTCTTGATGAAGGTATGGGAAAGGAACCTGAAGGCTTTCACAAATAACATTCAATAGCAAATCATATTTTTATTAAAATAAATGGCTGAAAGTTAATGAGAATACAAAACTATTATGTTTATTGTTTGTTGACTATAAAAGATGCATTTGATTCAGTTGAGCTAAATGCTACTTTAAAGGAGCATTTTATAATCTTTTTATGTGTCATAGATCCTTTTGGCAGTTTGGTGAAGCCTATAGATGCTCTTCTTAGGATAATGTTTTCAAATTCATTAAATAAAATAAATAGGATTATGACAGAAACTAATTGAATTGAAGTAGTTACCAAAATATGGAACAAATTCACAAACCTCTTGAAATCCATGCAAAGACATCTTGGGGATCTGTGAATCATTCATTTAGAACCTTTGTTTCCCCTCTAGCAAGCTGTTTCCTATGCATATGTCAAAAGCATGAAAGATACAACAGAGATAACTTTGTTCAATGATCCTTTGAATAATGTTTAAAGACAAGGCACAAAACAAGATGAGATATGCTTGCCCCTATCATGGAACATTCTTAGCATACAGTCCAAGTGAAAGAGGGATTCCCTATAGATAGTGAAGTTATCCACATGCTTCTGATTAAGAATGACATTATGATGATTATATCAAGCCCTAGAACACTGTGGATTCTCCTAAATGAGGTTCATAATCTTTCAAAAGAGTCAGCCTAACAATCTGCAGTGGAAAAACAAGTGAGTACATTTCCAAAGAACTCAGATAAAACTTGCTATCTTTCTCCAGATAGAAATGATGAACTTAGAATACAGACTGAAGCACCTTACTTTGTCGCCCCTTCCCCTTCCCACCTCCCCCTTCATATATGCTTATTGATTGGTTAATTTTTTACCTGGCTGTACTCATTTGACTTCTCCATTATGCCCCCAAGAACCTTATCATTGGGAAACCTTATCATCCTGCAAGATAAAGTCAGCCTTGATACTCATACGTCATCAATACCCTCCTTCTGATTGGAAGGAAGATTGATGAACTTAACACCTCCAATTAAGGAGGGGACCCAGGACAAACATTTCTTCATTTGGTACCTGTTGCACTCCTTTGACTTCTCCACCATGCCTACATTGCTTCAGTCCTACTCTTTTCTATCCACATCCCTTGTTATCACTGTTATCTTCCCACATTAAATTGTGAGTTTCTTGAGGATATAAATAGTCTTTCTTTTTCATATTTGTATCTCCAGTGTTTAGCAGTGTGATGTGGCACATAATTGGTGCTTAATAAATGTTTACTGATTAACAGTGGATATGTGTGTGTGTGTGTGTGTGTGTGTGTGTGTGTGTGTGTGTGTACACATATACATATGAGCTTAGAATTGGAGAGTAGTCTGAATTACCTTTGGAAAACCATATCAAGAGTGGTTCACTTTGTCTTCATAGTTCCAGCTCTTAAAAAAAAGCATGTCACAATTGTTTTGTATTTATTATCACTTAAAAATTCTGCTTTTCCATTGAGTGCCTTGAATTATATGATATCAGGATGCTTCTTAGAGCCTCTTTTTTTGATTCTGTGCTAACAAATCATATATATTTATGAGTTAACAGAAGTTTACTCTTTAAGCAACCTTTTTTTTCAAAAGAAAAGAAAAAGAAAGGACAATATCTTAAATCTTTTAGGGAAATCACTAAGAAATGTTTGATTTACTTTCTTAGAAAAAGTGTATGCAAATGGAGTCTGGTACAATCCTTTACACTGTTTGCATATTAAGATAAATGAGAATGGAGGCAAAATTCTTTGGAGTCTATAGTTTAAGTGAAATACGGTAGTGAACTGAAAAGGGGCATTAAAAGTTACTATATTCATTTACTTCTAAAAATTAAATAAGATATAAAATTTTAATCTATGTGACTTGGCTAAGAGGCTAATTATGAAGTCTATTT
This sequence comes from Potorous gilbertii, assembly GCA_028658325.1. Lineage (NCBI taxonomy): Eukaryota > Metazoa > Chordata > Mammalia > Diprotodontia > Potoroidae > Potorous > Potorous gilbertii. Next base: position 222,683,103 of record CM053771.1, on the reverse strand, counting down.
TTTGGTAGCATTATGTTCTTAATTTTTTTTTTTTACATATAATTGTATCACTGAAAAGAATACCTTTTGCTCAGATCATGATTTGCAGTTGGATGGTCAGCTCAATGGCTTAGTCTATCAGTATTAGGCACTACAGATGGAGAGTGTTGGAAAATTGAAAAGGATGAGATTGGATTGGATTTATTATGGTTTGGAAATAGCATTGTACTGTCAATGATCCCTAAGTGCTCCCTGAAAAGAACAAATGAATATTTTTTTTTAACACAATTTGCTTCTTATGATGTAGATACTAAGTCATAGAATAGTACAATTACTAAAGAAGCAAGATGCTAAGCACCCAAAACTACAACAGAAATTTGGATAATGAGCAAGAGCAAGGTACAGTAGGTTACTGAAAGTGATTTCTGTAAAAGAAGCAGTGCAAACGACATTAGGGAAATGTTTGATTTGGAAATGTGTACCAAGAGTGAGAGATAAGAGATACCCTAAACATTGCACTGGTATGTATTAATATGTTAAGACCCAATGAACGAGTTGCCTTGCATTGACTATATTCTTGATGGAGGACTTTTGATAGGAAGTGAGTAAGAGTGACATAGAACAAGAGGTTGTGAGTGGGTTTTGATATGCTCCAGTGGGATCCCTCAAAGTAGCAAAGTAATGAGGACTGAGGTAATTACCCAGAAATCCCAAGAAAAAGACACAAAACTTTTCCGCTGAATTACATAGTTACTTCAAGAAGTGTCTCAGATGAGAATATGTATGTAAATGAACTTGTTAATGATAAAGCAAATGTGTTTATTATTTCCCTCTGGAATTATTTGAATATTTGGTTGAACTTAATCTTGCATATGTAGATAATACACTGAAGATAGTGATTTTGGTACTCAAAGGTTTGTTGATAAATTCTTTGGCTAAAGAAAACCATGAAATAAAGAAAAAAATTATAATGGCCCCCAGAGATAGTGAAAAATCACAGTTTTTAAGGTACTCTATAAATACTAATCTAACTAAATTAATATTAACTATGAGTGCTTATAGGTACTCTAAAGGTGAGATTCTTGCACAAAGCTGACAGGCATGCAGTAGATGTTTTATTATGTTGCTTTATTTCTTTTATCGTAGAATATATAGTTAAGTATGCTCTATTCATTCTGATTCAGAGGTTACTCCATTATGCTAAAGTCATGTAACTGGTTCAGTGAAATATATAACAAGTTCATGTGTACTTGGGCTTTGGTACATTCACTGACCACTTAAGATGGAAGCAGACTACATAAGATGGAAAAACTCATGAGGGAGACATCAGTATGGGGTGGGAGGAGGGCAGCCTCTTTTCATTGACTTGTAGCAGGACCTGTCTGCATCTTTAAAGCTACCAGACAGAGATAGTGTCTCTCTTTTTCTTTCCAGCTACCTATAGGGGTAATGGTATTATCTAACCACAGCATGGATATCATGCAGTAAACTGGATGGGAGAAGGACCACCTTTCCCTCCTGTGACCTCCCTCAAGAAATGGTCTTGGTGTTTTTATCTGTTTAGTTTGTTCTTCTCAGTTCTAGGTGCAGAGTCCTAGGGGCTTGAGTCATGGTGACTTTGGAACCAGGATAACTACCTATGTATTACTGCAAACCCAACAGAGAAACTCTGAGAAACCAGTATGCTAGGGTGAAAGGTGACAAGGAAGAGGGTGTTTGATGAGATGCTCTACAGGAACTGGATTAAAATGTGAACTTAATCTCCTTCCCCAGCCCAGAGAATGAATTAACTAAGGGGGGGAGATTATCTCCTAAGGTGCAGGGGAGAAGTTTAGAATGTTTACTCTTACTGTACTTTTGAAGTAAATATTCTTTTGTAAAAGTTAATCCAACTGTTAAATAGAACTGGGGTGCTGAGGATCCCTAAAATTGAGGAAGGATAATTGGTGGAGGCTTGAGCAAATGGCAGAGATTAGATTTCTCCTAAACTCCTTAAGGGTACTAGCTACTCTGCTTGGTTTCAGCTCCACAAATATCATGCCTCCCCCTGGAAAAATTCGTCATCAGAAATCTCATCATCATGGAGACTGATTCAGCTTTGTTACTCATCACCTCCTCATACCTACAGATCCCTCTCCCCTCTGAATCAAGGACTGGCTGGGGCAGAGTCATAGACTCTCAAAGCCTTCCTTTATAGAAGGCTCAATTTCCCAGCTAACTTCATTTCCAGCCGTTGCTCTACTTACAGATCCACATCATACCATCGGGAGGTCCTCTTGGTTGCTTGTGTTCACCCTCTCCTTTACCTTTTCAGGTTCCTTTTGTGTTTTGTGTTCTCCATTAGACTATAAGCTCCTTGAGGGCAGGGGCTCTCTTTTCTTAAATCTATGTAATCAGCAAAACAATAAATCAAATCCTGATTTGTAGCATTTGCTGATTTCCTAGGTGCAAACGTTAGCACTTAAAATTTAACCATTAGCTCCTGATACTTAATATCAACTGGCTTCATCATACCTTGAATGTAATACACCTGACTCTCAGAAAGTAAGGGCAAGCTAATCACCATTACATGTGGAGGAAGTAGGATGTTCAGACCAGATTCTGATTGTGTAAAGTCACAATAATCTTATCCCCTTTACTGACAAGTAGTTGCAGTACCCAAAGAGAGTGGAATCTAGGGGATGGAAGGACATCCACTTTTTGAGAACCACAGAGAGCTTGACTTTTTCCCAGCACTCCTCAGTGTGGAGAAGCTCCATAAATCAGGGTGAGCATGAAGTGTTTCCCAGCTTCTGTTTCTTGCTATTAAATATCAGGTTAACATCTAGTAATGTCACCTGATGTTTAAACATTTATCTGGGACAGACATACTATAGTCACATTTTTGTTTTGTTTTTAAAACCCTGAAAAAGCTACCACTGCACCTTCACTTTTGTAAGATATGATAAGAAACATCACATTTTATTCTAAGATGGAAACATATATCCTTTAAAAATTTGTTGGGGGAGGGCTGGAATTATAAACACAGCATAAATATGGTAAGATCTCATGAAATCTAGTTTCTCTTGGTAGTTGTTATAGGGAGGATGAAAGAACAGTGACAAGGGGTGATTTCATAGTCATGCTGCTACCAGAACATTCTTTTCTCTAGGAACGATCAACCCAGGAGAGTATGGAGGTAGACAATGCATTCTGAACTATTTGGTTCATGTAAAGGGGTGACGAAGAAGAGAGGGGTTCTTTCCTGTTCCCCTGTTCCTCTTTGATAGATCTGAATGCTGGATAATGACACTAATTGCAGGAAGGAGAGGGGAGATACTGATCTCTTAAATTTCATCTATATTTAGAGAACAGTTGAAATATCTTTAGTAGGGATGGGGAAAGCTAGCTGCTTGGTCAGAGAAAACCACCATTTCTCTTTTTAATTTGTCTTCATTTCTTTTTCTTGGTGGCTAATCCATTCAACATCTCATCTATTTCAGGCTCTGATCCAATTTGCCTTTATTCTACATGTTTCAGCTCACTGGAAATGGAAATTATGTGGTTCTTCCCATAGAAAGTGCACAAAAATTACTTCAAAGTCCACTGTACCCTTAATGAGCTCACAAAGTAGTGGGCAGAGTTTTCTGAATCACAGTTCATTTGTGAACTCTCTGCTCCTCCTTATACAACTAATTGCCCTGGGCAGCAGCGTTAGAAAGGAATGAAAGACAGGTCTTTGCTGGTCCTCCCTGATTTGACACCTGAAAGCCTAGGTGGTATTCTTACCAAGCTTTTGCCCACTCATTACAAGGAAATCAATGAGAATTTGGCTGAAAGGAAATAAAGAGAAAACTTTTTTTCTTTCACACAGGAAATTAAAATCAGTGCTGCAAAGAGGATTTCTGTAGCGCAGACATCTCTATAGAAGTTTGGTGGCTGGGTTTTAGTTCCCGCTCTGCTACTAATTGTGACCTCGGGCACATCACGGAACTTTGGGGAACTTTTATATCTTTGTCCATAAAAATGAGCTTGACAGAACCTTAGCTACAAAGTTTTGCACCTGGGGAAACACTGAAGACTGCACCACCCAAGTAACGATCATGCCAAGGCTTTTAGCTGGGAGATAAGAGAGGGCAGATACCATCCCTTGAGGGTAAAAGGAGATCTCAGGATACCAAGAGGACATTGATGGAGAAATTCCTTCCCTTGTCTTCCACCCTGTCCCCAGGTATCTGTATAATTGGTAAACTTTCTATTTAAACTGATTATTCATGATAAATAGGTGCTAAAGTCATATCTGGGTTCCAAGAAACCTGATTACTAAGAGGAAAAGTGGAATAGTAACCCTTAAAACAAATAGATGTTTTGGGAGGGAATGAAAAGTGCTTGAAGCTACCCCTCCCCCAAAAATCTCTCAAAGTATCATGATGAATAGAAAAGGGGTTATCTAGTCTAATTCTTAGATAGAAAACTGAGGGCATAGAAAGACCAAGTGACGCTTCACAAAGGAATGCTATATTAACTCGCACTGAAATAGCTGCTGAATTGAAGTATAATCAAATGGAACCCAAACCTCTGAGACTCATAGAAGGTTAGAACAAGAAGGGACCCTAACCACCACCTTGATCAATTCACTCATTTTACATTCAGTAAAATTCAGTTATTGTGATACATAATCCAGAATGCTTTCATATAAGCTCCTGAAATGTGGCTGCTTTTCTCACCATAGGTTTCTCTACTCAGGACAACCAACTAAACAGAAAAAGGGGCCTTTTAGGACTTCCAGGTACATCCACGCCTTCAAGCTCATCCCCCAATACTCTCTGTCATTAGAAAAGTTTAAGTAATTTGGGAGTGCCAAGTTTTATGAGCAAAAAATATCCTAGGAATAGGGAAACAGAAGCATTACCAGGAAGTTATGATTTTCTAGTCAAGGACTGGGGAGTGGAGATGATTCCCTTCTCTTCCATGGTCCATCTGGGAGAGGGAGAGGGATCTCACCAAGGGAGCATTCTCTGAAGTCTTTAATTTAGCAAACTGGAAATAGAGACATGCCAGAGACAGCCACCTTCTCTCATGTCTTTCAACACTTTAAAGTCTAAAGGCTGGCCTCTTTTATCTTCTGAAAGCTGGAAGAGAGAAATGTCTGAGGTGACTTAAAGTTTAAGGAGTCTTGAGGAAGGCTGAAGAGTGCTGGAGCTCTCTTGTAGAGAGGGCAGAACATTCATCTCCACCAGCAAGGAGAGGGTCTTATACCAAAGAGCTTTGGGACAGGGTTTATGTATTAATATATGTTTTCATAGGTATAATTTTCCTTTGAAAACGTCTTTTGATGGGTTGCAGAAATTTCATTACTTCTTTGATATTGATCTATTTGACATAGTTATTGTTTATATGAGTTGTCTTTGATTCACATTTACTTACAGGATTATAAGATCAGAGCTAGGAAAAAAACCCATACTATAGAGACCATCTAATCCAATCCTCTTTTTTAAAGATGAAGAAACAGAGAGCCAGAGATTTGCTTCAGGTTACATTTGGTGTAAAGCTAGAATTTGAACTCAGGTTTTCTGACACCAAATTTATCAGTTTCCCCCCACCATGCTGCCTCCTCTTATTCAGGATGTCAGTAATGTTTCCACTTAAACCTGCACCTTTTACTTGTGTTTTTGGTATTAATTTTATTTTTATTGAATTGTGGTATTTAAAAGATACATTTAGTATTTTTGCTTTTTTATATTTATTAATAATTTCTCTGTTTTAACCATTCCTGATTTTTATAAATGTAATAAGTGGTGCTAAAAACTCTTTCTCCATATATAATATAGAAAGAAATATAACATCTACAATACATATATATACATATGTGTTTATGTATATATATATATATATATATATATTCTTTCTGAAGGCATCATAAATCTTTTAGGCTTAACTTTTCCAACAATTTATTTTTTTCCTTTTTGTTTGTCTGTTACTGTTTTTCACCTCTAAGGGGAAGTGAAGTCATTAAAATCTTCTACAAGTATTGTTATTATCTATGACTTTTTGTAAATTAGTTAAATCTTCTCTGTTGATTTGGATCCTATTCCATTCAATGCATTTACATTTAGAATTAATATTGTTTCATTGTTTATGGTACCTCTGCATTACAATATGGTTTTCCTGTTCAGTCTCTCTTGACACTGTTTTTCTTTCTTTTTTTCAGATGGCATCATTTCAACTTCTGCTTTTTTGGAATGATTTGATGTAGAGAAAAACATATTCATCTTATATTTCCATGTATCTTTTCTTCTAGATTGTCCTTCACTTCTGCATATTTACATTCTCTATCTATTATTCTCTCTTTTGTTTCTTTGGTGAGACTTACCATTGCAGATTCCAGTTTTTCTATTTTCTATCCACTATTTTTGCTGTGCGAGCTATACATTCTGCTCTCATAATTCTTTTTTAAACCACTCAGAAACAGTGTGTTGTTGGGTGTGTTGTTTTATGTTCTCATCAAATTCCATAGGGTTTTCTGCTTCATTAAATGTAGGATCATTTTCCTTATTTTGCAGTTTTTATTCATAGATGCCTGAACTAGTTTACTTGGTTTGGAGGCTAAATTTCTTTCCCTGTTGGTTTGTTCCTGTTGTTTATATTCAAAGTTTTTGAATTTTCTTCTTCCTGAGATCTTTAGTAATTTCAGGGTTTTTCCCCCTTTTATTTTCTCCTTTTGCTTTCTTCTGAATATCTGATGGTTTTCTTGGATTCTGAATTTCAAAGCATATCAGCCTCTTTGCATGCTGGGTAATTCATGATATCATGCCAGGTCTTTGCCCAACTGACTTTTGGGTTAATAGAACGGGTCCCAGCTAGATGCTGAGCACTTGAATACTTTTTTATCCCCCAGGCTTAGTGGAGTACTATATAGCATCCATTCCTCCCCCACTCCCTGCCAAAGTGTCCTGTATTGGTTTCCTGTCCACACTCTCTCTGTTCCTCAGTTTTCTGGCCCACCAGTTGTTCAGAGAATTGCCAGGCAGGTGCTATGGGGTTGATTTTTGTAGTTTTGAGTCTTTGAGGCTCTAGAAGGAGTAAAGGAGGTAAAGGATGTGGTTTTGAGGTCTGTTTCTAGCCCAGAAGTGTGGCCTGCCCTTCCCTCTGTTTCTGGCTCTGCTGCAGGGATCTTTTACATCAGAGAACACTAGGTGGCTGGCTGTATGGCCCCAATGAGCTTTCACAGTGCACTACAGAAGCAGGCTGGCTATGTATCCTAGCCCAAACCAACTTCTGTGTCCCAGAGCCAGTATCTCCATGGCACTGAAAATGAAGGGGGAAGACTGGAATTTGGTGTCCGTCATGGGGTTTTGGATTGTGGGTTGGATTGTGTGTGAGCTCAGTGGAAAAGTCAGGTCATTTTTTTTATATGTTCATTTGGATTTTGGGAATCCTAAATCACAGAGGCAACTGAAATTTCTTTATCTTTGGTTTATCATGTGACCTGGAAGTCATATCTTTATTTTTTAGATGTGTTTCTTATATACAGAAAACTGTTGGATTTTTTTTTATTTTCTCCATTCTTTTATCAATTTTATTTCATTGGATTGTTTTAAACCATTTGAATTTTAAAACATTTAAAATTATGGTTGTTGGGCTTGTGTTTTTCTTCATTCATTCATTCCTTCATTCTTTTTGATGTTGCTATTTACCTACTTTCTTGGTATAGAAATAAAGTCAGTACTTTGGGTCTGAGAGGAGTTTCGCTTAAAGTACTTTGATCTTACTCTATGCCCATAGGTGATGTTGCTCCCATTTATATGCTCTATCCTAAGATCCTTGAATTCACTTAAATTGTAATTTCTTATTTATTTATTTGTTTATTTCTCCCTCATTTTTGACCCCTCTATTTTCCTGTCTAGTTAAAATCATTTCCCCCCACTCTGTTCCAACTAATTGTTTAAGTAGCATTATTGTATATATTTTTCTAAGAAGGGTTTTTTCCTTAACTTTGTCTTCCTCCTTATTTCTTTTTTCCCCTGGTTAGTATGTTCTGAATTCTACTCTGCATTTCAGGAGATACACCTTTATTTCTTCTATATCATGAGCCATCATGAGGGCAAAGCTTCTGGTGTATCAACTTTGAATTCTATTTATTCCATTTCTATGTTATTGTTTCTATGGATTTTACCTCATCCTTTGCTGTTGTTGCTGCTGTCTGTCAGTCTTACAAATATGAAACAATTCATCAAGGTAGCAATGTTGAGTGGAAGCAATGATGTGGTAGGAGTCGCTCTGTACCATGAGTCATGAGGCTCAGAACTACTCTGTTTTTTCCCATGATCACTGATGACTTCTAAGGCTAGAACATTCTATATCTAGTCCTTCCTCTTTTCCTCTTTGGGCTAGTTGTCTCAGAAGATAGACTATGGAGACATCCCCTCTCCTTTGGGTGAGGAGAGCGGGTAGAAGGGCAGTCTAGAAAAGTGCAGGCTTTTCCTAGAGAAGATTATCTAATAGGCAAATTCCTTCTAGCTGAAATCCATTTTAAGACCATTATGTCTCACCACAGACATATGCCTCCCCACCATGGAAGTGCTATTGGGTGGCAAACTTTCCTCCCCTTTCAGAAGTGAAATACTTATCCTCCTCCTTTAATCCAATTCCCTCCCTTTCATTGCTTTCCTCCTATTCTGCCACATCCCCCATTGTTGTCAAGACTAGCAAAATTACTATGTTCACTTAGGAACTTGTAAAGATGCATCTTCAGTTCCTCTTTGTCTCTTACATTATCTCTTTGTTCCCACAATTTTCCCTTGTTATTCATTCCACAAAAGATACTGATTCACTTATAAGAAGTCAGGATTTCATATGAATTCAGCTCTTCATTTTCCCTTTCTTTTGATTCTTTAAGTTTCCTTTAATTGATTTTTATTTAATTGGTTTCCCTTAATTAATCTTGAGCTTCTTTGGTCCTTTTTTCCTCACTTGATTCATTTTCATTCTGTTACCACCCTCCCCACCCGAGTCCAAATTTTTCCTTAGGTAATAACTTACAAATATGAGGGAAATGATTCTATTTCTTAGTTTTTTCTTGACAACTGTATTTATTTATATTTCTTCTGCTTCTGTCTTTTGCAATGTTTCCAAGTCAATTTGCAACCCTGTGAGGTTTCTTTTCTTAGTAGGAGTGCTTCAAATGTCTCTCATTTGTTGACTCTCTTTTTCCACAGGTTATTAGGTTTAGGTTTGCAAGATATGCAACTGTTGGTTGTCTCTTTCATGCCTTCACTTTTTGAAATATACTGTTCTTCCCAGTTATTTCTCATGATTGCAGAATAATCCTGTGTTGTTTGGATTGCCTTTCCTTCATATTTGAAGGTTTTTCTCCTGTCTGCTTGCAAAATTTATTACTTGTTATTAGAATAATGAAATTTTATTACTACATGCCTTAGAACTTTAAATATGAATTTTTCCTCTGGTAGTGATCTGCTGATTTGCTAAATCAATAATTTGTTACCTGTATTCAAAAGTTCTGTTTTCTTTCTTTCTCTCTTTTTTTTGGAGGAAGGTACCAGTTCTTGCTACATAGTATTCAGGTTTTTTGATTTATAAATTTTTTGAGAGATCTATGATTTCTAAATGATCTCTGTGCCTCCTGTCTTTAAATTCAGGTGCTTTGGTATCTGACAATTTGTATATTCTTTTAAAGTTGATGCCTTTTGTTTCTCTAAAATTTTTTTCCATTTCTATGTTCCAAGTTGATGATTCTTATTTTTAGAACCTCTTATTTTCTTTAATTTTTGAATTAATTTGTTTTCAGTTTTCTACAATCACTTCCATAAGTCTTAGATTTTCTCCCCCTCCCTCCCCTCTTCCTACCTGAGACAGCATGGAATCTTATATAGGTTCTACACATACATTCTTATTAAATACATTTTCACCTTAGTCATGTTGCATAGAAGAATTAAAATAAATGGGAGAAACCATGAGAAAAACCAAAACAAAACAAAACAACACGAGAAAATATTCTGCTTCATTCTGTGATCCACTTCCATGGTTCTTTCTCTGGATGTGGAAGGCATTTTGCCTCAAGAATCCATTTAGAATGTTTTAGATTGTTGCGTTGTAATGAAGTACTAAGTCTACCAGAAAAAATCCTCATACACTGTGATTGTTACTATGTACAAAGTTCTCCTGGTTCTGCTCCTTTCACTCAGCATCATTTCATATATATCCTTCCAGGCCATTCTGAGGTCTTTCTGTTCAGCATTTCTTATAGCACAATAGTATTCCATTACATTCATATATCACAACTTTTTCAGCCATTCCCCAATTGATGGACATCCCTTTGATTTCCAGTTCTTGGCTACCACAAAGAGTGCTGCTATAAATATTTTTGTACATGTGGGACCCTTTCCCATTTTTATGATCTCTTTGGGATGCAGTCCTAGAAGTGATATTGCTGGGTCAAAGGGTATGCACATTTTTGTAACCTTTTGGTTATATAAACCTTTTATTCTTTAGAGAGAATCTCCAATGAGGTTTTAAAATCCTGTATCATTTTTCCCTTACATTCTATATTCAGAGTTCTGATTTTTGACATTTTATTTCAACTGTCATTGTTTAAACCAGTATGGAGATTTTCGCTATTGTTCCATGATCTTTGGCAATATACGGAATTCTCATTACCACTGGGGATCTTTGGTTGTTTTTCCTGTATAATGTAATACCTGTCCATTGTGTTCTGGCCTTTCTTTGAATTTTTCTTCATTTTTGCTTCTCTATTTTATGAGTCTTTTAGTTTATATGCTTGTGAGCTGGGTTTATGCTCAAACTTCTTCACTTGGACTTGTGGCTTTTCTCTTATATTTTCCGTTTGTCTTGGTTTCCTTCTTTTTCCATTGATCCCTTCCTTTCCACTGCTGAACACACTCTACTTGACTGGATGTTCTCTTCCTCACTACGTTGGCTTTATGAAACCCTCCTGTCCAGAAAAATTTTGGAATAAGGAAATGACTGGTCCCAACAGAGATTCCAGACCAATTTCCCTCAAGGCATTAAAACTTACTGCCCTCTCTTACCTGAATCCTCTCTTCTATCTACTATCTCACGTTTACCTTCAAATAGTTGGGTAGTAGCAATATATTTGGCCTCTCATGCAATGTGAGGGAGGAGAATCCAGCATAAGTCATTACCATGGGCAGACTGGGCAAGTACCATAACCAAAATGTTCCTGTCACATAGTATAGTTTTGGGGGCAGGGATTCCGAGTGTGAGCTCTAAGTATTACAATTGTCTGACTCTATTTCTCAAGTTTTTTTTTTCTTTTGTTAGGGTTTGTCTTCTTATCTTGTAGATTTAGGTTTCATCATTTTACATTTAGCACACAATTCTATTTAGGTTGGAGCAGTTCACAAGAGTGAAAAATTATTCTAATTTACCAAATATGTGATTGGGATCTCATTGTCTTAATGTTTTACTTGCTCTTATTTTAAGGAATATGCATAAAAGAATTAGGTAACTCACAAGCAGAATATTTTTCATAATTGACATGTTGCGAGAAAAGACTCATTACATTTTATTGCTACCTGTAATCCTTTTCTTATAATTAAAAAAAGATTGAATAGTAGTGTAAGCATCTGCCTTAGGTCAATAAATGTGAAATTAACTTTTTGTTAAATACTATTGTTATATTAATAAAAAACTTCAGCACATGATGTGGCAATGAATACATTTTCTTTTTCAATATGTAAAATTTGTAGCCTTTTTACACCTTCTGACTTGAGTTTGTCTTTTAGAATTATTGCTAATTTAATTTAAGTTGCTGGAATAACTTAGTTCCATATTAATCTTTGTACATAGTGAGAATATGCTGAACACTCATAAAATTCTGAGTATTTAACATCCTTTAAAATGAAAGATAAATCTGTGCTCTCATTAAATAAATCAGCCAAAAAGATTACATTTTTGTTTATCATGCAATTAGCCACCTTTCATACAAAAGATACCAAATCATCTTCTAAAATGCTGCAGGATGAAAAGTATAACTATGCCAGAAAGGAGAATCATTTTGCTCATCAATGAGAAATAGAATCTTTTTGAATTAAGGTACATCAGCCCCATTATAGCCTACAATAATAACCACAGCCTATTTCAAATGACTGAATGCTTCACATATCCCCTAAAACTGACATAAAAATGAATTCAACACTTTAAAAATGTTTAATAGCCAAAACAAAATTCTACATTTCAGCTCAACACTGCTTGCAGTTTGGAAATTTATGGTTTTCAAGCTTTAATAATGGTTTATGTGTTTATAGCACTTTAAGATTCAAAATACTTTCCTCACAATAACCCTGTGAGGGAGATAGAAGAAGTATTACTAACCCCATTTTACAGATGAGCAAAGGTTCGAGATGGTCGCAGAAGTCAATGCTGAAAATAGGTCTCTCCTAACTCCAAGTCTAGTGCTTTCCTCAGTACATCATATAGCTTCACTGATGATACCTGAATATTAATTTTTATTTTGTACTGAGAGATACTTTACACCTAATGAATGGGCACTTCATTCCTTGTTCATCCATTAGAGTAAAAAATTGCTTTGTAGATCTGGAGGATAAAATATACAGGTTCACACAATGATGACTGAAAAAGAGAAGATTCCATGTGGTGACTGGCACTAAATAAATGAGTATGGTAATAAAGAAAAGACAGGACAGGACATATCCTTTATTAGGATGACATATAGAAGATGTAACATCAGGTGTGGTGCCAAAGAGTGGATTGTGCAACATATAGAACTTTTAGTAAAGACAGTGAAGTATTTCAGGGCTAGATCGGGGTGGTAAAATATAACCTAAGAGTTGGCTCAAACCCAGCTGGATATTTTCTTACCACAGATTAAAAAAGCAAGGTTGTTGAACAGTGAATGGAGACACGCTAACTCTTGTTGCAGCAACAACCAGCTGCAGATTTATTGGACAGGCCAATGTCAAAGTGTTGAGATTGTCTTAGTGACATTGGACATCGCTGCACTGCTGAAGGTGAGCTTGTATTGACACTGTCATGAAAGTTGCACAAGCCCACACTGGCCTGCTTTATCTTTCTCTTAATTTGTGAGCAAAACAATTGTGGCTTATGTCTCAGGAAATCCTGTGGAAGTACCATGCACAGAGAAGTTTTTCTAACATAAGATTAAGAAGATCCAAGCTCTTAGTCATTTAGAACTTCTTTACTACAATTATCACTCTGCCAAGTAAGAAAAGATTTGTCACTAGTGTTACTAACTCAACAACAGGATTTAGTGGTGGAATAAGAAATAAATAACAATAAAATACTATTTTGGCAGAGTGAGTATATATATCAGATATTAACAAACTATTTCCTATCAGCAAGATATACTCAGCAAAGCTTAGGAGGACCTATTCAGGCAGCTAGTGGGAAACAGAGCTGGATGAGGGCTTAGGAAACTCTTTGACTAGGGTTAAGTGAATTGTCCAGTCACATAGCTAGTAAGTGTGTGGAGCTGACTTTGAATTCAGATCTCCCTTACTCTGTACCCTGTACCACCTAACAGCCAGTATCTTTCTCTCCCTTTTTTGCTGTACTTATCCTCGTATCTTTTTGTGATCCAATTTTCCTCTCCCTTCTCCCTCCCTCCTCCCCTCAAAAACTTAATTTTTGAGGTGATTCAACTCTAACACTAGCTCTAAAATGTCAGTTTTCATTCATAACATCAGTATGATGTGCTGGATAGGAAACTAACCTTGGGTTAGAAGAACTTGTGTTCAAATTTTGCCTCATGCACAGTAGCTCTATCTCCATCTGTAGACAGAATTACCCAAAGCTCCCTACAACAATAGAACTCAGCTATTAAAAAATTGATATCTCCCAACTTATTGATAATTCAGGCTTCCTTTCCTACATAATCACCCATTTGGTGATTCTGAATTGGTGCTATACAGTTAATTAGAACCCAAAGACTTGTCACCATTCGTGTGGGAACCATCTTAGAAATACCTGCTTATGGAATGCTATGATGAAGATACAATGCAAAATTAAAAGAAAAAAAGATGATGGATAAGACAGAAGTGAGGACCGTGTAGGTGAGAGATGTTGGGAGAGGTCATCTTAGCTTGTCCTAAACTCTGAACAAAAGTTATGTTTTCAAGGTGTAAAAGTCATTTGCAACATAATATGATAGTCATTAAAGTGAAATATGCTTTATTAAATTGCTTGCCTTTTCAAGGAGGGAGTAGAGGAGGGAGGGAGAGAATTTGGAACTCAGAATTTAAAAGAAATGCACATTAAAACATTTGTTTTATAGCCATGTTAATACATTAATGATTTAATAAAGTTAATTTTCTCACAACAACCGTACATGTAATTGGGGAAATTATTAAATTATTGAAATTGACTAAAACATGAAATATATTTGAATGATGTAAAAAATCAACTTCATATTTAATTTCCTGAAAACTACTCCAACAATGGAGAGTAATAATGTGTAATGCAAAACCAAAAGCAATGAGAGGAAAGATGCTATGTACCTAAATGTATCAGTCTTTGGTTTCGTTTTGGTTTAGCTTTCTTTTTCAAGGTTATCACCTTTCAGTGAAGATAAACACTTCTAAGAGCTTGTCAGCTCTCTCTCTCTTTTTTAGATAGGAAAGAGATTCTTTTCTTTACCTGTCTATAAGATATAGATGGGGACATCAGAGTCCTTCTCCAAAGCAGCCAATGAACCAAAGAAGATGAAATAGCAGCATGTTGACAGAGCATATTCAGACGTGACAAACAGCCTCTCTGGTAGCTATGGTTTCTTCATTATTCTGCAAATAAGACTTTACAAATCTTAACACTTATATAAAAGGTGACTTGCCAAGGTGAAAGTTGAGGATATATTGTGCTTTGAATAGAGACCAGCTCCTGTACAGAATGAGAATAGAAGACTTTTCTCTTGCCTGACAGGAAGAAAACACTCTCATCTTTTAAAAGGGGAGATAAGGATTGCTTAACAATTGGTAAAGAGATTCAGGAGAAGGTGAATGTAATAGTCATTTTACTTTAGGTGTATACTAAGTTGGCTTACTACAAAAATGGCTACTATCAATAGTTTCTCTTCGACTTTGGGGTATTATACCTATAAGCACTATCACTAGGTCAAAGGGTATATATGGGTTGGTGATATTTTAGTAGAAATTCAAATTGTTTTCCATAATATTTAGATAATTTTACATTTACACAACCCCTCCAACATTTACCCTTTTTGTCTTTTGTTTGCTAAATCAGTTTTATTATTTTTTTGTCAAGCCATTCTATACAGTGTACAGGATGCTCCTAAGATAGAGAAAATTACTTTGTAAAATAAAGTATTTTTAAAAACCATCATGCTTAAGACTTCTTGATTTGTTCAAGTGCAATCTATTTGACATCATCATTTGTTTCCTGCTGCATATATTTCAGAAGAGTGCAAGGTGAGATGGCTGGCAGGAATTAGAATAACCTAGCATAGTATTGTCTGTGTCCACTGGCTACCTGGGGAGCTTTATCCAATCATCTGTGTTAGAGAAGGAATGAAGGACAAGAACCAACTCTTCTCCCTCTGTGGCATCCAAAACCTGTTGGGTGGGGGGAGGAGAAGGGGGTCAAAGTACTGGGCAGAAACACTTCTGGCTAGCTGGGAATGAGTAGTGGAGAAGTCCTCTTACTTTGGCCTCTCCAATAATTAAAATGAGAGTTCAGTATAGATCTTTGGCTTCCTCCTAGCCTGGGTTGGTATGAGAACAACAAATTAAAGATCGTTATTTTGACTGTTCCCCTGTTGATTATTGAGGAAAATGTAGGTGGCAGCCAGGCAGGAAGCAAGCAGTGGGGAGTGCGGAATTAGCCTGGGGGAGAGAAGGTTGCTTGTTTTCACTGGTTTCTGTCACTTTTCCTCCCACTACAAATCTACTGGAAAAAACACACACTCAAGCAGAATGGTACAAGGTGACATGTGATACCTTTGAAGCCTTCTTTTATTTATTAAAACAATTAGGTTAATGCTGTCAGGTTGCCCATTTCCCTTCCCTCTCCCCACTTTCTGTAGTGTGGACAGAGAAGAGATGCCTGTCTCTTAGAAGTATCTGTCAAGGGCCATACCAAAGCCAGAGGTCAGACTGGCAGGAGAACCAATAGCTCTTTAAAGAAACATCTCCTTGGGCATAGTCCAGTCAGCTTCTGCTCCCTCTCCGTCTTTGTATTAATAGGGTTGTGAGGAAAGTATGTGTAAATTTGGAGGTTTCATATAAAAATTACTCCTCGTGATTATTTTTACTTGGGCTGTGTATAATTAGTGCAGAACAGACTGTATGTATGGTGGTCCCTTCCCTTCTTATTGTGAGAGCTTTGGAAAGAAAGAAGAGGGAAAAGAGGAAGATGAAAAGGGGTGTGCCTAAGCAGAGATTTGACCTGTGTTGTTTGTCCTTCCTTGCAATGAAGGGAGGATAAGGTCTGGGTCAGAGATTCTGGGATCATGGACAAAGGAATCTTGCCCACGTTGCGGTAGGTATTAGAGAATTGTCCAGGTCTCCAGAAATGACGAGTTTAGGTGTGTACTAAACTTAGAGCTGAGATACTGAGAAGACAGGCTAAGTATTGAGTCAACAAAACACATCAGGAGTAAGAATAGAGGACAAGTTAGAGTTGAGATAGATCAGAGAGATGTAGAGGAAAGTAGGAAGAGTAGATGGAAATTACCCACCAATGTGACTTATAGGGTACAGGTGGCATGATAGCCAAGTTAGCTTGAGGGTATTAAAGGGCTAGCACCTTGTTCAATCTAACACCATCTTTGCTCC
>CM053771.1:222633434-222665816 GCA_028658325.1 Potorous gilbertii | reverse complement strand
ACAAGTCCATGGGATCACAACAACCACAAATTATAAAGGTAGCCAGGTTATCCAGAGGATTGAGCAATGACTCTGGAGTTAGGAAGACCTGAGTTCAAATCCCCGCTCTGTCATTTATTACCTGTATGCCTCTGGGCAAGTCATTTAACATTTCTTTGCCTCAGTTTACATACTTGTAGGATGAGGATAATAGTAGAGCCTACCTTGTAGGAGCAAATGAGTTAACATATATAAAGTTCTTTGCAAACATTAAATTATCATAAAACTCTAGCTATTATTAAATCACCTATTATTAACATTTGTCCTAACATAGCATGTTAAAGCAGAATGGGACCTAAAAGGTCATCTAGTTTGACTTCCATTATGTTACAGATTAGGAAGATGAGATCCAGGGAGATGAATGATTTTTCCAAGGCTCTATCTTTGGTTTGTGGTGGAGTAGGGACTGTGACATAGATCTCTTGATACTATATATTTCCACTATATTTTCACCACATCATTGCCTCTCTACCTATATTATTAAAATGTGTTTTTAAAAAGGAAGTAATCCTAGAATTCTGTACATGTTTCACTTTTCATCATATTTACACTAAATAGATATGGTACAGTGGATATTGGCCTGAATTGAGTCAGAGGACCAGCATTCAAGCCACTATTCATGTCACTCTGGGTAAGTCACTTTAACTTCTCTTGGGTATCATGTTCCTCACCTGTAAAATGAGGGGATTGGACTAGATGACATAGAAAGGGCAACCTAATCTAACTCTACGATCCTATGATCTCACTCCTTTCTCCCATCCTATCCCATCCTGAGCTACTTTTTGTTTTAACCGTCATCACTTAATTTTCTCTCTGGTCGTCAGATAGCATTTCTTTTAAGTTAATATTCTTTTCTTCTCCCCTTCCCAACCTATTCTTTATTATTATTTTTTCTGTGCCTCATTCTGTATCTTTAATTCATATATTCTGGGTGCAACTCAGGCACATGAAGGGCTATTGTTTATAGAAGATATTGACAATAAACACATATGAATCAGAGTTTGGGTTATAGTTTATACTACACATTTGCTTTGGAAAATTGATGTCTCTTATTTTTACAACATACACCTCTTTCCAGCCTCATGCAGTTCTATTCTTTCTAATAAAATATATGATAGATTTTAAAAGTAGGCCAGCAAGAGTAATCCATGTATCAACCAAGTCCAATACGATATGCAAAGTTCCTCTGTCATTCTTTACCTCTGCAGGGAAGAGAGGTCCATTTTCATCTTTCTTGTTTGAGGTCAGACTTGGTCATGATAATCTTACAACATTGACTTTTAATTATTTTGTTGTTGCTTTGTCCACTAATATTGTTGTGGTTATTGTGTAGATTATTCTTTTGGTTGTGTTTACTTCACATTGTATCCGTCCATTTGTATTCCTATTCACCTTTTTAGTCATCATTTCTTACTAAATTATGATGCCCCATTATATTCTAGTAGCAAAAGCAACTTAGTTCTTCTCCACTGGTAACTATTGATCTTTGTTCCCATTCTTCTACTACAAGAATTTTGGTCTCATGTTGATATATGAAATTTTTCATTTTTGTCATTAATATTTTGTGGGTATATCCCTGGAAGTACAATATGTAGTTCAAAAATATGGATATTTTAGTCCCTTTCTTAGTATAATTCCAGATTCCCCAAAATGTTTTAGTGGACTTGTCTTTCCTCCACCCTTCAATGTGTGACATTATTGGCTATCTCTATTTTTAGTTCTCTGCCAATTTGCTGACTGTGAGGTAAAACCTGAGTTGTTTTAATTTGTTTTTCTTTTATTATTGGTGATTTTGAACAGTCTTCCATATAGCTAATTATTGTTTACAATTCCTTAAATGGCTTTTTGTTCCTATCCTTTCATTATTTTTCTATTGGGGAATGGTTTTTGGTCTTACATATTTGTGTTGGTTACCTATATATCACATATCAGACTCTTGTCCCTGATAATTTGATGCTAAGACTTAATTTGCTGTGTACTGCTTTCCTTCTTATTCAAGTTGTGTTAATCTTATTTGTATAAAAGAATTCAATTTCATGTAATCTAAATTATCTGTGTTATCATGTGGCTGCTCTATCTTTTGTTTGACTAAGAATTTTGCCCCTAGTCATATGTGTTCAAGGTGTCTAATGTGATTCTTTTCTAATTTTTATATGCTATGAATAATATTCTGGTCACATATCCATTTTGAGCAAACCTGATTTTTACCAAACTACTTTCCAATTGTCTTAGTAATTTTTGTCAAACTGGAAGTTCTTCCTCAAGTAATTTGTGTTCTTGGCTGTATAAAACCCTGAGATATTAAGTTCAATATGATTCTAAGTGGAATGGTAGCCTGAGCTCTAGACTTGAAGTCAGGAAAATCTGAATAAGGATTTGACCTCAGATACTTGCTGGCTGGGTGACCCTGTGTAAGTCACTTAACTTGCCTGTTTCTTCATCTATAAAAGTGGGGATATTAATAACATCTATCTCACAAGGTGAGAGGATAAAAAGAGGTAATATTTGTAAAGCACTTTGCAAATGTTAATGTGCAAGGTAAATGTTTTCTATTATTATTATTCATTTATTTCAGATTTATCCTTATATAGTCTATTCCACTAATCTACTTTTCTATTTTTTTTTTAAAAAGTCATAAAATAGTTTGTGTAATTACTGCAGGGTAGCTTAATTTTGGTTATCAGTTACCACTTTGGTTTTCAGGTTTTTTTCTTTCCATTTTACTCACTTTTCCTCTAATTTTCAAAATTTACTCTTTCATATTTTGAGTTTGTATATTTTCTAATTTTAAAAAATGTATATTCAGTTCAATAGTCTTATTTATTTTTAGTAAAGAATCTTAGAGATATAATTTTTCCTCTGTGGAAGACTTTAGCTCTATCCCCCAAATTTGGGTACGTTGTCTCAATTTTATTATTCTCTTCAATAAAATTATTGTTTCTATGATTTGTTTTTGAGCCACTCATGATTTCAAACTATTCCATTGACCTCGTCATCATCTTCACCTCCTTCCTCATTTCCCCTCCTTATGTAACATTCTACATGATAACACTAACAATATATAGTGCTTTAAAATTTGCAAACACTTTATAGATATTATTTTATTTGACCCTGACAAACCTTTGGGAGGCAGGTGCAACTATTATCCCCATTTTACAGATGTGGAAAAAGAGGCAGACAAACGTTAAATAATTCTCCCAGGGTCGCGCAACTAGTATTTAACTAAAGCTGAATTTGAACTCAGGTTTTCCTGTCTCCAAGGCCTGACTCTATCCATTATACCACCTGTGACCTCAGAGGTCATCTAGTGTAGTTCAATCCCTTCATTTTAAAGCTTAGAAAGCAGAGGACCAGGATGGTAGGTGACTCACATTCGCACAGGCAGCGAGCATCAGATATGGGATTTGAACCTGAGTCCTCTGACTTGAGTCAGTATTCCTTTCACTGTGCTGTCTCCCTCAGCTTCTATTTTTCTCATTACAGAAGTATTTTTTAACCGTAAATGTAAAAACCAACACCATGTGGCATAGAGATAGACTGTGGAATTCCTTTCTCTGTAACTTTATATTAAAAACATGTGGAGAACAATCTTCCTGGGATGGTTCAAGTGTTGTACCTACTGGTGCTAGGGAATAAAGCAGATGACCTCTCCATGTTCCTTCCCCATTTATATTCCTTTGCAGAAAAAGAAAAATCCCATTAGGTAAGGAATTTAAACAAGGAGAGGAAAAAACCCAGATCTACTTCAAAGCTAGTTTCAGGCTAATTTTTTATCAGACACAATGGTATTTTCTTTAATCTTTCTAGGTAGCCTGAGGTTTCAAAAAGAGAAATGTTAAGTGAATAATTTCCTAGATCTTATTAACAGACTGGTTTAGAAGTCATTAGCATAAAACAAGTCAGGAGATACCAGGAGGACAAAAAAAGAGAATACATTGACACACCGTAGGGAATAAAGAAAGATATAGGTAGGAACTTACCTGCTGTTTATCCTGGACAGTAGTTTCAAGGATGATTTCCTGTTATTAATAGAGGCTTCAGAGAGCTAGCTGAGTGTGGCATAGGGGAATTTATTCTGATTAACAAGAAAGAGAGTTGTAGAAGAACAAACACTGATGCTATTTAAATAATTCAGGAGTCAAAGATATATTTCAAATATTCACTTTTCCTGGATATAATCTTCCACCTGATCTCACATGATAACTTGAGAATTTTATCCCCATTTATATAATTCATTTCTGGTAACTTCAGCATTTCTTCTAAACCCAATTCCTTTGTAATTACTCTTTTAAAGTTCTTAGTATTCCTAACTATGATGGTTTAATTTTTGGAATAGAATGAAATTTATTCTTTAATCTGTATGTTTACACTAACTGGTCTGGAATCCAGTTTTCCATCTGGTCACAGTCCTTATGCAGAGGAAGTGTAGACAAATAGCTAAGGTTATGATTTCAGAGGTGCCAATGAAATTCAATCATCTTCCCCCTTGTATCTTAAAGTCTTTTCCCTCTCAGTGGCTGATATCACAAATTCCATTAAATCACTTGTTCTTAACCTTTTTTTTTTTTGATGTTACCCTTTCTCAAAATAATGTTTTGTTGCCTACATTCATAATGGAAGAAAATGCTAAATTGAGTTAGCGGTTAATGAAGGATAAAGAGGTACTTTTTAAAATTCAAGTTCACAAATCTTCTGAAATCTATCAAAGTAACTTTTGAGGGTACTTTGGAATCCTTTACTGCTATTCATCCATTTTTGAAGAGGATCAGTGAATCACCGGGTGATGTCTTGACTTGTGTGTAAATTGGATTTAAGTGATGCAGAGTTGCACAAAGTTATCAGCCTCATTCTGTCTTCCAGTTATCAAAGTCCAGTGACAAGGCAAAAGTCAGGATGACTGGTGATGGCCCAGGATGCAGTGCTGAATGACCTTGGTATCTTTGAAGTCTGACCAAGCTGTAAGTGCTCCACAGAGCCTGCTTAAGCTGCCTTCATGGCCTTTGCAACAAATTGTTCCCATACACCCATTCTGCAAAGGGAATTCTTCACATGCTTGGGGTAGACACCTCCCTGCCCACCCTCCAATTCACCGATGGGTCTGAGGCCTGTCTGTTACCCTCTTTCTGGTTTCGCTCATCTGCTAAGATGGTTTACTGAAGTGTGGTAACTTCATATGCCGCAGTTTTTTGGAGCTACAGGTGAGAGTTGGGTGGATCAGGTGGACACTCCACAAGCCCTCACACCAGAGGTGCTAGTCCTTCCTGAACACCCCATATATCCCACTCACACATCAGATCTTAACCTTCCCTCTTAGGAATTCAAAACTTAAGACTTTCATACAGTGGAGATACAAAAAAATAATTGAGATTTATCAGTCACACTGTGGCATTGAAAAAGGATCTGAGAATAGGTGTGGATAATAGTTTTTAGTTTTCTTTATCTGCTCAAATAAAAACATACATCCATGTATATATTTTTCTGTTTACAATTTATAGTCAATGATTAGAATGCTAATTCCTTGGATCTAGTGATTGTATTTTATTTTGCCTTTCTATCCTCAATGCTGAACGAATAGTAAGCATTTAATAAACTTATTGGATTTGATTTAATTGTTGGAAAGACAACATAAGGGCACTGGGCACCTGAAGTGGTGGGGAGGGAGTTTTCCTCCACTTAAGTGAAGTGAGGGGTAGACTGGTGTGAGTCATAAATAGGAATGGTATCAGCTGGGGCAAGAGGCAGGAAAAGTACCTTTAATAGGGATAGGGGAGAGACAGAATCTGAAATACCAGTTGAAGCTTGGGAGGGGCAGAGTTCACCCCAGTAGGTTATCTAGTAGTGTGCAATAAAATCCAACAGGAATTTAAGCACTTACTGGGTTTGCAATTCAAAACATTAAGCATTCTCTGCCCTAAAGGAAGTACTATTCTATTGCAAATGGTATGAACCAGTAAGTCAACAAGCATTTATGAAGCACCTATTAAGTGACAGTTACTGAGGGGAATACAGTACTTAAACAGATAAGTATATTGATGATAATACTGATAACTAGCCACACGGATGATTAGGACATCCAGGCAGATGTCCTATAAGAGATGTCCTTTTCACTTCCTTATAATACCCTCTGTTGTTCAAAGTCCTTCACAATTATTCCCCTGTTCCACCATTCTTTTTTAGTCTTTTAACACCTTATAGTATCCCTATTTACTCTTTGAGGCAATGGCACTGGGTTTTTGTTCTTCCTCAAGCATGACACTCTACCTGCCAACTTTGAGTACTTTTTCTGACTGTCTCCCAGCTTGGCATCCTCTCCCTTTTCGTTTCTGCCTCCTAGCTTCCTTGGCTTCTTTCAGGTACCAGCTAAAACATCATCTTCTGCTGGGAGACTTTTTTGGTCCTTTTTAATGTTAGTGCCTTCCCTCTCTTGATTATTTCTGATTTATCCTGTATAATACTTGTTCGTACTTAATTGTTTGCATGATGTCTCCCCTATTGGATTGTGAATTTCTTGAGAGCAGAGACTATCTTTTGCCTTTCTTTGTATCCCTAGCACTTAGCATAGTGCCTTGCACATAGTCAGTGCTTAATAAATGTTTATTAAATGACTGGTTGCTAAGCCTTGAAGGAAACTAAAAATCTAAGAGGAAGAGAAATTTTGTTAGGTTACTATGGATACAAAGACGGATGTGACCCAGACTGCCCTCAAGAAGCTTCTTATAGCTTAACTGGTTGAACAAATTGTGGTGTATGATTGGAATGGAATAATATTGTGCTATAAGAAACAATGACTCAATGATCTTAGAAAAACATGAAAAGACTTGCATGAAATAATGAAGAGTGAAATAAGCAGAACCAAGAGAACATTGTATCTAGTTACAGCAATATTGTTTTAAGAATTACGTAGAGCAAGTTATTTTGTCTATTACAAATACCCAAATTAGCTATAAAGGACATATGAAAAATACACTCTCTACATCCAGAGAAAGAATAAATAAAAGTTTATATTTAATTATTATATATACATATATAGATACATACAACCATATGTATATATGTATCTATATATGTACCTATATATGTTTCTAATGGTAGCCATCTCTAGGATAGAAGAGGGGGAGGGAAGAAAAAAAGAAAAAAATTATGATAGTCTTGTATATATGAAATAGCAAGTTGTGAATAGTAGATTTGCAGTTTCATGTACAATGGTATTTTTAGTGTACTATGTTATGAAAATGCTTATTTTATTCCATAAATTAAAAATAAAATAAAAAAAGAAGCTTGCTATCAAACCGTGGAGAAAACATATATAATTACAGAAGAGTGTATGTGATAAGTGGAAGGGAAAATGCTAAGAGAAATTTGAAAAAGTGAATAATCACTTTCAGCTGGAAAGTCATAGAAGGTTTCATCAAAAAGGTAGCACTTGAATAGCAGGCAGAGATCAGTATGGGAAGCCAGGCTAGGAGGATGGTGGGAAGAAAAGCATGCAATGGATAATGTGGTAATTTGTTTTGTTTTATTTATTTGACCATATAGGAGCAGCTAGGTGATGCAGTGGATAGAGCACCAGTGCAAGAGTCGGAAGGACCTGAGTTCAAATCTCACCTCAGACATTTGACACTCACTAGCTCTGTGACCTTAGGCAAGTCACTTAGCCCCACTTGCTTCATCCTGGGTCATCTCCAGTCATCCCAAGGAATATCTGGTCACTGAATTCAGATAGCTCTGGAGGAGAAGTGAGGCTGGTGACCTGCACAGCCCTCCCTCACTTAAAACAAAGTCAAGTGCAAGTCATGTCCTTATTTCTCTGATGGTCTGGTCTTCTTCGGCAATGAAGGGTGAACACACACAATTTGACCATACATATTTTTACCATGATGTTGTCAAGTCAGCTGAGATGGTTCAGTGGTTAGAGTGTTGGTCCTGGAGTCAGGAAGACCTTGGTTCAAATACTGCCTCAGTTACTTACTAGCTTTCTGAACCTGGGAAAGTCACTTAATCTCTGTTTGCCTTAATCCATTGGAGAAGGAAATGGCAAACCACTCAGATATCTTTGCCAAGAATACCTCATAAACAATCATGAAGAGGTGGATACAGCTGAACAACAGCTTTTTTTTAATAGGACAGTGTTTTTCTTTCTTTCTTATTGGGTATGTGAGGGATGTAGGAAGGACAGAAGGTGAGTCTTTGAAAAAGATTAATTTAAAAATAATTAATAACTTAAAAAAAGAAATTAATCTATGATCATAATTTAAATGTAATATTACTAACTAGGATTATATTAATATGTTGATGTTCACTGATAAGTTTTTTCATAGATCATTTACTTAAAATGAAAACTAAATGATCCAATGGCATGGAAATGGGATGCCTAGGATAAGAGCTGGGTTCAGTAATAATACAGTATATCTGAAGTGTAGGGTCCATTAAGTGTAAAGTCTATTGGGAGTTAGATTTTACAGGGTCTTGTATGTACTTAATTTGTTAGATTAGACAGAAAATAAATGGAGGAACAATATTCAAATGTAAGTCTTAAGTCAAAATTCCTTTTATCTTAAGATGAATACAAATCTTAGTGGAAGATGAAAACAACTTTATGATACTTTTATACTACTCTGGGTTAAAATGGAGCTTAATGATGTAGGCTGTATATTTATTATGATTAAAGTTTGTCAGCTGATATTAGTTGACTATACCTATGTCAGCACTTCGATTTTCAACTTAATAGTTCATTTATTCAATTGTCCTCATTAGAGATATTTGGAACATCAATAGAGTGTTAAAATATTTATATTTACCTTCAAGAAGATAAGAGTAAACTTTATCAAAACTTAACATTTTGTCAGACCAATCAAAAGTATTTAGACATGCTTAAAGACTTCAATGGAGAAAACAATATATATCAAGGCTCGCATTGATACCTGTTCATAGATGTAGACTATTATGAGAGGTCTATACTTTTAGAAAGGAGCTTCTGAGGAAGTATGATCCCATGATTTCAAATAGTACAGATATGCGAAAGATGTTGTTTCTTAGAACCTAGAAAACCTATTATAACTATGACACTTTTTATTGCTTTGTATTTTGCAACTCACTGTTTTGCTGCTGCTGCTGTGTGTGTGCGTGTGCAAATGAGATCTGATTAAGATTTCATTTCATGTATTGTTTCTCTCCTCTTTTGATAATTTCTACTGTTGTCTATAGCAAAATTATATGTACTGCATAGTTGATGTAGAGTATGAATTTTCAGAAATTCATAGATTTAGAGCTAGAAGACTATTTATAAGTCATCTAATGCAGCCCTCTTATATTACAGATTTGATTCAATTCAACACACATTTATTAGGAGCCTACTGTGCTGGGCACTGAGAATAAAAAAAAAAGAAGAGAAAAACCAGTTATACTCAAAGAACTTAGATCTATTGGGATCATATAACATGTAGACAGAGAATATACAGAGTCATAAATGCTAAATAATTTGAAGGGAGAGCATGTGAGATCAGCAAAAGCTCCCTGTGGGAAATGGTACCTAACATATGCCTGGAAGGAATCTAAAGATTCTGAAGGAAGGTGGCAGATGATGAAATATTGAACACAGTGTCTGAAATGACAGAGGTCTTTCAAAGAGTTTGAGTGATTTTTTAAGATCCACAAGTAGTAAATGGTGGAGCTGGGTTTTATGACTCTAAATCCAGAATTTTTTCCACTATACCATGCTACTTCTCATTGTAGCATTCTATTTTAAGACATTGGGTACGAAAACATGTTGCCCAAACTTCAAAGATTGCCTTTACTATTGAATGAAATGAAAACTCATTTAAGAGCTTCATATATGCCAGGCATTGTGATGAGTGCTGAGGATACGAATACAAAAGAGAAAAGAGAAGCTTACCTTTTAACAGAGAGGCAACATATAAAGAGGAATGGTGGGTAGGGAAGGGTGTTTAACTTTGGGAAATCAGAAATAGTGAATGGAGCCATACATGACATCCAATTTGATATGACCTTTCTAGAAGCAATGATAGTATTGATTTAATAATTTGTTTCCAGAGCAAGAAGTAGAAAGCAAGTGTGGTATGATAGTCATATAGCAGGAAGATGGTTGAGGAAAGGGTACATAGTTGAGAGGTCTAAGATTGGCTAATTATCAATGGATCCTCACCAATCAAAGCAGGAGGATCTGGACAGGAGTTCCAAAGCTGAATGGATAATCTTCTCTAGGGCATGGTCTTTGGAAGTCTGGTTTGGAAAGTGCTATATCAGTCAGTGGCAGGCCTTGATGAAACAACTTGGCAATGTGGTAGAGTATGACAGGAAGATGTTGAAGTGAAGCATGCTTTAGAAATATTTCCCAACTTGGACTCATTGAGGGTGGTTGAAGGGTAGAAGATATCTTTTTCTTATCTAAACTCAAGTACAATTAAAAAAAAAATATAAGTAACCACAGAATTAAATAGATAGTGACAGTAATACAATCTACAAAGTAGGTAAAGATACAAACTGCCTATATCCTAAGTGGGTTTCCCTGTGTGGGAAAGAATGATATATGATATTATACTAAAAGAAAATCCTACCTAGCAAAGCATACCTAAGGCACAGCACTAATTAAAAGCAATTGCTATCCTTTACTTCAGGCCCATTGATGATTCATTTTATGTGATGAACTTTTTTCTTATCCACTCCAATAAACGAAATTGCTTGTTTCTAACACACTCCCTTCGTAAAACTATAAACTCTAAGGCAAGCGAACATTTGTTTAATTACACTTGAGTTTGAAAGTGATCTTTCACTTTTATTTGATTCTAAATTGGAATGTCCTTTTTCAAAAAGGAGGTGTATTGAGTGAGCACCTTTTGTAACGGATGCTCTGCATGTGTGATTATAGCCTGAGGAGGACAGTTAGACCGTGAGCGCAACAAAATAGTGGAAGGTATTGTCACTACCCTCAAGGACATTACATTCTAGTCTCATGGAATGGCATACGTAAAGGAAATGGTCCAAATAATAATGGAAAGCAGGATATCTTAAAAAGCTACATAATGAGTACAGAGGGGGTACAAAGTAGTGATGTACTAGTGTAAATTCATATAGCACTTTAGAGATCACAGAATATTTTACATTATCTTACATAATATGCACTATTGCTTTAAGTATAATAACATTATAATCAAATATTATTATGTTTTATAATATATAATATAATAATAAATATATATAATATACAATAAATATAATATAATAAATAAAATATTATTATGTTTTATAAATCTGTGTTCAGATACTTCAAGTGATGTGCCCTCAGACCAATGACTCATTAAGGGCAGACCCAGGCTTCCAACCCAGGGCTGCTTCTTTTTGGTCCAGTGGTCTTTCTACTATGCTTTCTCATGAGGCTATAGGTTTAGGGGTAGGTGTGGTGGTTAGTCAAGAATATCTTGCTGAAATAGGTAAATTTGGAGCAAGGTTTGGAAGGAGGATTGATGGAGATGAAAATAGCCAATGTCTATGTATATGTATATGGCACAAAGGTTGATAGAACAGGTTATGTATATGACAATAAGTAAATTAGTCCTGGGTTATAATGGAAAGAGAAGTTGGGAAGAGTGGCAAATGGTTTTAAGTAGACTGCTGCTTAGGAACTATCCAGAAAGTCCTTTTCTTTCTGTATTAGGAAGTCTTCTT
The DNA here is from genome assembly GCA_028658325.1 of Potorous gilbertii. Classification (NCBI taxonomy): domain Eukaryota; kingdom Metazoa; phylum Chordata; class Mammalia; order Diprotodontia; family Potoroidae; genus Potorous; species Potorous gilbertii. The sequence goes on along the minus strand of CM053771.1, from coordinate 222,654,095 downwards.
CCAAGAGGAATCAACCCCTGAGCTCTTAAATATGGGATTACCCAGAAGGTCCACCCCAGAAAATCTCCCTTATAGGTTATATTCTGGTATTACTCTGACTAGAGTAACCAAATCCCTTCTGTTCCACAAAGGAATCTGGGTTTATGAACATTTTTCATGAATGCCTAGAGGCAGCTTGGTGATAGAATGATAGTGTAATGTTAATTGGAGTTAAAGATCTTCACTGCCCATTAATAGACCTCACCTGAAGCCCATTAAGGGAAGCTTTATTAGGGGAGGTTTGTTTTGTAGGAAGGCCCACATCTTTTGTTAATTAATGAGGCCCCGGGTCATGAGGGTCAAGTGCTCTGGCTCTGAAAAATATAAATGTACTTGAAAAGTGTATATGTACTCTGAGGTGAGGTTTTGCTTTTGGGGGCTTCTTTGGAAGAAGGTTTGTGTGCCAGATGAGATTCTGGGTATCTGTGATAACCCCTCCCCTTTGAAAAGCCAGATGTTATTGCTTCTCTCTCTGGTACTCATATATGTATGTGATGGTCAGAAAGTCGGATCTGTCTGTTGATCTGTGATATATGTATTGCTTATAGTCAGACAGTTGGAAGCCCTGTCTATTGGGTCTTTATTTCTCTGCTTATATTTTCTCTGTTGGTATATATCATTAAAGAAGATTGTTGATCTCTCAAAAGTTGCTTTCCTTTTAGAAAAGCTGATCTAAGAAGCTGTGCAGCAGGTTCTCCAGTGCATGCCAGAGCGCTTGCTATTACAGATAGCAATGGAATATGAGAATTTAGATGGAAAGACCTGAGTAAATGTTTCAGACAAGTAACCTAACCTCTCAGAGCCTCGTTTTCCTCATCTGTTAAATAAGAAGGTTGGACTCCGTGGCTTTAAAGGTCCCTTATGGGCTCTATATCTATGATTCTAGGAATTGCATCAGACTCAGTGAATGTGAGCACATGCAAAACTCTTATCACTGCTACAGACACTGCCTTGTCTGAATTCAGGTTTCTGCCCAGAAAAGAAAATAGAACAGTAAAAGAAAATAGAAAATTAAGAGTGGCCAGAAGCATGGAGTACAGGGAAACTCTTTTCAGGGTACTTGGGAACTTATGTGAAAAATGTCCACCCTCTACACCCTCCAGAAGACAAAAGGTTGAGAAGTTGGACTCCTTAGTTTTATAGACCAAGAGAGAATATCCCCTCTGACAAGAGTGTATCCCCCTTCTGCTCTCCATTGTTAATTACTGAAGTTTCTTAATTCTATCTGCAAGGTGACAATGGACTTGCCCACACTGTGTGAGGGAGGTGCCGCTCTGATGCCTCTATGCCCTGGGGTCCTGATCAATCACCTCTTCCTCCCCAGCTGCTATTCCTGACGTTTGCATTCATTTCTTATAACAATAGGACATCACTTTAAGGTGAAATGGCATAGAGTGAAATTGACAGCAAAAAAGAGGTTGAATGTTTGGCAGCAGTTTCAAGAAAAGAATGATTAAAGGGGAAAGAAGTATAGTTTAACCAAAAAACTTAGCGTTCCTTTTTAGCAAGGACATTTCATGCAGTAATCAGAAAAATAGGTATTTGTCAAGCCAAATGCCTTAAAGGAATTGTGGGTCTCCATCCTTTCCTATTAGATCATTCTGACAGTCTGTTTAACTATATACATAGGTTCCTGACTATGATTCAAATGTTAAATTAAGCCCTAATTACTGAACTTTAATTCAAAACAATTTTGAAGCAAACCCATTGAGAATTAATGTGAATAAAAATCAGGATCTTACTCATTAGGGAAATGCACTTTGATTTTCATTTTGGACCAGGTGCAAGCATCTCTCTGAATATTATAATATTAAATAGACCTAATTTTAAAAAGATACATTTGGAATAACAAGAAAAGCATTTTAGAATGTAAATTAAAAGATTCTTTTTTTTTTTTTTTTTGCAATTTAGGTTTTCAAGCACTTAGCCTAGTTCTTTAGTAAACGAAATGTTGGTAAATTTCTTGTAGATGGATAATCTGAGGACTTTTCATCTCTGAATCAAAGTAGTAGATAAGAAGGAAAGAATACTTTGATCAATTTAGTTGAATTCTGTTAAATATGAACAAATCCTTCATTGTGATGAATATATCTGTGTATAAACTGGGAGGGGGATGGGAGGATCAGAAAACAGAACCATCTATGAATCTATTGCTTTGACTAAAGAATCTCTACCATCTTAATTCTGAGGCTTGACACATTGAAATAAGTGGGACAACATTTCTACCTAGTATTAGCACTGAATGTGGATCTCAGCTGACAGCTTGGATTTTCCTACTGTTTTTTTAAGGAGATGAAAGCATTCCATATATAAGACTGTTCACCTTAAATAGGACTGAACACCAGCAAGGATAAGAGACCACTAGGTGGTGGTGGGGTCTCTACCTATCAGCTTGATGCACAGTGGTATGCTGGTAAATGTTTAACAATCATGAGAGGGAAGGAAGTATGTGCCACAGCATAGTTTTAAAATTAATTAACACTGTCTTGTGAACATTTTCTTAAGTCTAGACAATCAACAGAACAATAAATCGAGCCCTGATTTGTAGTATTTGCCACTTAGGTCCTGGCTCCAGCACATCCTTTTTTGATGTAGCTTCTGAGGGTGTTAGGAGGCAGCTCAGGGGCCTTGGCAGTTTTGTACAACAGTCATTGAAGAAGTGTGTTACTGAAAGTTAGGATGGGATTCTAGCTTGATCTCTGCCACTAGTTGGATGTATGGTCTCTTAAGTTCTTTGTGAGTTTGGATTCTCCTCTATAAAACAGAGATAATGATACCTGTTCCACCTACTTCAAAGGATTCCTGTGAGGATAGAATCAAGCATATGAAAGTGCTTTGAAAAGCTTAAAGTGCCATATAAGTAGATGGCATTATTATTACAAAGCCTGGGGGATCTACGGTAACAAATCAGACCCTACTAGATGTTTAATCCAAACACCTCAACTCAGCAGTACCCTCTTCCCTCAGTCCCTCCTTCCTTTCCTCCCTTCTACCTTCAAGATAACTTCTTATCAAGAAGTCTAGGTCACTGAAAAGTTAAAGGATTTGCCCAGCGCAGGGGTAGGCCACATGTGGTCCTCTAGGTCCTCAAGTGCAATCCTCTGAGTGAACCCAAACTTCACAACACAAACCCCTTCACTACTACTACTAATTCCCTTAATACAAGGATTTGTTCTGTAAAACTGGAAAATTTGGGGAAAAAATAAATGTTCTTTAAAAAATGAAATAAAGCTATAAAAGTGTATTGGAATTTGGAATCAGTGAATTAGCATTTATTAAACATCTACTGTGTGCCAGGCAGTTTGCTAAATGCTAGGGATACAAAGAAAGCCAAAAAACAGTCTCTGTTCTCAAGAAGTTCAAAATCTAATAGATTTATGGGTGATGAATGCCCAGGGAAGGAATTGTAACTTTATCCAGTAGGAAATGGGGAACTACTGAAAGTTATGTGATCAGAGCTGCATATGAGTAAATTTAATATGACAGATTAGACATGAGACAGGGTAGTGGCAAGTACATAGGTTAGGAGGCTTTTGTGAGAATCTAGGTAAGGAAAAAGAGCCTAAGCTAGAGGAACAGCGGAAATGGAAAGGAAATGAGGTGTGTAAGAAATGTAGAATTTTAATTGATTGGGCTTAATAATAATAGCTGGGGCAGACAGGTGGTGCAGTGTAATAGAGTGCCAGACCTGGAGTCAGGAAAACTCATCTTTATGAGTTCAAATCTGGCCTCAGACATTATAAACTGTATGACCCTGGGCAAGTCACTTAACACTGTTTGCCTCAGTTTTTTCATCTGTAAAAAATGAAGTGGAGAAGGAAATGGCAAGACACGCCAAGTTATCTCTGCCAAGAAAGCCCCAAATGGGATCGTGAAGAGTCAAACACAAATGAAATGACTGAACAATAAAATTAATAGCTAGCATTTATATAGCACTTTTGGTGTGTCAGGCGAATGCTAAGTAAGCACTTTATTGTTATTTGATCCTTCCAACAATCCTATTATTATGGCCATTTTACAGCTGAGGAAACTGAGACAAACAAAGGTTAAGAGACTTGTCCAAGGTCACGTTGGTCTAAATCAGTCTGTCTGAGGCCAGATTTGAACTTAAGTCTTCCTGACTCCAGGTCTAGCACTCTTAGATGCTCACTGGTTGAATGTGGCAGTAAGATAGAGGTAGGTGGGAAGAGTCAAAGATGATACTGAAGTTTGGACCTTAGTTGACTCCAACAGGAGTAGAGAAATTAGTAAGAGGAGGAAATTCTTCAATGGAGATAATAAATATGTCTTTGGAGATTTGACTTTGGATTTGAGGTAAAGACAAAATATTCACGGGTGGAAATTTCCATAAGGTAGTTGGAAATTTCCTGAAAAGGTAATGCATAGTTAACTTTATTCTTTTACTATATAAGTAGGCGAATGGTTTCCAAAGCAAAGCTTTGGAGGAGGAGAGGCAAACATTTATTAAGTACCTAACATGTGCCAGACATATGCTAAATGCTTTACAATTAGATAATGAGTTACTTTACAAAAACCCTATGGGGTAGGTGCTATAATTATCTAGAGTTGAGAAAACAGGGATGGATAGAGGTCAAGTGATTTGCCCAGGCTTTCACAGCTAATAAGTAGCTGAGGCTGGATTTGAACTCGTTTTCCTGAAACTAGGTCCATTGTACCACCAAGCTAAAGGAAGAGAAGAAAGGGGTTATATAAATGATCAGAACATATTTTGGTTCAAACTTGTGATTTCACTGGTGTGGTGACTTTGTGGTGTAGAACTTTTTCCACTGATACAGGTTGGCAACTTGTCCATAACTTACAGTCTCAGAGAGTTCCTAGAAGACTGAGATGTAAAGTAATTCTCCCTGGGCCACACAGCTAGCATCAGAGGCAATACTTGAACTCACATCTGTCTGATTCCTTTATTTTACCATGCCATATCAGTTCTCATCCAGCCCTTCCAAGGAAAAGTGAATACCTCCCTGTTTTAGCAATTTAGGAAAAGGCAACCTCATAAAAACAGTTTCTGAATATTAACTCCAGCAAAACTTTGAAAGTCTAGGCCTGTACTTGTAGCTTTGAGACTCAGTGATTTCATTGTTTCGGGTACATGGTCTTCTGAGCTAAGAGTCAGAGGCATGTGAGGGCCTGCGTAGCAGGATGCTACATCAACGGCAGAAGTCCAGAGCCAAAGGCATGTGAAGGCTGGCAACAGTGTGATTCAGTGTCGCCAAAGACAAGCCAAGTATTTGATCCATATTTGAGGTCTTTCAGTCCAGATCTCGGGACCTGATCTGCAGAACCTTGTAGGTTTCAGCCTCAAGGCCCTAGAAGCAAGTAAATGGCTGATGTCAAAGGGGATTCTGAGGTGTTCTCAGCTGAACAAAGGTACAAGATGTGACTTTATTTCCTGGGATTTAAGATCAGGAGCTGAAAGCATGTGCAAAGTGTGTTATAGATACGCTTCATCCTCCTACCTCATCTTGGCATGAGGTTTTGGTATTGGTTCTGAGTTTGAGTTCAACTCATCTCCTAGCCACTCCATTGCTGTGTCATTCTTCCTCTGCTAGCAGAGGCTCAGAGGCATCAATGATTGGGGATTTGGAAGAAGTAGAAGACCCACATTGTCTCTACACTCAATTACTGTAGGATCCTAGAGGGTGAGGGTCTCAATTAAGAGTTCTTTTTCCAAGCAATAGCAAGGGGATTTTCAGCTCTTGTTCCCATTTGTCTCTGAGATGCAGAGTCAACATTTGATGAGGTAAAAACCCTCTTCCTATCATAACTCTCTTCCCAATATTTCTCAGCTCTATCTTTTTTATATTCCTTTTTATATTCCATATATTTCTCTCCCTACCAGTTTGACTGTTCTGTTATTAGCAAACTATAAACCAAGGAAATGCTCATCAATGGCTCAATATGTTGTGGGATATGAGTATGATGGAGTACCATTGTGCTGTAAGAAATGAAGAAATAGATGATTTCAAAGAGATAAATGAAGAGTTAAATGAACTGATGCAGAGTGAAGTGAGTAGAAGGAAAAGAACAATATCTACTCTAACAACAACATTATAAAAATGGACAATTTGAATGACTTTTGTAGACTGATGAATGAAAGGAGAACCAGAAAAGCAATTTATACAACATTGTAAGAACAAATAACTTTGAAAGTTCTAAGAACTGTAATCCATGTGATAACCATTCATGCTTCCAGAGGACTGATGATGAAACATAGTATCTATTACAGAACAGGGATGGATTTAGAGTACAGAATGAGACGTAATTTTTTTGTATATAGTCGTCAAGGGAATTTGTTCTGCTTGAATTTGCACATTTATTACAAGACATTTGTTTTTATTTTCCTTTGTTAAAAAAATAGGGAATGGAAGAGATGTTTCCACTAATTTAAAAAAATAGAGTGGGGGGTGCTACAGTTGTGGAATGTTATATAAACTTTCGGATGAGGTCATTGTATAATTAGTTTTGCTTAATTGTTTTCCTTTGTTGTAAAAGACCTCCCATGAAGTAGGAGTAATCTGTAAATGTTTATCATATAAGAACAAAATACATAAATAAAACTTCAAGAAAAAATGCTTCCCTTCATTCTATATCTCTTTACTTCATGCTCTTTCTATCTTTCTGGACTAATAGAAATCTGACTGTCCCCAGAAGACCCAGCATTGTTATCCATCCCCTGTAGAACTAAATGTTCCATTTCTTATCACTCCTACTCACTAGGACAGGAAGAATAGGCATATTCCTTGGTCCTCTCTCTCATTTCTAGACTCTGTTGCTAACGTCTTCTTCTCTAAAGTTTTTCCATCTTCACCACCATGTCCAAATTCTTGTTATGGTCATATACCTGGCAACAAAGCCAATGCTCTTCATCTCCAAGCCAATATCTCATACTTAGATACTTTAGTATACATATTGATGGCACCTCAGAAACTCTGACTTCCCAGTTAATCAGCTTTTTCAACTTCTGTAATCTCCATCTTCACTCCATGTCAATCATCCATCAATCACCTCATCTAGATGGTGCAGTGTATAGAGTTCTGGGCCTGGAGTCGGAAAGAACTGAGTTCAAATCTAGCCTCAGACACTTATTACTTTTATGACCATGGGCAAGTCACTTAACCCTGTTTGCTGGCAAAGAAAAACAAGCTGGAGAAAGAAATGGCAAACAGATTTAGTATCTTTGTCAAGAAAACCCAAATACGATAATGAAGAGTCAGACGTGACTGAAACAACTGAACAACAACAAAATTCTCCCAAGTAGCTATTTAAAACTTTTTTTTGCCTTGTGCCACCCAAATCACATCTTCTTTCCCCACTTTCAGTGGAGGACTTTCTTACTTTTTCTAAGAACATAGAGGCTATTTACTGTGAATTTCCTTTTTCCCTCTCTTACTTTATACCTCAAAACTCTTCCTCATCATCACCCTCCATTCTCTCCTTCTTTGCTCCAGTGTCTGATAAAAGAAGGCACCCATTTTCTTGCCAAGGCAATGCCTCTTGATCCCATCCCTTACCACCTCCTCGGAATGTGTTCTGTCAGTCATTGCCTCTTTCTCTTATCTTCTTTTTCTTTGCAATCTCCTCCCATGCTGCCTACGTATACTCAGATCATTGTTATCCTTGGGGAGAAAATACCCCTTCATTTGATCCTGTCATCTCTTCAAACTATCAATCTAGATCTTTTCTTCCTTTTACTGCTAAGCTACAAGAAATAGTTATTTCCCCTCACTTTCCTCTTACTTCTCAGTCCCTTGAAAGCGGTCTTCTCACCACACCACTTGACTAACACTCTTCTCTCTCTCTAAAGCTAACAATAATTTTTTTTGGTAAATTATATTGCCTTTTCTCAGTCTTCTCTCTTCTTGAGACTTCTTTGCTTTTGATATTGTTGATAATTTCATTTTCCTGGATGTTCTCTCTTCCTTCAGCTTCTGTGGTAGTACTTTCTCTTAGTTCATTTCCTAACCATCTGACAACTCTCCCTCAGTCTTTGTTGCTCGGATATCATCCTGCTTCTACGTATTTAGTTTGGACACCACCTAATGTTCTGTCTTGTGCCTTCTTCTCTCTATAAAATTATCTTTTGGTGATCTCAAAATCAGTGGATTCCATTATCCTCTTCAGGCAGATGACTTCTAAAATCTATTTATCTATCTTGAACTACTGAATCATATTACCAACTAACTATTCAACATCTCTAACTCAATATCCATAGGCATATCAAAGTTAACACTTGTAAAACAGAACTGATATTTCATCCAAAACCTTTTTCTTCATCCAAAATTCTTCATTTCTTTTGAGGACACTGCCATCCTTCTAGTCACCCAGATTCTCAAACTTGGAGTCATCTTCCATCTTCCTCATTCCCTCTAATCCCATATCCAATCAGTTGCCAGTTCTTGTAGTTGACTTCTACAACATATTCTGCACGTTTTTAAATCAACTAACAGCTACCACCTTATTTCAGGCCCTCAGCGCCTTTCACTTGCACTATCAAAATACCCCTCTAATTGGCTTCTTTGTTTTCAGCCTCTTCCTCTCTCTAAACCAGCCTCTGCAAAGCTGCCAAATCAATATTTCTAAACTAAAGAGCTGACCATTTCATTACCCTACTCAAAAATCCTCAGTGAATCCCTATTTATTGCCTTTAGAATAAAAGAAAAAAATGATCCTGACAATCTAGTTCCCATCTAACTTTCCAGCGCTTTCATCTTACTTTCCTTTACATTCCAGTCAGACTGACCATCTCCCATCTCTATATATTTGCACAGGTTGCCTTCCTATGTCTAGAATGCATTCTCTTCTGTGATGGCAAGCAAAGTAGAATCTTTTGCTGTTTTGGTTTTAGTATAATTAAGTGCCTCTGATTGAACCTTGCCTTTATCAACCAAGAGTCTTTACTAGGAATAAAGCACAAAAATAAGAGTTTCTTTAACTAGAAACAGTATATGGATTTGTTTTGTTAATTATTCTAATGTGATTAAAGATCTTCCCTATCTATTAATGGGCGTGGGAAGATTTGTAGGTAGGTCCATACCTTTTGTTAATGAGGCTCTGGTTCTCAAGGATTGTGATGCCTTCTGCTTCTACAAAATGCATAAATACTCTGAGGGTGAGGTTTTACTTTGGGTTTTACTGACTTGAAGTGTTAGTTTGGCCAGAGGAGACTCTGGGAAGCTGCTAAAGAGACCCCTGGCTTTGCAAACCCAGATGTTTGTGCTTGCCTCTCTGGTAACTGTGGTTGGACAGTTGGATCTGTCTGTTGATCTATGATGTATGTATTGCTTATGTCAGACATTTGGAAGCATGTCTGTTGATTTTTTATTTCTCTGTATTTTCTCTGAAGCTCAGGGTACTGGCTTTTTCACCTAAACTAAGTGAATGATGCATGTCCTTAATTCAAAATTTGCCTTTCCTTTTACAAATGCAGATCTAAGAACCTGTGGTAGCAGACTCTTCTGTGTATGTCGAGGTGCTTACTGTTAACATTTTCTCAACTATGTCTCTAAGAATCCTCTGCTTCCTTTTGCATCCTTCAGTTGTTAAGGAACTTTTAGAATGACTTTGTGTGATAGCTTGTGTTTGTTTATCCTGAAATGTGTTGTACTCCTCCTTACCCTAGAGAATGCAAGCTGCTTGATGGTATGGAATTTAATTTTTATTTTGTCTTTGTAGCCCCAGTACCTAGCATAGTACCTTATATCCTATATGTGATTATTAAATGTTTATTGAATTGATATGTATTGTGACCTCTCTAGGCTGTCATAAAAGATGCTCATGACATCTGTGGTAAAATGAAAACTGTTGATCTGGTGACCACCCTTTGAATGATGAGCCTCTTTGGAATCAGCTAGATTGCTCCTCAGATGATAATTGCAGAAGCCATTACTGAGCCCAAACAGATCTAGGTTGATTCTCCAGACTCCACAGTCTTTGAAAACAATGTAGGGTTACCTCTATGTCATGGTAAGGGCTTGGAAATAAGAATGAGTCTGTAATGACAAACTGGCTTGCAGAAACAGTTTAATTATAATCCAAAATTTAAATGCTTTTGAATAGAGTAATTTTTCAATTGCTTTTTGAGAGTTATAACCGCCCTGATAAACACAAAGAAAACCTTTCAATTTCAACATCTTGTCACTTTCTAGAAAGGGAAGATATTTAAATGTTCATTTGCAGAAGTTAGGGGTGATAATAGTCTGCCTGCATGATGGTACCATAGTAGGGGGTAACTCTAGAGATAAACATTTATAAACTGAACTTTCTTTGGATGCTTGCTCCTCATAGAGAGATGAAAGTGGGGTCAAGAGAGAGTAGAAAGAGGAAAAAAGTACTGTTTTTCCACTTTTGGGTACTTATAGGTCAGTCAATCAGCAAACATTTATATGCTCCAACTATGTGACGGATACTGGGAACACAAAGAAAGGCCAAAAAAAGTCCCTTTTCTCAAAGAGGGCCATGTAAATATGTAGGTAACTACTTACAGTCAAACTAAATACAGGATAAATTTGAAATAATCAGAGGAAAGGTAACAGAATTAAGGAAGATCAGGATGTGAGGATATAGCTCGAACTCGAAGGAAGTCACAGAAACCAAGAGATAGTGATGAGGAAAAAGATTTCAGTCTTTGGGGACAGCCAGTGAAAATCACTGGAGTCTAAGATGAGTGTCTTGTTTTAGGAAGAGTAAGGAGGTTATTGTCATTGTATTACAGAATCTATGGAAGTGGGGTCAGGAGAGTGTGCTGTAAGGTATAAGAAGTCTGGAAAGCTGAGGAGATCAGGTTATGAATAGCAAACAGAGGATTTTATATTTGATCCTGAAAGTGATAGGGAGCCAGGAGGGTAATATAGTCAAACTTACATTTTAGGATGATCATTTTGACAGCTGAGTGGTAAATGGACTGGAGTAGGGAAAAATCTGTGGCCCACCAGCAGGTTATAACAGAACATGTGTGAAGTGATGACCTACAACAGGGTGGTGACAGTGTCAGAGGAGAAAAGGGAAAGGGTGTATGAGAGAGATGTTAGAAAAGAAGAAACTAGAACACCTGGCAAAAGCAGTGAATAAAAACAAAGAGGATGACATCTAGATTCAAGGATACCTAGATCCTTGATAGTAATAAGGAAATTAGGAATAGGAAAGGTTGGTGAGAAAGATAATGAGTTCAGTTTTGGACATTGAATTTAAGATGTTTATGTAGAGACATCTAGTTTGAAATGTCCAATAAGCATATATGAGACTCAAAGTCAGGAGATATATTAGGGCTTTACAATTAAATCAAAGACTCACTTGCACAGAGATGGTAGTTGAAACCATCGGAATCAAGACTACCACATGAAATGGTATATATGGAGAAGAGGGGTCAGGACAGAGCCTGTAAGGGACACCCACAATTAGTGGATATGACCAGGATAAAGACTGTGAAGGAATATTCAGATAGGTAGGAGAGAAGAGTGTCAGGAAAACCCAGAGAGAAGAGAGTATCTAGGAGAAGAAAGAGATTGACAGTCACCAAGTTTGCGAAGAAATGACAGAAAAGTCTTTTAGATTTGGTGAGTAAGAGAACACTGATAACTCCTGAGAGCATTTTCAGTTAAATGATGAAGTCAGAAGTCAGATTGTAGAGAGTTCAGAAGAAAGTGAGAAGGAAGTGGAGGCATTGATTATAGAGACCTTTCTAAAGATGTTAAACCACAAAATGGAGAAAAGATAGAGCATGACAGTTACAAGGAATGGCCGGATCAAGTGAGAGTTTCTTGAGGATGGGATAGACATGGTCACATTTGTAAGCTATTGAAAAAGAGTCAATAGACTGGGAAAGATTGAAAATGAGTGAGAATGGGGTTGATAGTGGAACAATCTACTGGATCTTTATTATCCACAAATTATATTTCAAAATCATGGAACAATTTTCAGCTTGCTTGAAAGCGTATTTAAAACAAAGATAACATCTGAAGGGTTTTGAAAATTCAGGCATCCTTGATTTCTTCAGTCAAGAATGTTCATTGAATACCCACTATGCATGCTAAGTGCTGTAGGGAAATATGAAATAGATTCCTTGCCTTCAAGGAATTTTTAGTATGTCATAGTGTTTTCAGGCAACAAGAACCAGTTCCTTGTTTTAGTAGCAATAAAAATGTGATGAAATGGAAGAAAATTAGACTGGTAGTCAAGAGATCTCTGTGGTTTCACTCTTGGTTTTGATTTGCTATGTGACTGAGTGAAACTCTTAACCTTGCTAGGTCTTAGTTTCCTCATTTATAAAATTCAATTTATAAATTAAAATTGATTAGATATTCTTTCATGTCATCCTCTGCCACCCTAGCATTTTGATTTTACTTCAAAACCTAAAGATGAAAGTTTTCATGCGTTCAGTTACTTTAACTATTGGGGCAGAAATTCTGACTTTGTAAATTTTTTTTGAAGGTCACAAGCATTGTAAATCTTTTTTTATTTAATTTTTTTTCTAAAAAATATTTGTTTTTAACATTCATTGAAAAATTTGAGTTCTATATTCTTTTTCTCTCTCTAATCCCTTGAATATTCCATTTATGAAGGGGAAGGTGAAATGAATTCTCTGCTGATAACACCTAGAATGCTAATTTAGGCCCCAAAAGGTCTGGATTGTCCATTTCTGTTGATCAAATATCTTGGGAATTCACTTGATTTTGTTTGCCTTTTATAAATTAGAGCTATTATCTGATAAACCCAAAAGAAAACATACTTTTGTCTCATTTTTATGTAAATTGATTCAGAGAGAACTTGAGAGTCCTTGTACTACTTCTTCTGACCTCTTTGTTTGCACATACTGTGGGTGAGTTCTCTGTAAAACACACTCTCAGGGTCTCTCTTTGGAACTGATTATGAAACATGGGACACACTGACATGGGACTGCCCAGCATGGCATGCCCCCATCAGAGAAGGTGCTGTGCTCTATGAGCAAAACAGAATTGCAGTAGCTCAAAAGAAATGGAAACACACAAATTGGAGATGCAACTCCACTCCAAATGTTCCTATGGACTATTTGTGCCCAACCTGTGGTAGAAACTTCTGAGGTCATACTGGGTCTGACCAGCTACAATCAAACACACCATACGTTGAACCCAACGCAGTCATTTCATTTTGGTCCTGTTTGAGGGTGAAGGACGACAATTGAAGTGGATTGCTTATCCAGGAGGATGTCTATTTGTGGTATTATGGTCTAAAGTAATTTAATTCTCCAAATGAATGGGTCCCAACATAATCTTTGTTGCTTTATGGAAAAAACTAATGATTAACAACAACCAAAAAGATCCCCTACAACTACCAGTGTATTCGGGTTTTGTTTGGTGAAAGTAGATTACTTAGCCAAGTGACTCATGGATCGTAGCCCTCTAGAGAGGACTGAGCAGCCCATTAAGACCTCAAAGCTCATCTGCTTAGGAAACGGTGTTGCTAAAAAAAGAGTTTTTTACCATACCCCCTGTTTTGGATGGGGCTGAAACAGGAAAGTGCTTACTTCAGAATGGCTTTTCCATCTTGTTTTGTTGCTGATGATTACAGACAGTTCTATTAGGCTATTGACCTCACACAGAGAGAAGGGAGAATGGAACTGTTCTAGCTGGCTTTATTATTCCCCCCAGCTGAATGCTGGGATGTGTGACAGCATCTTTTTCTATAACTGCATTTGGGGGTCACAGGAACTATGGATAGTAATGTATGCAGTTTGGTTTTTACAGTCATCAAGTTTTTCTGCCTAAAGAATAAAAACAGATCTCCAGTTGCTCTTAATTTCCTGCAGCTGCAGTTGTGTGTATTAAAGAAGTATCTTTTTATATTAAGAAGTCTCTTTCATGAGCCAGTAGAAATAGAAAATTGATTCACTAGACTTTTTTTTTCTTCTTCTAGATGTTCTTGTTGGCAGTCATTTTTTTTTGTTTTTTGTTTTTTTGCTAGGGGATTGAAGCAGGCTAATAAAATAAAAACAGATTAAAGCACACAGGAGTAGGACCCCTATTTTAATTTAATTCCAGGAAACTGGTTGACTGTACTTGGGCTGCTTCTAGTTTTGAAATGATAGTTATCTTTATTGAGGACAAAGGAGCATAAAAGTGATAAAATTGCTTTACTTTTGACCAGCCAAAACACTCTCCACATCTCTGTTTGTTTTTTCTTCTTTAAGTACACATATAGTTGCAAAGCAACTCACTAAAATCTATTATAGCAACTTAACATTCAAATTATTTGTACTGTTCAACTATATGCAATACACATATATTCAGACTCACCAGTTAATAAAAGTATAGCAAGAACACAAAGAATGTTATGCAGATAAACTTTTTTTTAATGTACTCAATAGAATGAACAGTTCCACTCTATTGCTGAATCTCTATGTGGCCTCTCCATGTGGCCTCCAGCAGCTTAGCTTCACAAATGCAGCAGCTGCTTAAAGATAGAGGGTCCTATATCTAAAAGTGTTAGGGTTATTGTGGGATTCAGTATCAGGACATCCACAGGCCCACCAGTCTTCAGTCAGCTCAATAAAATATTGACATCATGCCCCTAATGTCTATGAGGCAGAAGGGATCATTTGATAGTTAGCTAATTTGAAAAATGGATTTTTATTATTGTGTTAATTAGATAAGACTCTAGGTATTTCTGAAGGCCTCCCTTCAATTCCCAGCTTATTGTGTTATAACAAGGGTCTTCCTAATACAATAAATAATTATTATTTGGCTTTTCTTTTGCGTGGACAGAGTTGGCTTTTGCGTCAGGAAGAACTGGCTGTGTCACCCTGGTCAAGTCATTTAACTTCTCAGTACTCTAGGCAGTTCTCTAAGCCTAAAAGTTTCAGAGGAGGTGCCAACTTGCATAGGTAGAGGGAGTTTCCTCACCCAAGAGATTGTTGTACAAGTCTGTTGGTAAGTCATTTCACCTTTACAGTCAGTCAGTCAATTACTTAGTCAATAAACATTCATACAGGTCTGTGTTTCCTCTGTAAAACTAGAGGGCTAGACTAGATGATCTCTAAGTTCTCTGGTAGCTCCCATTCTTTTTGGTCTTTCCCCTACTATCTTCCCCCTCACCTCGCCCTCACCTCGCCCCCTCCTCTCCCCCTTATTCCCAAATTGCTTCAGGTATTAAATTTGGTATGGTTGCTTTTGTTTCTAGGTATTCTGCTTCCCCTTTGAAGGAAGGTGCAAGGGGCTAGTTATTCCTTCCAAAGAATGATTCCTTTTTTTACAAAAAATTACGTGGGATTTTCCATTAAGTTAAAACAAAATGGTGGTACTTCTTCTTTTCTGAAACTAAAAGCAGAAATGACTGGAGGGAAAGGAAGGACAGCATACTAACTGTTCAGTCAGGAGATTAATGACAAAGACTTGTGCAACCTCTAGCTCTTCCTTCTTGGCATCCCTTTCTCTATCAATCAGCCCAGGCTATTTACTATAGTACTTCATGAATAGAAAAAAAAAATCCACTAACACAGACTCTTTTTGCTGGGATGAGGGAAAGAATTCTGATATCAAGCATAACCTGACATTGAGAGAGAATAGAAATACTGTACATGCATAAGAAAGACTTTTCTCTTTAATTTCCCAGAAGAATATTTATAGCAGCAGATGAACTATTTGATATGTTCAGAAATCCAGCTAAGGAAATCTAACATTTCTGCCTGTTTGCTTCCCTTTGAGACCTCAGCTTGACCATAAGGCATAGCACATGCTAATAGCTCTGATGTGGAAGTCATGCTGTATCCTATACTAACTTAATTAAAATCATTGGCTTACAGGCTGAATCATAATGTCATGAAGATAAAAATTTCCATCAAATATTTAGTCAAATCTTCATGATTATCACTTTTACTGGATTTTCTCTATGGCTTTAAGAGATCTGGGAGACAAGATGGTATAATAGAAGGAATGGTGCATTTTGGAATCAGAGGTTGGAGTTCAGATCCCAACTATGCTACTTGACCTTTGGCAAGTCACTGAAACTCTCTGGGTCCTGTTTCCTCATTTGTAAAGTGAGAAGCTTGAACTCGATGACCTCTAGGGCCTTTCTGGCTCTAGGATAAGGCCTTATTTTTACTTTACTAGGGGAGTTCCTGAGGCTGAGGAAGCTTTAAGTGTTTCAACAACATTTTTCATTTTGATATCATCCTCTTGTAAGAAACATAAATCAAAAGTATTTGAGATTCCCATGCTTACTTACTAATGCAGAAAGAATAGGAGTTCCTTGGAGATTTCCATGAGTTTTGGAAAGGCTTTGGATTGTCATTTCACTGGAATTTATTAAGCTCCTACTATGTGCCAGGCACTGAGCTAAACTCTGAAGTCGCAAAGAAAGGAAAGCAAATAACCATGCAAACAAACAAGCAAAATCCTCACCCACAAGGAGCTCCCAGTCTAAGGGCTGGGGAGGGACAACCCACAAATAACTTTTCCTGATAAGTTATTTCAAGATAAATTGGACATAATTTCAGAGAGAAGGCGATAGCATTATGGGGAATTAGGAAATATTTTAGCTGAGATTTGAAGGAAGTTAAAGAGGTCAGGGGACTGGGAATAGGAGGGAGATAATTCCAGGCATGAGAGATGACCAATGAAAATGCGTGGATTTGAGAGAGTGGAAGGTAAGGAGGCCAGTGTCATTGGATCAGAGTATAAAAGTGGAAGAAGACTGGAAAGGTAGGAAGGGGCCAGGTTATGAAGGACTTTAAGAGCCAAACAGAGGTTTTTATATTTGATTCTGGAGGAAGTAAGTTGATACTTTGCTAGAGTGGGTCTCTTCTGGAAACCAGTTTTTGATGGAGAGTTCACACCTAATCCTTGCCTGCTCATTATTGTAAAAATTATTGCTATGAAGACAAGTGGATTCTCTTCTTCAAAATTTCACTAAGTGAATGTATGATGTTTGAACTTTTATTTTAGCCTACCCAAGTCTTCACTAGCTGCCAATTTTGTATAAAGTGAATTATTAAAAAATTGGATGTCAGTGAGTATTTCTTTTTGGTCTAGAATTGTAATTTTATTGGATATTAGGCAGCTGGGTATCAAAGTAGATGGACCACTGGGCCTGGAGTCAGGAAGACCTGAGTTCAATTGGATCTTGGACCCCCACTAGCTGTGTGATCCTGGGCAAGTCACTTAACTTTTGTGTCTTAGTATCCTTATATGAAAAATGGGGGCAAATTAACAACTAACGCTCAGGAGTATTGAGGAAAAAATAAGATATTTGTAAAGTGCTCATCAAATTGTAAAATGTTACATAAAACCTGGTTGTTATTAGGACTACTATTGCTACTACTACTACCAACACTACTACTACTACTACCACTGTCACTACTATCATTAATTTTGTTGGCATTGAGAATTTGTGATTTGGAAACTCCCTTCATCAGGGTATGTATCAACAACTAGTTGGTAATCGTAGTCTTAGAGAATTACCCAGGGCACTAAGAGTTAAATGATTTGGCCATCTAACTTGCTTCTGAGGTATGACTTGAACCCAGAAATCCCTGACTCCAAGATTGGCATTTTATCCACTACAATGTGTTGTCTCTTTGGGGCAATAGCTGTACTATTTTATTTTATTTATTTTTCAAGTGGCTCAAAGTACTATAAAATAACAAAAAGATGAGAAATAAAATACTCAAGAAACTTATCAGATATGATTTTTGGGCTGTTAAAGATTTAATTGAACTGTCAAAAATTTATTATTTTATTTTCCAGGGGAAAAGGAATTATGGCTAGATGCAGAGATACTAGGGCAGGCTTACTGAATTTAGAGGCGTCATGAAGTATGGAAAAACAGAATTTACAATATGGTTAAAAAGTGTAATTAGTTCAAATAAACTAACAGAAGGGCTCCTCCCCTGTCCCACCCTGTGTCTCCATCGATCCCCAAAGGCTTGTTGCTTGCCTCCCCAACATGGTAACTTCCGTACATATAGGTAGCCACCTGCAAAATTTAATAGATAAAATAGAAATTTCAATTTAGCTTTCAATACACATATCTAAAGAATGCACAGACAAATTTAAATTGTAGGCTTTGTAAGAACATTTTGCATACTAACATATTAAGCATGGCTGCTGACATTAAATGTAGGTTAAAGTATTGTTCTATGAATCCTGGGGCTCTCCTGAGGGCAACTGTTACCACTCTGTTAAGACTCCTCTCTTGTTCCTTCCTTCCTTCTTTCATTCTCTGCCCCAGAGGTTACTTTTCCAAGTCAGAATTCTGACAGATCAACCTTCGGGTTCTTTGCTCATGGGGTGAAGCCTTTCAGACAGTTCACTGAACACTTCAGAGTAATACAGAATTTTGTGCAAATGAATTTTCCTATGATGTCCTTCCATCACATTTTACAACCTGGAGCTGAATTTAATATAGCCAGGCATGATGAGGCTAGAGCCCAGGTCTCTGCACATCTGAGATGCCAGCAGCAAAAACAGTGAATATGTGACGTCTGTCATGATGGGGCTGGTCTGTGAAGATCTTCTCTCAGGGAAATCATCATGTCCATTTCTGGACTGTTGCTTTAGGTTCAATGCCCCCTAACTACTTGAGATTATCCTGTCCCTTAGCCTTTGAAAAATCCCTCAGAATTCCTGAAGAAGCAAGATATATTTTTGTTCTTCTAATAACCTCCCTTTTATCAAGAAGATCCTCTTTATGATGCATTCTTTTTCTTATTATGTGCCTAGGCAGCTGACCTTTAAATGAACTCCATCCTCTATCCCCCTCCTCTACTACCTTGATGCTGCAGTCATCAGCACCCAATTTCATAGAGGAACTATAAAAGAAAAGGGAACTTGAAACAGAAATTTCTATTAAGGCTCATACATTTCAGTAACTGCTGCTCCAACGGTATCTTCCAAAGCCAACACTGACAAAGACCTATGGGGGATTTTTCTATTTCTGTCTTGAAGGAGATTTGCACCAATGAATTTCTGTGGCAGTTGAGGTTTGCTAAGCTTTAGATGACCCCTTTCCCTTATCTAATGAATTCAGGCCTGGGAAACTTGCAAAGCTTTAGACTGACAAGGAACTAAGGGAGTTGATAGAAAATTGAAAGACAGCTGGCACAGGCTGAGTGTCTGAATGTCAGTTCAGGAAGCTACTAAGTTTTACAGTTACAGGGCTATGGAAATTAAGATTTATGAGTGGATATACAGTCAAAATGATATCTTTGGTAGATTATGCACACATGCATATATGTGTGTACATGTATGTTTGTGTAACATCACGAAATCTTAGAGCTGGAGGACATTTTAAAGATCATTTAGTCTTTCCCTCTAATTTTACAGATGAGGAAATGGAGGTCTAGAATGATGGAATAGTCTGTCCAAAATCACAAAGCTAATCATGAGTCAGAAGATTGTATGGTGCCTACTATGTGTGAAGCACTATGCTAAGTACTTTGTAAACATGATCACATTTGATGGTACATGCTGTCATTGTTCTCATTTGACAGTTGAGGAAACTGAAGCAAACAGAAGTTAAGTGACTTATTCCAGCATCCTACTCCAGGGTCTATGTTTTTTCTACTATGCTGTGTTGTCCCTCTGTCCCTTATTCTGTGGGACGGAGAAGAAGTCTCTGCATTCCAGGAAACCAAAGATGTTTTATTTATTGTTTAAAAAAGTTTATTTATTGAAAGTATTTAATGCCCTTTTTGTAATGCTTAAAATCATTGTTTTGTGGAAGTAAAATAAGTCAGAATTCATCCATGTGCAAGTAGGATTTTTCAAAAACGTTTATTCAATTAGAAAGGACTGTTTTAATTTTAGATGATCTAATCATTTCAGTATTCCTGGAAAGGAAATTTCTTTGAAGTATTTTTCCCCCCAGTTTTCTTTCTTCTCTGTCTGTGGGTCTTGACAAGTCATGAAGATTATTTAGTGCTTTATTTTATTATGCAGTGAGAGACATGTCAGGATGTTTCTGGGTACGTAATTGCCCTTAAGTAAATTATTAGGTAGAGACACCAAATGCTATTAGCTAGTAGGTGTGGTGTTTTCAAGCAATAAAATATACCTCAGATTTATAATTTTTGAACATCTCTTTTAAGCTCAGACAAAACCCCAAGCAAACGGCATTTATGACAAAGCTAAAGTTTTATGGAGGGAAAGAGTCTTCCACATTAAAATACAGTTGTGTGAATGGTAATTGCAGGGCTGATTACTAGGATGAGAAATGGAATTTTTTGGCCACATTTTCAAAGGCTCTACTATTGCCTCCCTTTTTGCACCCAGAAAATTATTACCCAATCAATTTTAATTGTGCCTTGGATTGACTGTTTGTAATTGCCAAACCACTTTAAACTCATGTGAACAGTTAAAACAAATCTATTTCATGAGACACTTCAATATGCTACAAATGTCAATGTACAGTTAACTAACTGGGAATAGTCTGTAACAATGTGTTAATGCATCAAAACGAAGATTATGTTACCTTATCACTTGTTATTTGTACTCACAGAAAAATGAACATCTGAGTCTTAGACTTCATAGTATGGGAACCTATTCTAATTGCCAAAATACAAGTACATCATAGGAGTGCATAGAGTGTGGGTCAGTGTAACACATGGTACATACCTATAGCCACTGACCCCGT
>CM053771.1:222594202-222623708 GCA_028658325.1 Potorous gilbertii | reverse complement strand
GTTTTCATACCAAAATGAGTGTGCATTTTATTCCTTCCTTTAGTCAAATGTGATAAGAGTAAACTTCATGCTTATTTTTTTTCCCTCAGCTCTCCTCTTTTTCTCTCCACTAAGAAGTCTCCTGCTTGCCTCTTTTATGAGAGATAATTTACCCCATTCCATTTCACCCTCTCTCTTCCCACTGCATTTCTCTCATCGGTTACCTTGATTTCTTTTAAGATATGATCCCATCCTATTCAATTCACTCTGT
This sequence comes from Potorous gilbertii, assembly GCA_028658325.1. Lineage (NCBI taxonomy): Eukaryota > Metazoa > Chordata > Mammalia > Diprotodontia > Potoroidae > Potorous > Potorous gilbertii. The sequence continues at coordinate 222,623,458 of CM053771.1, read as the reverse complement.
GCTCTCTGTCTCTGTGTGTGCATGCATGTGTGTATATGTATGTGTGCGTGCACACATGTGTACATGTATGTGTGCTTGTGTGTATGTGTGTGTGTGTAATCCCACCATCTACCCAAATACTGAAAAATGTCAGGAGTTACAAATACTGTCTTTCCATATAGGAATGTAAACAGGTCAACTTTGGTAAGTCCCTTATGACTTCTCTTTGCTGTTTAGTTTTTCATGCTTCTTCTCATTCTTATGTTTGAAAGTCACAGAAGAGGCAGGCAGGAGAATTTTTAGTAAGGGGAAAAGAGGGGAGCTGAGAGAAAAATAAGAAGTTTACTCTCATCATATTTGATCATGGGAGGCAGGATAGGATGGAGGGAAATATAGTTAGTCTTATACAACATGACTATTATGGAAGTCATTTGCAAAACTACACAAATATGGCCTATATTGAATTGCCTGCATTCCCAAAGGGAATGGGTGGGGAGGGAAGGATGGGGAGAAGTTGGAACTCAAAGTTTTAGGAACAACCATTCAGTATTGTTCTTGCAGATTGGTGATAGGGGAAATTAGAATGCTCAGTGTACTGGGGTTGGGAGGGGACAAATGGGGAGAAAGTTTGGAACCCAAAATTTTGTGAAAATGAATGTAAAAAGTTAAATAAATAAATTTATTTGATTAAAAAACCCTCAAAGCCAAGTGGGCCCAGCAGTGGTTTGAGGTGGGGACTCATTTGAATAGTTTCTTAGTCAATCAAAGCATTTATTAAGTGCCTACTCTTTGTTGGGTACTGATTTCAGTCAACCCTGAGTGCTTAATTCTTTTAGAAGATTCCATATTTGTTTGTGGCTCATCTGATTTTGTTTTTCCTTCTTTTTGAGTAGTCTTGTCTTTATTTGGATTGCCTTGGGTATTGACAAGGATCCATGGAAGTAGATTTCAAGTACCCTATGGGGTAGACACCCAGGGAAAATTTTTTTCTGAACCTCCAGTGGGCTTGCCCTATGTATGCTGGGATTTCTGGAGAAATTTTGGTTGTCCCTCTATGTTAAATGGACACCTAGAAATGTTTTGTCTTGTCTTTCCTTGGATCACCCTATATGATAAAAAGATACGCTGAAAATATTTCACTTAGGACAGTGTGATCTCTCAGGGGGCAACTTCCAATCTCAGGTGCCTAATCAACGTGAGGAGAGCCCCACACATTTTGAGAACTTATTGACCTTACAATTTTTTTTCTTTGTGACAGAGGAAGTTTTAGTTTTCATTTTCTTTTTCTTTTTTGTTAGTTTTTTGTTTTACTCCAATTTTCAGTTTTTTCTGCCTCCTTCCCCATTTGCTTGAGGTGGGGCAAGCCCTTTAGATAGATAGATAATTTATTAAAATTGCTTGTATCAGGCATTGGGGATACAAATAAATGAAAACAAGGTCTCAAGTACTTCATATTCAAGTAGGGGAAGACAAAACAAAGGTGAAAGTGAGGGAGAATGGAGGAGAGTACCACCACAGGGGCAAGGCAGTTGGTAGAGAAGCTAGGTGTGAAGCACCAAGCACTAAGCAAGTAGTCACTTTTGATGAGCTTTGTAAAATGTTGTTCGTTGAATTTTCAAATAATTTCATTTGTGGGTGATTATGATGTCCTGTTCCACCCCCCCCCCCGTAATATTCTTAATTTTTTTGGAACTGCTTGAGAATTGTACCATTGTGCACATGAACTATTTCATATTCTATAGTGTAAGGTGCTGGTACAGGTCCTTAAATGAACAATACTTGAGCCCCAAGGCTGTCGGTATGGACAAATGTGCCAAATCAACCCATCTGATTTTCTGAGTACAGCAAGTATTTAACTAAAGGAAGAGTCTACCAGGGACCGTCCAATAGCAGTCATTCCATAATCTATGTATCTTGCAATTAGTAGAACTTTTACTAATGCCATCCTATCAATCCATATCTTTGAGGTCTAGAAAGACATTCTATGGAGATGGATGGGGGCTGACTTAATGATCTTATTGGCATGGCTAAGTCAGCAGAATATATGCTTTGGGACTGACTTGGGATCAAATAGCATGTCATTTCAAGGTGTGAGTAGGGAATGCAAGCAGCTATTATAAAAGACCAAAACTTTGGCACATAGGTTGAGTTGAATAGTTTTGTAAGCTGACATGCCCTATATCTTGCTTCCTTATCTAGTACTGAGCTCCTAACCTCAACTATCATTTCGGCAACTAGTTTTCCCTAACTAGATTTTTGGCATTCCAAAGAAACCTTAATGGTTATCAACCGTGGCCTTTTGGTTATGTGCTTTCAAATCCCAGTTTGGATACTCCTTTCCCTGCGACATGATTGTTCTTTTTCTGTCCTGGTATTTACATCATCATTGATACTAACACTTTCTTGGGTGAGATGCTATCATTGTAACATTTGTAAGCTGTATATTGGAGCTTCTTTCACAAAAAATCAAATAGGACTTTATGCTTATTTTATGAGACTTACTTGCCACGTAATTTTTATGATTTTAAATAAATTTTAAATTAATGATTTAAATAATCATGAATAATAATTCATGAATCTTTGCTTTTATGACATTATTTGATGTTGCATCCTTGGAAAGATACTGAACTCTCATTTACATTGTGACTCCTTTGGGCAAATCCAATTCACTTTATAATAACTGCTATCTGGTGTGGTTTAAAAAAGTGTGCTGTGAAAAGTTGGAGGAATATTTGGCTTGAAATCTTGCTTTGAACAGTTGAATGCTTAACACTCAGAAAAATCATGAAGCAGTTGAAAGTTTGTCTTTTGTTCTCCTTTTCCACTTCCTTAAAAATATCTTTACCCTACCTTTTATCTCTTCCTCTCCCTTTTCCTTGAAGTTTTTCCTGCTGCCTTACTGTGATATCTCCTTCTCCAGTTCTCCTTATGCTCTGGAATTTTCCTATTCCCTTCCTCCTTTCACCCACATTGAACCCTACTTGTCTTGTGTCCCAATGGCTTGTTGGTCAGAGTGACTAAGCCCAGCTAATGGATGATAACACAATGTGTTAATTCCTCCAAGAAATTCTTGTGTTTAGCAAAGAATTCTTATGGGTGCAATGCCAGAGCTGAAAGAAATTAATTTTGAATGAGGACATTTTAATGTAGCATGGGTTGGGTTCAAATATTACCTGTGGAAATGGGCATGCACTCTGACCCCTTCAGGTGATAAACAACAAATGGGTAACCAGTGACTCCTAGATTGGTCCTTGGTCCCCATGACCTGGGGCAGGGATTGCTTCTAAAATAGTTGATAATTGATACAGGAAAAGCTACTGACTCTTTAGTCTATATAAGGGAGTCAGGAGAAAACTTTTTTTCTGTATATTGCTTTGGGATTATGTCAGCCCTCTCTCTGATGTTCTATTGGTGGTGGGCAGAGGCAAGATTTCTCTCCTTTCCCCTTCTCCTATGTATATGAGAGTGAGAATGTGCTTGAATTATAGCTGCCATGGATGTTGAAGGTTTGGGGCCAGTGAAGGGGAGGGTGGGTGGGAAGAGAGGAAAAGAAATCTCATACACTTTCCTTCTTAGAAATCTAAAGGAGAGATTACAGAGTCCCAAAGGAAACTGGTCAAAAGATGGAAGGCTTTTTTTAAAAAAAATTATTATTCATATAATTAACTTACTAAGTAGGTAGTTCTTCCTGTATTACAGATCCTTTAGTAAGGGGCCACAGCACGTATCCCACTGGAAGGGGCCACAGTACATGCCTAGTTCCTTGGAAAATGCTCCAATTCAACTCTCCTCCCCCACCTCCACTCTCCATACTGCTAGGGAGAGTGATAGTGTGTGTATGTGTGTGTGTGTGTGTGTGTGTGTGTGTGTGTGTGTGTGTGTGTGAATTGTGATGTGGCTATTTTAGATAAGGGACTATTTCAGTGACACCTCTCAATCCATCGACTTTAGCATCTAATCTCTTGCATCTTCTTAAGTCGCTGTCCAGCGTGGCTTGAATTAGGCATTTTGTATGTTTTCCATCTTATGGAAAGCAAAGAACATAATTTTATAGGAAGAGAATTGGTGAGAAATTCTTTTCTTGTATGAACCCCACCATTCTAAGGACACAACAGTTTCTTAGGTACAATCATGAAAGTTATAAAAATAATTATGTAAATTTCTCAACAATTCTATGGAAACATAATGAGCAAACCCTCCCTTACCCAACCCAACACATACAAAAGTCACTCTTTAGGCTATACAAGATAATATTAGGTAGTCTAAAATCCTTAGTCCCATCAGAATATTTTATTAGTCTTTCTATCAGTTCCAAAACAATGCCTCGCATTAAATATTTTTCCCTCTTATCTAAGGTCTAACTACTGGAATCCAGGGTAAAGTTCACAGCTGAACTCTTCCCCCTGAGGCTGGAGTTGGAGAAGTGACTGAACTAGAAGAAGCCCTTGGTTGATCCTTGGTTGATCCACTTAAGGAAAGTACTATCTTTCCCCATGCTTTGACCTCATCAAGGTAATGGTCAGAGGAAGAGAAGGAAAAAACATCTTCAATCACTTTAGGTAATGGAAGCATATTGAGTTCACCTTTGATCAAATGGAAAGGAGAATTGTTAGGAGAGGGTTTGAAGTCAAAGAGGGGTGGAATGGTTTCAGGAAAATGATTCTAGAATAAATTAATATTTTAAATTATTACCGTACGGAGAATGTTACCTAAACTGTGAGCCCTTGCTAAATCTTGATTATGTAATTTTGTCTATTGTTTGAGAATATTATAGATTGTAATTATGATGAAACTGCAATTACATACAAATTTTATAAAATAATTATAAAATGTATTATAAATAGTACTCCAAAACTGCTTGTGTTAGATTTTTTGAAGGCATGGGGTAACTCTGAAGCAGGATTGTTTAGAAATAATTTAATCTAAATTAAAAAATATTTCTGACAGGTTTTTTTTATCTAATATACATTGTTCAGAATTTTCTCTCACATTTCTAATAGAGAAAAATATTCTAGGTCATCCCACCTGGAGCAGCTAATCTTTGTTGATGGCAGGTGGGCTGTGGCCACTCCCTAAGTCATATTCCTTTTCCTGGCTTCTTTTGTTATTTTCTTGGTGACCCTATTCCCCCACCATGTCTAATACTGTGGCAAGGCTCTTACATGAGCAAGAATAGTTGATATTTACCTTTTCTAGCAGCCAATTTCCTTAATTTTGTCCTAATAGACATCAATGTGTCAAGGACCTAGCATTTCATCAGTTTTGGAACTCTATCTATAACTTAGAATTTGGAGAGTTGCCTAATAAGACTTATTCCGGAATAAGGTTATGGAAAAAAATCTCACCATAAAAGCATCACTGAGGCTTCTTTTTGAGGTTAAGTCTATTGTTAAGTATAGTTTCTATCACACTTGCTATAAATACTCAAAGCATATTATACTTGAAATAGGAATCTGTGATATATTCCTTCTATGACTTGGATTATTCAGATGTTGAATATCTTACACTATGAGTTTTGGGTGCTGAGTCATAAGATTCTGTTTTCAAATTTCACTGTCAGGTTCCATTCGTCCAATGTTGAAGGTAAAGATTGTGCAATAATATCAGATTGTTCTAGTCACCAGATATTTGAGAATCTTTAGATAGAAAACTCGGATTGGGAACAAATTTTTAGGAAGAAAGATCATCTTAGTTGTTAAACTACTTTCATTAACTACTTTCAAGAGTATACTTAAAAAATGTGTTTCTTTAGATAACAGACCTCCAAAAGTGAATTCAAGTTGAAAGCTATCTTTCTTTGGATTATGGTGAATTTTGAAATATTCAGTCCACAGCGAGCATATGCGTTCCCTTTGAACCCTTACAGGAGAACAGAAAGTGCCTTTTCTGAATGTGTCAAAGGCTAAAGTCAGTCAGAGTAACTGCAGACTCAGCAAACTTCTGAAGGTCTTCCAGGCCTTGCTTTTACAGTCATTAATAAGTAAAATGTAAGGTTTTGAACTAAAGCATTTTCTGTAAGGAAGAAATGCTAATAATATATAGAATAAAGCAAAATGGCCCTGTGTTATTTTTGCTTTTAATGGAGACTAGTCAACATAACCTTGCTTGTCTTTGTCTTGTCATGCCTGAAAATCATTTATTTGCTAACTTTAATTTCTTCTGTAACTATTTCTGAATTGCTTTTTTCCTTTCCTAATGGGCAAAACTTATGCTAAGATAAAAAGAAATAGAATGGCTTGTGAAATTATTGTTTAAATTGTCAATTAAAAAATAAACCCAGTCTAAATATCATAGGATTTAGGGCTAGAGTGGATCTTAGCATTTAAACTAACTTCCTCATTTTACAGATGGAAAAAATTGAGGTCTAGAGTGGTTAAGTGACTTATGCGAAATCACAGTTAGCAAAGAGCAGAAATGCATTTCAAAACTAGCTTCTCTACTTCCAAATCCAGGGTTCTTGCTATTAAATTCCTATTTAATAACTTCCCCCTCGCCCCCAGGAGTCCTCATTGCATAAGCTAAATACAGGTTATCTTCTCAGATGTGTCTGAAACGGATTCTTCAGTTATATTAATTCTATTGCAGAGTAATTATTTTTTAGTATTGAGAGAAGTCTTTCTAAGGGTTAGACATGCTATTATTATGAATGTTATCCAATATTTAAAAGTATTGCTTGGATGGTAAAAAGAAAGGAGGAAAGGAAAAGAAAAGAGGAAAAAAGAAAAGAAAAGAAAAAAAGGAAGGATGAAAGAAAGGAAGAAGAAAAGAAAAAATGGAGGAAGAAAAAAGCAGGAAGGAAGGCATGAAAGAAGGAAAAAAGAAAGAATGAAGGGAGGGAGGAAAGAATGTGGAAAGGGAAAAATCAATATACTTACCAGATACTTGCTCATCACTTGCGAGAGCTCCCTTTTTCATTAATGGATACTTCTTGTTTTTCCAAAAAATTTGTATCTACAGAAAAGATGAAATTTTATTCTATTTTTGAGTTTAGTCAAATGTTTAAAATCTATGAACAAAGGGGTGAAATACTGTAATTGTCTCTTATACAACTTTTCCGGTGTGTGGCAGGAGCTTGAACTTTATCATAATTAAAGAGGAAAGGAGAGTATTTAGATGAAGGTTAAAAGATAGAATAGACATGCTGTCCCTAGAGAAGTCCCTCCAATAACTGAGCTCTTGAACCACAGGGACAAGTCAATTCTTCACCCAGTGCTCTCCAAAAATCTTCCTACTGGCTTTAAACCCAAATGCCTTTAAAATGTCAAACTTGTACTTCTTCAAAAGGAAAAAAAAAATTCCAGAATATTAAATGGGTATAGAGTATAAGGGAAGTTTTTGACTCAGAAAAGATCAAATATTTTATTTCATCCAAAATGCTGTTCATTCGCACAAGGGAAAAGATCATGAAACAGCTGCTCAAGATGATAAAAGGGAGTGTGGTAGTTTTAGTTAATGATTGTCCAGTCAATTCTTTCATCTGTCCTTTTCCTTGCTTCTAAAAATGTTCCCTGTGCAGGCTTTCTTTTATCCTGATCTTTTTCAATTGCAAATTCTGATTATTATGGACCTGAAAATTGCAGTTCCCCTCTCCCCCACTCCTCCCCCAAGGTTTATGTTGAGAAAGAAAATCACTCATGAATTCTAAAAAGTAGCCATTGAGATTACAGGAATTAAAAATGATTATTTAATGTTGTACAAAGTTGTTTTCTGTTACATATAAAAAGTTAGAAGAAGAGGAATGAGGGTGACTTGAAGGGACAGGCTTAGGAGGAAGTAATATAAGTCTCCAGGAAGAACGAAATTCAATTCTGATATGAACTAGAAAATAAAAGTCTTCTATGTTTTTGAATGAATTCAAGTAACAAGGGCTACACAAAGCTGGATTTTTTTTTTATGGAGTCTTATCATTGTCCTTCCATTATTGGTGAAAGCAACTTTTTATCTCTCCTGATGCAGTTTGTTGTACTATTTATTCTATCCAATGGTGTCAGTGAACATAGAAGGAGAATAGAATGAAATCAAATTCATCTTCATGGTGTCTGCTTAGGCCTTTAATGGCAGATCATTAACATATATATTCTATACTCCCTAACAATAATATATATATAGCACAGATAAACTTTTTTATGAGAATGACTATATATGATGTATACACACATATAGCATACGTACTATAGATGATATCATAAAACATATGATATAGTATATATCTATCCTATACATAGAATACATATGCAAATATATAATGTATAGTATACATAGTCTATCTGTGCTTGACCTTGTGCCATTTAAAAGTCTTATTAGTGATTTTAACAAAGGCATAGATGGAATGACACAAAGTTGGGATGGAAGGGGATACCTAACAGTCTGGATGACAAAATTGAAACCCAAAAGATCTTGATATGCTATAGAACTGGGTTGAATCCAATCTGATTAAATTTCATAGGTATGAACTTATAGTCTTATACTTAGGTATCAAAAAATCAACCACACAAGTACGAGAAGGGAGAGGAATGGTTAGAAAAGCAATTCTGAAAATGACCTGGAAGTTTTAATGGACTACAAGCTCAGTATGAATTAGTAGAGTGGTATCACAAAAAAGCTAGTGTAATTTTGGGCTGCATTAAGAGGGCATGACTTCCTTCCCCTTGGCAGGTCTGAAGCAGGCAGCTGTGCAAAGATGAAGCTCAACAACTCTTTCCTAGTCACTGGCTGTCTGAAACCCACTGAAATAGATGAGAGAAAGCTATGGACCTTTTATTAGAAGTGGATGACCACTGAAGTTTCTGTTGATGTTCTGGATGATGAATGGAAGGTTTATGTGGTCCGAATCAGTGGTGGGAATGATAAAGTTTCCCCATGAAGTAGGGTGTTTTGGCTCATGGACATGCCCTCTCCGGCTCAGTAAAGGCCATTCTTGCTATTGCCTTAGAAGAAATGGAGAAAGAAATACAGCCTGTAATACCCTGTTAGGGGCTGTATTGTTGGATACCAACCTGAGTGTCCTCATCTTGGTTATTGTGAAGAAAGGTGAGAAAGATATACCAAGACTGTGGTATATCTATATAACTGTGCCTCTTCTCCTAGGGTCCCAAAGAGCTAGCACAATCCACAAAATTTTCAGCTTGTCCAAAGAAGATGATGTCTGGCAGTATGTTGTGAAAAAGTTCCTCAACAAGGCAAGTAAGAAACCTAGGACCAAGACTCCTAAAATTCAGCATCTGGTGACTCCCCATGTTTTGCCACACAGACTTAGATGCATTGCTTTGAAGAAGCAACATACCCAGAAGAACAAGGAAAAAGCAGTAGAATATGCTAAGCTTTTGGCCAAGACAATGAAGGAGTCTAAAGAAAAGTGACAAGAACAGATTGCTAAGAGACGTTGTCTGTCTTCCAGGAGAGCCTCCACCTCAAAATCTGAGTCTAGTCAAAAATAAAATTTCTAAAAATGTGTTAGAAATAAGTAACTTTTGTCAAGTGAGGAAAAAAAGAGGGCATGGCTTCTGGGAATAAGGTTGTTATAATTTTATTGTCTCCTGCCAGACTTCATCTGGCATGAAAGTTTTGGAAGCCGTTTGTTTTTATATCACAGTTATTTCAACTCTCTTATGTTCTCCTACTCCAACTGAACTCTCCCTTGTGCCAAAGAAAAGAAAATCAGTAAAAGCATTCAGTACAGAGACCATGTCTGACAGGGTGTACAATATTCTCTTGGATTGTCCACTGTCTTTTTTGTGAAGGAAGAATTTGCTTTCTTCAGGACAGATAGTAAACTATAGTCTGATACCATTGAATCTATATTAAGAATACCCTCTCCTTGGGTGGCCCTCCAGACTTCTTGTTCATTTAGGACAGACTTCTTTGTTTGTCTTGCAGTTGCATCTGTTAACTTAGACTCAAATATAATTAAGTAGCATTCCTATATTTGGAAGAAAAGATTGTTATCTAGGAGAGGTTCTTTTTCCATAGAGAATGGCATCAAACATGCTCTTGCCCATCGGAAAGTTTAAAAAAAATGTGAAATTTAGACACCTCCAGTCTGCATTTCATTGTTGAAGCTTTTTCCTTCACTGTTCATTTTAGATGTTTCCTTGTCTATTCCTTTTAATTAGTTTTAGGATAGCTGTAGCTGTTGGGGTCACTGGTTTGACTCCTCCTGACCAACAATTTACAGACTTGACACTCCTTGATTTCTTTAGTTTCACAGCAGAAACATGTTTTAATGAGCATTCTTAGCTGTACGCCTCTAGGGTATATACAAACATCAGGTCAAATTCCTTGACCCATGATTTCTCTAGTCCAAGTGTCTCCTGGTATTGTAGGCAATACTTTCCTTATATTTTTATTCTAATTTTCTATCTACCTACTACTTACTGATTAAAACTTTTTGTAGTCTTATGAAGGGAATCTTATCTCTCCTTTAATTCTCTCCTGGCATTTTTTCAGGCAGGCTTAGTCAGGTCAAATCTAGCAAGCCCAGTCCAGGCAAAGAAGAGAGACCAGAGGCCAGGGAAAGAATACAAAATGATCCTCAAGACTCAAACTGTTAAACAAAGGTGTTGAGTCCTTTGGAGAAGTGAAGGTGTTAGGAGACTGGGTAAAAGGATCTAGAAAAATAGCCAGTTTTAGACTATAGTTTGAGTGCATATTGTTCAACTAATGAATACAGTTAAACCTATATACTTTCAAATTTTCCATCAGTCTTTTTTATCTCTTTCTCTATCTATATCATTAGTCAATAAGCATTTATTAAGTACTATCTGCCATGTACTGTGCTAAGCACAATAAAGGCAAAAGCAAAATATATCTGATCAAGAGCTACAAAATGAACTTTGCTCAGATTTGATTAGGTCACATTTGATTAGAGCTCGAGGAGACCTTAGAAGCCATTAAAGCCTTAGAAGCTTTAATTTTTAATTTGTATATTTATAATAATGAAAATAACTTAGTCACTCAAAGTCATTCTTAAACCAATATTTCTATGACTATATGCAACGTTCTCTTGGCTCTGCTCACTTCACTCTTTATCCCTTCATACAAGTCTTTCCATTCATTTTTAAGATCATTGAGCTCATCATTTCTTAACATAGAAGTATTACATCATTACCATATACCACAACTTGTTCAGCTATTTCTCAGTTGATAGGGATTCCTGTAATTTCCAATTCTTTGTCACCAAAAAAAGAGCTGTTTTAAACATCCCAGTCACACTCAAAGGTATAATTACTGTTTGTGAATTTCCCTCCATCTTATTTTTTACTCACTATTTTCTTTCTCAGCCTCTCTTTTTACCCTATCCCTATTACCTTATCTTCTCTCCCAACCCTTCTACCTCTGCTTCACCCACCCCTGCAAGAGTACCTGTATGCTTTCCTCCCAACTCCCATATCAATCCACTCACCCTTCCAAAGTTTCCCCCTACTCTTCCCCCCATCCTAAATCCCAATTCATACTCCCCTCTAAAAGTCTTTCCACCATTCTGTCCCCCAGTTTTCTCACTTATTTACACATTCAGAAGACTTCTATACCTCTCCAGATGCATATGTTTCTTCTTCAGCTCAGATGGGAGTGACGTCTCAACATTACCAGCTCTCCACCCCAACCTGCCTTCTCTGTATTTGTTCTTCCTTTCATGCCCCATTTTATGAGATAATAGTTCCTTTTCGCCTTTTCCTATACAATTTTGTTTTTCATTTAGCATCACTCAATCATATACAATTCATCCCCAACTTTTCTTTCAAACTACCTTAGTAATGTTGACAGTTTTAAAAATAATGACATTTTCACATATAACAAGTAAACAGTTTGACCTTAATGAGTACTTTATAATTAGTCTTTAATATTTTCCTTATGGTCTTTTTGTTACAGATACCTGAAAGTCTTTCAGTTCATCAAATATCCATTTTTTTCCTTCTTAGGATTATACTCAACTTTGCTTGGTAAGTTATTATTGCATGCAACCCCAGCTCCTTTGTTCTGCAAAATACAATGTTCCAATACCTATGGTCTTTTAGCATAGAAGCTGATTTCTTGTAAAATTTTGACTCTATTTCCACAGTATTTAAATTTCCTTTTTTTTTTTTAATTACTGCTTGCAATATTTTCTCCTTAACCTGGGAGTTTTGAAATTTAGCTATGACATTGATGTAAGTTTTCATCCTATGATCTCTTTCAGGTGGTGAACAGTAGATTTTTTCAATTTCTACTTTACCTTCTTGTAGAACTTCAGGGCAGTTTTCCTTAATAATTTCTTATAACACTGCATTCAAATTCTTTTTTGATCATAGCTTTCAGGTAGTCCCACAATTCTATATTATTTCTCCTTAATTTGTTCTACAAATAGTTGTTTCTCTAATGAGATGTTTCAGATTCTCTTCTATTTTTTCTGGTTTTATTATTTCTTAATGTCTTGTCATTCGATTCCTCGTACCCAATTTTAGTTTTCAAGGAAATTTTTTTACTTAAGATTTTGTACTTCTGTTCCTAATTGGTTAATTTTCTTTTCATATTTTTCTTGGATTGCCTCCCCCCTGCTTCGATTTTTCCTCGCTCTCTCTTATTTAACTTTTGAATTCCTTTTTAAGTTCTTCTAAGAGCTCTTTTTGGGCTTTGATGTTGCTCTTTGGGGTAGGAGTGGCTTTTCTTTAACCTCCCTATCTCCTTCTGAATATGAACTCAGATTCAGAAGTTCCCAAGGTGGACAATATCCCCGCCTAGGGGGTGCTGGAATGATGGGGGAGGTGGTAGTAGCTTTGGGTGCAATTGGGGGTGTTGAATAAAAATAAGGGGATGGTGGAAGCATAAGCAATGAAGAGAAGTTAAGAATAATTTGAAAAACCGTTTGTACTTGTTTCATGTGTCATGTGACAGAATTAAAATCATCGTGATTACATTCTTTTAACCTATCAGTGGTCAAGTCTGCTGACGGGTCTTAACAAGCAAATGTTGGTAAGTGAGCATGTTGCACATTGCTGAGAAGTCCGGCAGGAATATATTGTGTGTGTAATGACTTGTTTACAATATGACACCATGTAGGTACTTGCTGTAATACTGCCTCATCAAAATTTCAATGCTGGAAAAACCCCATAAATTTATAATAAATTATTAAATTTAAGGTGCATCATTTAAAAACAATTCTATTTTTTGAAATGATGCAAATTTCAAAAAAACTATTAAAAGGTTGAAGAAAGATTTCCAGGGGTGTTGTGTAATTGTTTTTCAAAAGTGGGTGGTAGGACAAATAAATTTGGGAACCTTTGTTTTACACCAAAATAACTATGTTTGGGTTTTTTTTTTCCTTTGCTTACTCATTTTTATTTTGTTTTATTTTATTTTTAACAGCTTTAAATATAATCAAGTTTTAGTCTAGAGTTGTGGGTACTGTTGCCCTAGGTCTCAGATACTCTTTACTGTTCTTTTCTGAATTCTTTCTGGTGGTTCTACCACAGGGACTCCTCTCCTCCCCTAAGTCACAGTTAGGGCCCCCAACTATACTGTTGCGAAAATATTCTTGTTCCCTTCTGTACTGCACTCACTAAGCATGGGCTTGCTCCTTCTCACCCATAACCACAGCCTGGGATTATGGCTGTCATAGTTTTTTCTTGTTCTGTAGAGACATTGATTTCTTTTTTTTCTATTTTAGTTCTCAGGGAGTCTACAATTTGGATGAGCTTTGCCATTTCTTCTTCTAGGCTACGTATTCTCCTACCAGTTCTTTCCTTTACGGCTTCTGTTTCCTTTGAGTCTTTGCTTGCATTTGTTACATATTTATTCTCCTCTTTTTGTGGGAGGGGTGGGGACAGATTTCTAGATTTGCAAGATAAATTTGGATACAGGTTAGAGTTGTATTTGGTTTACTCACTGCTCTCTCATCTTTAGTTCCATAACTGGACTTTGTGGGAGGGCTAGATTCCACTCCTTTATGCACTCTTGGATAGGGTAACGAACCTTGATTAGTCTTGTTTTGGAACACCAATATTACTGTGTTGACCCTCTTCTCCCTACCGTGCTGACCTTCTTCTCCCGGTGTTAGGCTCTCTTGGATCTTTAAGTTCCATAGCCATTGATCTTCTGAGTCTTCTGTGGAGTCACAAAATAGGAGGTTCTGTCAGGGACCTCAGAGTCTGATGTTGTTTTGGTCTAAGCCCTACTCACACTGGTTGCTACCATCCTTGCTTCTGTAGCTGCTGTTTTCTGGTACTTCCAAGAGCCCTGATATGGCTCTTGGATAACTGCGCTAGGGTTTTCTCATGTGAGGCTCTCTATTCTTGGTGTCTGCAAACTAAGAGCCCTGGGTGGGGACATGTATTTCTAGCTCTTCTCTGGTTTTACTGGGAGACTGTAAGCTTGCTTACTTGTGCTTTGGTTGGTTGTATTGACAGCTCCCTTTCCCATTCTCTGACTTGGCTGCCTTTTTGTAAATTCCTGGGGTGGAAAACGTCACTCACTATAGTTTTTCATTTAATTTCTTGACTATTATCTGATCTGGTACAAATTTCAAATTTTTTGCTGGAGTAGATTTGGGAGAGATGTCTGTTCAGGCAGACATCTTGGCTTAAATCCACATGAGATTGGAGAAACAGGATTATAAGATATCAAGAAAAGGTTGTTTTCTTAGGTGTTGGTGACATGTAAGATGTAGATGCACAGGGAATTCACCAACCAAATTAGATTTTTAAAAGATATGGATAGATGACTGTGTATATGTATATATATATTTTCCATGACTTCATATATATAATGGACATCATATTTCTTGCCCTCTCAATGTGTTAGGGAGGAGATTAAGGCAGGGAGAGAATTTGGAACTAAAAATGAAAATTAAATAATAGAAGATATGTATAGAAAATAAAAGCAAAGGCTGGTAACAAAGGAGGAATATGAGCATGTCTTGGTTTAGTAAAAATAATGTCGGGTATACCAGGACTTAGAATGAATTGAAGATGGCAAGTGATGAGAGGGCCGAGAGAGTGTGGACAATGTCAAACGACAACAGAGAGGAATCAGAACTGCCCAAATTTTACCTTGCTTCTATTTTCTTTGCCAAGGGAACAAACAAACAAACAAAAAAAAACCTTTGTACTGAAAGGAATAAAACTGAGTTGACACTAAGTAAGTAAGCACTTAGTACAGCATATTAGGACCTAGGTAGGGACAGGAGAGTCAATCCAGGAAACAGCAAACCTGTCAGTTTATTGAGTGAGGAAGAGATTGACAGGTGGACCTGACATTAACTCAAGCAGAGAGGAGAGGGTGGTCTGGTATTGTAGGTCCAGGCAGGCAAGAAATCAAATTCAGGAAAAGTAACCCAAGCAGAAAGGAGAGAAGTACTGTATTTCTAGGTAGGAAAGAGATTCAGAATTCTGATAGATGCAGCAATGGGAATAGGAAAGTAGGTTTAGTGTATGAGAAACAAAAGATCAGGGACCAAAGACCAACTGATGGGCGATATGGGGTCAGGAACCAAGTCCAAAGAGACTATATAAGGAGATCAGGCTTAGAGTGTTAGGAGCCAAAACTGAGACTGATACTCAACCAAAGGCTAAGCTAGATACTTTACTAAACATATATATATACATATATATATATATATATATGTATATATATATACATATATATACAAATATATATATGTATATATATATACACACACATATATGTATATACATACATACATACGTATGTATCACTGCATGTTAAATTTAATTTTTTCAACGAGCAAAAATAAATTTTCCTACTCCCTCTCAAAATTGAATTAAAGAAAAGAAAAAGAAAACCCTTGTAACAAATACATATAGTCAAGCAAAACAAATTCTTGCATTGACTATGCCCAAAAACCCAGTGTCTCAATCTGTACCATGCATCCATCATCACTCTATGAGGAGGTAGGTATGGCTTCATCTTTGGCTCTCTTGGAATCATGCTTCATTATATTGACCATAGTTCTTAAATCTTTCAAAATGGTTTGTTTTTACGGTATTTGGTTGTATAAATGGTTCCTGCTTACTTTACTCTACGTCAGTTCAAGCAAGTCTTCCCATGTTCTTATGGCATAATGATATTCCATTATATTCATTTACTGTAATTGCTTCAGTTATTCCTCAGTTGATGGACAAACTCTTACTTTCAAGTTCTTTGCTCCTACAAATAATTTTATGTACATGTGTCCTTGTCCTCTTTAGGTTACAGGCCTAGGTATGGTTGTTGCTGGGTCAGAGTGTGCACAGTTTAATAACTTTGGGGGCAGAGCTCCAAATTGCTTTCCAGAATGACTGGATCAATTCATAGCTCTACCACCAGTTCATCAATGTGTCTAGTTTTCCCTTCAACATGTATCACTTTCCTTTTTTGATTAACTTTGTCAATCTGATGGGTGTGAGGTGGAGCCACAAAGTGCCTTTCATTTATATTTCTTTTATTATTAGTGTAGCAATTAAGTTTTGCATGTCATTTCCTCGCTATAACTCTATATGAAGTATAAGATTGTGTATTTTGACAGATGGAGGCCCTGAGGCCTATGGAAGCATAGTGAGTAGGTGTGAGACAGGATTTGAATTTGGGTTCCCTGACTCCGGGGCCATTATACCAGACTATTTCTGTCTCTTCTTCCCCAGGCCAGAATGAGTCTTAGACCAACTGGTTGTACCTGTGCCAGAAGGTATAAGCAAGCAGACACACTTGTCTAAGAGTGAGGGCATAAGGGCAGGAAATTCCTGACCCTAATGTTCCATACAGTTAAATTGCTGTATTAGGAAGAGTGGTTTTTAAATCACAGGGCCCATGCATGTTGAAATACTTTGCACTGGATTTTACTGGGAAGGATATTATTTTAAAATTTGACCCAAGGGTGCCCTTTTTCCTCATGAGCTAACTTTCTTTTCTTTCTTTCTTTCTTTTGTTTTTTTTGGTTGCTGCCTATTTCTGAGTATCCTTTTTTCAAGTGCCCACCTTGGAAAAACGAACTGAGACCCAATGACAGTATTTGACCTTTTCATAGAAATAGAAATCAGGCTGCAAGGGTGAACCACGAACATGTAAGGAGTATTGAAGTTAATAATATGTTACATTTTATTGCACTTTATAGTTACAAAGGCAGTTTTACTTATTCATTTCATCCTCAAAACAACCCTATGAATGAAAGTGTGCCCTCTTCCTGTTGTCATGCCTATTGTAGGCAAATATTATTAACTTTTACAGATGAGAAAATAAAGTTCTGAGAGGTTATAGCTTGCCCAAGATCAGACAGCTAAGAAGTTACAAAGGCAAAAACTTGAGGCCAGGTCAAGTCCAGTGCTTATTCTCTAACTTTGTGGTCTTTCAACAAAGAACTTGAGAAACTGTAAAAAAGAGATTACTCGTTTATTTTGTGAAAGGAAAGAATTTTTTCAGCTATATTGGCATTTCTTTAAGTAGAATGTGAGCTCTTGAAAGGTGAGGGTCCTATAATTTTTTTGTTTACCTCCTATTGACTTTTATATAGAAATACATGTGTCAGTGTACATGACTGATTTTTACAGAGACAAAAACAAAGAAATAGACAAGAATGACAAGGAAAAAGATTTGACTAGGCTTGGAGAGTTAGTAAAACAAATGAAGTAGGGAGAAATGAGGAATAAAAACTAAAAAGGAGCTGTTAGTGAAACTCCTTTTCCTTAATGTGACTGAAGTACATCAACTATTGGGGCCTTCCCTGAGTCTGGAAAAAGGTGAGGAAGATCTAGACATTATATGGGAAATAAGAGAGCTTGTTTGTTTGGACAGTAATAGATGAGAGAGGGTGGGCAGGTGGAATAGGATAGGGTGGGTAACTTTTTAGGCAATTAAGACTAGCAAGGATGTAAACTGATTGGCAGGTGACCTGACTACCAAGACAGAGTGGGTGATAGGTAGAAAAACTATGAGAAGTGCCAGACCATATTTTTCCTGATACTCTGAAACTTGGCTATTTATAATTTTTTTAGAGAAGAATGAGGTCCTTTGAAGTGGTAACTCTAAAGCGCTACTCTTGGGTAACCTCAGCTCTCTAAAACTCAGTTCTTTGACCCACACAAGGCACATTTGTCCAACCCTGCTGAGTCTTGACTCTACAAATTGAATGATTTTAATCTAAAGTGTGCAATTAGCAGGTAATCTATAATACAGTACTTCTTTAGAGAAGCATTTCCTAATTATTTCTGGTTACCAGAGACAGAATTTTTAGTTCAATACATAAAGAAGGTGAGTATGTGTGTGTGCTTAAAAAATTTATTTGATAGTTAATGATGGAAGAGCCATAGTCAAATTATAATCACAATCAAAATTAAAGCTTTGACAGAATATGAAAAATTTGCTTCATTGAAATTATGAAACAGGAATTTTAGGGCTAAGTGAACTATCTTCATTCTACTTTGAGAGCAATTTAAAAAAATGTTTTAGCAGAAACATCAGTATAATCATAGTTTTAAAGTAAATATTTACATTTAAATTAATTTTAGTACATAAAATGCATAGCATTAAGATTGCATTTATTGTTTTTCTTCCTCTAAGTTAGAAAAGATTTCTTAAATTTTTTTTTTTTTTTTATTTTTGGGGGGTTAATTATGCGGGAAATTAACCCCTTGCTTAATTCTGATAAAGAGACCTGGCTGGGGTATGTTTTTCTCTTTGTATTTGCAGCACAAAGCAACACTTTACAAATCTTTTCAAAATTATTTTAATTAAAATTGTTTTCTTTTCAAGTTTTTCATGTTTGTGGGATACAAAGGAAGGTGGTCTGTTTCCACAGAGTTAAAACTCCTCCCAACTTTAACTGATAGCAGTTAATCAGCTTGCATGGTCAGGTAAAAGGTCAGAAACTTGTGAGTAGGCTTGATGAGCTATTTGAGGAAAAGCCTACCAGAGTGGAGATCATGAAGACACATGGTCAAGAGATGGTATGGCAGGAAGTGCAAATTTGAACAGTATAAAAGGGCTTTCAATGGTCTGAACAAATTGTGGTCTTCCCGTGGCCTTTCTTGGAAGCTACCCATTGATAGGAATGTAAAGATTAATGAAAACTTTCCTGATTTCACAACAAGTATTGTTTTCTGTTTAAGGTGAGCACTTCTCTCATAGTAGGGAATGTGCCCTCTTCTTGTAAGGATGGAAATTAAAGACTCTTCTTTCACTCTGGACTTCAGTTTTATCATCAGGCTGGTTGTGAGCCTTCCTCTAGATGGGGAGGGGCCTCAAAGTGGGGCCCTATATGTGAATCCAACAATCCACCTAGGCTATTTGCTGTAGCAAGGAGCTTGAAATAAAATAGATGTCCATCAGTCAGGAAACACAGTGAAAGTAGGTAATCAAAAGGGAAAATTCAGTTGAGGGAGAAAGAAATATAGAGATCTAGTTTGTGCAGTAGTTTTCCTATTTTTGGAGCAAATAGAACTTGCCTTCCTCTTGTCACTCTCTCCTATTAGAGAAGATCTGGAAGTGGCACTTATGCCTCAGTAGCTACAAGAAGGCTTTCTTCCCCAAATTTCTGGAAAACAGCTCTTCCTGGGGGCTATTTGCTGACAGAAATTGCTTGAGTGGCACTGTACCCCCTCACAAAATGTCAGTTGTTTGAAGCTTATGAAGGACTCCGCTTAAACAGATACCCTGACTAGCTGCCAAGGCATTACCTTTGATCTTGTGTTTCTTTTGCAAAATTTTGATGAGATCTCAGCCCACTGCCCCTGTAACTAAAAGCAATTTTCATATTTTATATTTAATCCTGTCAAGGCATTCAGCCAGGTGGCAAATTAATGCCTCTGGTGGGTTTAAAAAAAAACACAACAAAAAACAACGTGCCAACCATGTTATTTTGTTCAGGAAAGTCAGAAGTTTTTCTTCAGAAGCTGCATTGATGCAGCTGAGCTTAATAGCTACATAGCCTTATAACTGCTGAAAAAGGATATTGGAGTGTGGTCTGAGGTACTAGTTTTCTAAATATTTTTGGTTAAGGACCCTTAACTTTTCACTGAATTATGAAGACTTCATTTTATTTTTTAGTATCTGCTTCCCTATGGTAGCAAGACTGAAGTAATGGCTTGGTGGAGGATAAGTTCATGGACTTTAATCATACTTGGGCTATTTGCCAAGTCATGAGGGATGGCACAGTACCTGGAAAGAAAACTATGACTTCAATAGCGTATCCTTAAAAACCTCAAAAGTATGGTATGGATTAATTGAAGAACACATATAAGATCTTAGATTTATAGTTAGAAAAGATCATAGAGATGATCTAGTCCATCCTGCTCATTTTAGAGGTGAGGAAACTCAGGATACTAGAGATTAAGAGACTTGTCCAGAATTAGACAGCTGGCAAAGTCAGCACGTGAAAACTGATCCTCTGCATTCAGTGCCCTTTTCTCTAGACCCCATTTCAAAATATCCTTCCTACTTACCTGTTCTCACTATTCCAATTTCTCGAATGACATAAAAGCCCAAGTTACTTGAGTGACTTAAACATCATCAGGTATGAAGTGGGTGGGAATTCATAGCTTTTGAGTATTAGAGCAGGGCCTTCCAGTCACTAGTTGCTGCCACAGTCATAGTTGTGAAAGGAAGGAACTCTTAAATTTTGAATGTATACATAACTTTTGAGTAATTGAGTGAAAACCTTGACTATGTAAGCATCTTCTGGCCAAGGTCATTGTCTCTGGAATTAATTTTCCAGGCTTGCTTCTATAAAGGCTGTTGGCTGTCAAGGCCTGGTGAAAAGCCCATCTATTTAGTCAGACATTTGCCTGATGGATGGGGAAGGATTGACAGTGCTTAGAGGATAGATTTTAGTATCTAGAAGGAAATGATTTAAGTTTTCTTTGACTCTGGGCAAATGTGAGGGCTCTATCTAAACATGTGAAATGAAGAGGCTACTATCTTAAAGCTATAATCTATATTATTTCACCACTTATAATTAGATAATTGAGGTATGTGAATAGTGATTTTCACATAGCAGATTTGCTAGTTTGATTTGATAAACTGAGGCAAAGGTTTTTTTTCTCTCCCATCCTTTGAATTAGCTAGACAATTGCCTTAGCATTTAACTTTGTGCATGTAGACATATTCAGCAATTCTATTATATGTATATTTATTTATATATATCATACTTTTTTTAAGGACACATTTTCAGGATATACCTATGGTCTGTCATGTTTTTTTAACAAGCATATTCACTCTGATTGCTAAATATAAAAAGAGTTACCAGTTTACCCAATAACAAATTTTAGCAACTGAAGTCTAGTAATAAAAGCTCGTCAGTCTAACATAAAAGAAATAACTTAAAGCAATTTTTGTATGCTACCAAAATAAATCATATATACACATATGTATATACATGTAAATTAATGATAGTTTATTAGCTGCATTAAATATTACTTGCTTTGAAAGAAACTTAAAATAGAAATAAATTTGAAAATTTTAGTTTATTTTCATCATAACATCCTGACTAGATGTGATCCAAGGCTGTCCAAGAATATGGCCAAACCTACATTTTCTCTTTCATTTTTTTATTTGTATATATAGCATAGAATAAAATATGAGAGAACAAACAAATGGTTTTTATGGACTGTTTTGAGCTTCTTTTATTGCTCACTACTGTTCATTAAACAGGAGTCAAAGTTAGAGAACGAATGAGTTATTAAAGGAAGAGGTAAAGGGAGGGTTCAGTCACATGTTTTCATATGATTGTGACGGGTCTGTATCTGACGAGAAGTCAAGTAAGAAGAGCAGTGAGCTGGACTTTGGATAGTCTACTTGATAGGCTTTCCATGGACCAACCAATTCTGCCTCAGTTCTTGCACCTGTGTAATGTTCAGGATCCTCAGAAATAAAAAAATAAGTGAGAAGAAAATTATTCTTTTTAAATAAGAATCAGGAGCAACTATAGAATAACTCTATAAACCTGACCTTATAACTCTGATACCTTAACCTACCAATTAATAAGTAGTTAGAGAAGGCCTGCTCTCTCCATATTTCCCATGACTCTATTAAAAAATAAGGGAATGTACACAAATAATAATTATCTATACAATCAGAAGACTTTTTAGATTTTTCCCAAAACCCTTCCTTGAAAAAATTCTGTTACAAAAATTTCTGGCTCTGGGTTGCAGGAGGACTTGTGGGAAAGAGTTTTTTAGGTAAGATTTTATAGGCCTATTATTTTCATATAAAAGGAGCATGACTGCAGCCACTTGGAGAGATGACTCATTATTGCCATTGACCTAGTTCACAGGTGTCATTTAGCCAAAATTTTTCTGAGCCAATAATGAGGTTTTATAGAGGCAAAAGACGTAGGTTTAAAGACTATTCTGATGATGTTATAACTGATCTATGGTTAAGTATTAAGCTTAGAAATCTTCCATCTCTGATTTTGCAAGCAGATGATTTATGAATCATTTCTTTGGGAGGGGTTCCAGTTCTTCTGTGAAGAAGGAATTAATGCATATCAATAGTCATTTGTTTGTTGAAGCTGAAATTTAATTTATAGTCTTAGAATCATGGATCCAGGGATAGATTTTTTTTCTTCCTCATACAGGATTTTTTTTTTTAGTGCTGAGTTCAAAATGGCAACTTTCAAATTTCAGTATATTTCTATTTTTAGAGAGTAATTCCAATTTCTATTCTAAGAGTAATATTTCTATTACCCTTATATTTGAACAAACTCTTACAAATGTCAAGTATATATGTTGGAGGGGGTTCAAAAGAGGCAGTGTGATGGAGGTGGAAAATGGGCTTGATTAAGAGGCATTAGAAAAGTGATTAAAACCCTGGCTCTGCTTTGTGGTAGCTCTGTGACCTGGCACAAATTACTTGAGGTTCCTACGCCTTCATTTCTTCAGCTGGAAAGTTAGGGGGTTGGATTAGATGGTTCCCCTTCAAGCTCTAAATCTACAATACAAAGTGAACCTGAGAACTATAAAACTAAGATAACTTTGTTTTTGGTAAGTGCATGTCAGAGTAAACAAGGTGTGCTTTAAAATCTGTTTTCTAGACTTGCTATTGTTCAGTCATTTTTCAGTCATATTCAATTCTTTATGATCTCATTTTGAGTTTTCTTGGCAGAGATACTGGAATGGTTTGCTATTTCTATCTTTAGCTCGTTTTTTTTTTGTTTTTTTTTTTTACAGATGAAGAAACTGAAGAAACAAGGTCAAGTGACTTGCCCAGGGTCACACATTTAGTAAGTGTTGGAAGTTGGATTTAAATTCAGGTCTTTCTGACTCTGGTCCCAGCACTCTCCCCACTGTGCCATCTAGCAGTCAGTTCACTAATGAGCAGCATCTACTCTAAGGGAGATTTATCTTTGAATCCGGTTCAAGGGCTCTAAATTAACGCTGCATGCAAAGTTCTTACATTAGGAACTGCCTGTATCTATGAAGTCACAGATTTGGTTAAAAAAAAAAAGATTATTCATGAAATGATCATTTTTATTTTCCTAAGTGCATCTAAAACATCAGATTCCACTATTTGATTGCCATAACTATAGACTGTAACAACTAACTGCATTTTAAACAATCAAGAAATGTAGGAATAGATATCAACGATATGGAAATACCAATAGCTTTGGAGCTGGTAGATAATTTGTGTTCCTACTTAGTAGATTTCCTGATAATGGACTTTACAATTGTTATTCAACACTGGTCATAGGATTATAGATCTCATTACTATGAGATAGAAAATCTCATCGCCTAAATAGTTTATATTGCTGTTGTATTCTGTGTGGGTGTACAGACAGTAAAGTTCTCCAACTTTTGATATTGCAATTTAAGACTATGTCCTTTGGTTTTTAACTTTTGTGGAAAACATTGAACATCTGGTCATCATTTCCTATATAATAACCCATCATATGCTTAAAGACTGTTATTAAGTTTTTCCCAAGGGCTGAATAACCCTAATTCTTTTTAACTTTCCTTATAAGTCCTATTTTCCAAACCTTTAATCATATGAGTTGCTTCTCTCCTTTGGATCTTTCCCAAGTTCTCTTCATCTCTTCAAAGTAGACACATCCAATATTTACTTTTTTATTTTTTTAAGTACTTCTACTTATTGATTCATAGTCATCTACCTGCTAAGGTCCCTTCTTTAGCTTTTCTCTTGTATCTGCACATAGGCAAGCATGTTTCTTGTTCTCTCTATTTGTCTTTGGTGATTTTTATTTTTGGCCATTCATCCAGTGTGTCAAAATCTTTTACAATTCTAATTTTCAAGGTCCTATCCTCTTCAAGAGTCACCTGAAATGTCAGTTCTTCACTGACTCATGTGGAAAATGTTAAAGAAGGGAAAATCCATACAGATGCAAAATCAGATCCAGGTATCTTTGAAGGTCAGCTATATGGCAAAATTATGTGCTTTAAAAAATAAACTAAAACTCAGATAAAGGACATTCAGTAGAGTAAGGAATAGACTAAAAGATCAGGTTAACCTATCTTTGCTTTTGTGCCTTTTTTTCTTCTCCTTCAAAAATATTTAATAAACACCCTTGTGCTCTGTGATAGGTGTTGTGGCAAGTGAGTTAAACAGATGTGTCCCTTGTCCTTGAAGAACTCAGGTGCTAAAATAAATAGCATTGATGTAACCTCACATGAAGAACAAAAGATCATGGCAGACATCTCGGGGAATGGCTGAGTATTCCACAAAATGTGCAAAATTTTGCATGAAGCGTTGCCTAAAATTATATAATACAGGAGTCTCCAACGAGTAGATCTTGAAATGAAACTTAGTTGATTTAAAGGTGAGAGTTGTCTCTACCTTCTCCTCCCAGTGACCAGGAAGTGTGAGTCATTCCAAGCCTCCTGTGCTTCCCTTTGGTTCTGCTGCTCTGTTGCCCTCTACCTATCTAATTTTAGGCTTTCAGAGCCACAAAAGAGAGTATTTTCCATAGTGAATTGATTATCCTTAGTATGGTATAGTACATGTGATCTTTGAAAGAGAGATAGTTATTTAAATGGGGGGAGAAAAACCAGAGGTGGTTATTTCATAGGAATTATGAAAAAGGAGAGAGGAGCTTCTGGTAGCATTTTGAGAGGGAGGGGACGTCTTTAAGTACAATATGGGGAAGGAAGACCCTTTGGAATCAAGAGCCTCAGGGCTTTGCCATTTTTCAGTGTGACCTTAGGAAGGTCATTTGACCACCGTGGGGGCTTCAGTTTCCTCATCTGTAAAATGAGAGGATTAGAAGTGTTCCGGTTTCCTTCCAGCTCTGAATCTCTGATCCTATTCTATGATTTCCGAATAATACTTAAGAAAGTGTGGACAGAAAAAAGAAAATTCAAAGGGTCCTGCCTAAAGAGTAGTTTGTCTTGATGCTGAGATATAGTGAAATAAAATGAGGTTTCAATCCTGGTTCTGCCACTTTATATGAGTTACTTTACTTCTCTAGGTCTTAATGATCTCATCTATAAAATGAGTGTTTTGGACTAGATAATCCCTGAAATTCCTTTCAACTCTAAAACCTATGATTCTCTAACCTTCTATGTAGAAAGGGGAGTTAGGAGAAAGGGATCAATTAATTTGGCAAATATTTTGATGAGACAGATAGTTTTTAAACCGTGGTTAAAAAATTTGATATTCTATTGAAGAGGGGGATTAGGATTCATTGTAGAATTTTTAAGTAAAGATTAGTACTAGAATTGAAATGATGAGCTATTTGTTTCAAGCTCTAGTCACTTAAACATCCTCAGCTTTGTTATGATACCTGGTATGTATCTGCCTGTCTCTCTCCTGTACCCCCCAGCAGAAAATAAGCTGCTGGAGGGTAGTGACTATTTCATTTTGCCCTTGTATTTCCAGATGAGGAGAAAGCCTTTCACATAATAGATGCTTAATGAATATTTGTTATATTGATTTGAATTTAGTTCAGGACAATCCATACACAGTTGTTCTCAACAGCTGCAATAATAAATAGCCAAGCTCTTTACTAATCCTCTCCCCATCTTGCTCGATTTCTGTTCTTATAAACTGTTTAAAAAAGTACTTGACTAAAATCTTTCTGTGGATTTAAGATTCATATTGTCCCCTTTTCTTTTGCACCATAGTACAGAAATTCTATTGAAATAATAAAGAAAAAAATTTTCCATCTGCCAACTGGAAAATGTCACTCATTCCACATAATTCTAACACAGATTATGTAAATTAAGAAAAATATATGAGAGCAGTAGTGACAGTGACAGTATAATAAAACATGGCATAATAATAGGGAGCAGCTGAATCAGGTAAGGCATTATTTCTAATAGGAACCATGTGTTTTCAAAATTCATGCCACACAAATGCATTCATTTAAATTGCTATTGAAAGGCCCTTTGCACATGGCTGTTTATAGTGAATTAGTTTGAATTCAGTACTTATTTACTCATGAATCAGGCAGTAAGTGTGCTAATGAACAAGGTAGAGCCTGAGACATTCACTTCAGAAATGCAGATGCTCCCAGCTGGGAGCTGGGAAAAAAAGGCCTTCCTTCCTCTTTGTAAAGTGCCAGTGTGTGGAAAAATGCTGATTTCATGTTGAGGCTGGTGAAAAAGTAAAAGTTGGTCCAAACTTAAAGAGAAGTTAAATTGTTAAATATGAATTGCATAATCGGCAAGAGTATATTCACTGCCTTTTTCTTTTTGCTTACAGTTTAAAAAATGCTCATAGAAGGATGAATGTATTATTGATTACCCAATTCCACTGTCATTTGTCACATAAATAATTGCAAAGAGGTTTTACAGCTTTAAAAGTGACTGCAGTCAACATCATTGTGCAAATTATAGTTATTCCTTATTAGACATTTTTCATATCTCAATTAGCATTTTCCACCCACTAAGTTTTGAGCAATGAAGGGACAGAGCTTGAAAGTTATTACTGAACAAAGAATAATCATTTTCAGACCTGTAAGCTGTCACTGAAATGTTTGATTTATCCTTTAATTGGTACATGGCCCTGTTTTAAGTTAGTTTTCCTATCTTGACTTTAATGACTAGCCAGAAATTCTCCTTACTTTGCCGGCTTCCTGACACTAAAGGGGCTACTTTTGACCTGGAGAAGGTTAAAATTTCTGTCAGGTAATTTCAATCCCACTATTTCCTTAGTGTCATGGAATGAAGATCTGGAAACATTTAAGAATTCTTGGGAAATGAGAATCTGCTCTAGGATCTTTATTTCTTTGTAAAATAGCTAGGGCTTTGGGTTCAACATTTTCATGCTTGTATTTTTAACATTTGTGGGAGCGAATGTACTTAGAGGGAAACACAAATGACATGAAAGGATTTCCATCTAGAAATTATTGGTGGAAATTAGAAATAACTTTCAGACCCTTTGTGCTATATTTGCTGGTTACTGGACTACTGAAGAAGAGAATTTATATTTTACTTGGGGAAAATATTGTAAGTGCATTTAATTTTTGGTTTTAGTGATAAGAGGGACCAATGTGCTTTTTAATGAAAGCTCAGTTTCTACCACAACCTCAAATTAAGTATTAATCTGAAATATATAAAATCCCTTTCCCTGACTCCATATGCTTATAAAAAGAATCCTTTACAAAAGTTAAGGACAATCCTACAAAAAGACTGCCTTAATAATAACCATACAAATATTGATAGTTAACATGTACTGAGTACTTAATGGTTTAAAAGCTGTTTTTCATGTGAGATTTCATCATAATTATTTGGCTTTAACATGATATTATAGATTACTTTAAATCATAGGAAATTATGAATAATGATGCTAATCTAAAGGAGATTTTATTATTTTTTTCTTTTAAGGACTTTATCAGGCCTTATGATTCATCACCTTAAAGGAAGAACCCTCAAATATGGCAATCAGACATGAGAATGAGAAAGTTAAAGAGTTGAATAGTGCTAACTATTTTGCCAATTTGATCTTGGTAGCTAAAGAGAGGTACATTTGTCTATTGCTTTTGTTAGCGTTTGCATCTGTCTCATAGGAAAGCATACTGTGATTCAGTCACATTTCATTACTCCAATTTAAAATTTTTTTTACATTCAATTAATTCATAATTGTTGAGTCTTGAACTGCCCTCTCTCCTTCCAGAAGAGTATCTTTGACAGTCTAAAAGATCTTTCCACTTTTTTTTTTTTTTACTGGCAGCTGATTATTTTTAAATTTTCAGGTTGGGTGTGGGCTGACTTACTAGCTTTGCTATGGTTTCAGCTGATATATATTTCTACGTATTGCTTTAGTTGCTGTGTTTCAAATTCCAAAGTATTATTTGTCATTAGATTTGATCAATTTTTTTCTTATGAATAAATATGTAATCTATGTATTCTAATCAAGTTCAAAGCTCTGAAGTGGTGATCTGTTACTATATGCTTACTCTGCCCCGCAAAAGTTTTGTTTGCCACTTTAAGCTTCTTATTTAAAATCAATTTTCAATGGGAAATGCCAGTATTTGTTACCAAGGGGGCAAATTTTTGTATTGCTTATACATCAATTATTTTACATCATTACCTATTCTTCCTAAACCCCTTAAGCAGGAAGAATTTCAGAAAGAATGAAATGAGATCACTTGTTTATGTTTTTTTATCAAGGTTTTAAATGAAATACTGTGAATGAACAAGTCATCACAAAGATCATACATTATGAACAGCTGGGATTTATACCAGAAATACAGGACTTATTTAATATTAGGCAAAGTATCAGCATAACTGACCATATTAATCACTAATGACCTTTTGATAAAATGCAATCCTCATTCCAATTAAAACTCTGGAAAGCATAGGAATATATGGAGCCTTCCTAAAATGATAAGTAGTATTTATCTAAAATCAATAGCAAGTATTTTCTGTAACAGGGATAAGCTACATACTGTCCCAATATAGTCTCAATGAAACAAAGTTGCACATTGTTTCTACTATTATTAAATATTGTACTACAAATGTGAGCCATAGTAATAAGAGAAGAAAAAGAAATTTAAGGAATTAGAATAGGCAATGAAAAAACCTATTGCTCTTCCCAGATGATATTATGGTATATTTGGAGAATCCCAGGAAATCAACTAAAATTTAATTGAAATAATGACTTTAGCCAAGTCACAGGATGTTAAAAAAACCCCACAAGAATCATTATCACGTCTACATTTTACCTGCAAAGTCTAGTAGCAAAAGATAGAAAGACAAATTCAATTTAAGAAAATTATAAATAGTTTAAAATACTTGAGAATCCATTGGAAAGGCAGGCAATTCAATGTAGGTCATATCTGTGTAGTTTTGCAAATGACTTCCATAATAGTCTTGTTGTGTAAGACTAACTATATTTCCCTCCATCCTATCCTGCCCCCCA
>CM053771.1:222574024-222593702 GCA_028658325.1 Potorous gilbertii | reverse complement strand
AAAAAAAAAAATACTTGAGAATCTACCCACCAAGACAAATCCAGAAACTATGTGAACACAATTACAAAATACTTTTCACACAAATAAATTCAGATCTAAACAACTGGAAAAATATTAATTGATCATGAGTAGGCTGAGCCAATACAATAAAAGTAACACTTTTATCTAAATTAATATACTTATTCAGTTGCCATACCAAACCACCATAAATTATTCTATATAACTAGAAAAGTAATAACAACTTTCATTTAGAAGAACAAAAGGTCACCACAAAAAGGGAATTAATTAAAAAATGTGAAGGAAGGTACCCTAGCTGTACTGGATCTCAAACTGTATTACAAAGCAATAATTATCAAAACAATCTGATGCTAAGAAATAGAGTGATAGATTGGTGGAATAGATTAAGTATGCAATAAACAGTAGAAAACTACTATAGTCATCTTGTGCTTGGTAAATGCAAGGTCTAGACTTTTGGGACAAGAACTCACTATTTGACAAAAACTGCTAGGAGAAGCAGTTGGACAGAAACTAGAAACAGACAACAGAAACAATACCTCACATAATATACCAAGATAAAGTCAAAATGGGTACATGATTTACACATAAAGGGTAATACCATAAGCAAATTAGAGATGTGTGGAATGACTTATTTATCAGATCTATGAATAAGGGATAAATTTATGATCAAACAAGAGATGCAAAATGTATGTGCCATGCAATGTAAATAGATGCAAAATGGATAATTTTGATTACATTAAGTGAGAAAAGTTTTGCACAAAGCTGATGCAGCCAAGATTGGAAGAAAAGCAGAAAACTGGGAAAACATTTTTACAGCAACTTTCTTTGATAAAGGCCTCGTTTCTTAAATACATAGAGAATTGGGTCAAATTTATAATAATAATAGTCATTCCTCAAATTAATGACCAATTTATGTGAACAAGCACTTTTTAGATGAAATCAAAGGTATCTCTAATCATATGAAAAACAATGTCCTACATCATTATTGATTAGAGAAATGCAAATTATAGCAAGTTTGAGGTACCACCTCATACCTATCAAATTGGCTAATATGACATAAAAGGAAAAAGAAAAATGTTGGAGGCAATGTGGAGAAACTGGTACACTAATTCACTATTGGTAGAGTTGTGAACTGACCTAACCATTCTGGAGACAAATTGGAATCATGCATAAAGTACTATAAAACTATGCATGCCCTTTGACTCAGTAACACCTCTACTGTATTCTGAAGAGTTTAAAAAAAAACAGATAAAAAAGATCAATATGCACAAAAGTATTTATAGTGGCTCTTTTTGTGGTAGCAAAGAATTAGAAATTGAGGGAATTCCCATTAATTGGGGAATGGGCTGAATAGGTTGTAGTATATGATTGTGATAGAATACCATTGTGCTGTAAGAAATGATGAGATAGATGCTCTCAGAAAACCTGGAAAGACTTACATGAACTGATGCAAAGTGACATGAGCAAAACCAGGAGAACATTGCACATAGCAACAGCAGTATTGTACATAAGCATCCAAGATAATTCTGAAGGATCTATGATGAAAAATGCCATCGTTTTCTAGAGAAAGTGATGGAATCTGAATGCATATTGGAGCATGTTTTTTTTTAAACTTTATTTTTCTTATTTTACTTTTCGTCTATTTTCTTATACAACATGACTAATATGGAAATGTTCTACTGCATATGTATAGCCTTTATCAAATTTCTTTTCTTCTCAATGAGAGGGGTGTGATTGGAAGGCAGGAGAGAATTTTGGAATGCAAAATTGTAAAAAATGAAGGTTAAAATTGTTTTTACATGTAATTGGGAAAAATAAAAAGAAGTGAACAAGTCTATCACTGTACTAGACTTTTCAGTTTGCTGGTATTTGTTCCCTGCATTTGTGGCCAAAGTTGGGTGATGTATTGTCATATATAAAATACATACATATATATGTATAAACACATTTATATATACATACATATGTATATGATGTATATATATATATCTATATCTATATATATATCTGAATTTATCTATTCCATTTGGGCAATGACAAGCCAATTAATGATTTTTAAGGAATATAGAGATCAATGTGGCAGAGCGAACATAAGTTTGGCTTTGGAATCCGGACCTGGATTCAAGTGCTGCCTCTAATATTACTATATGTGATTATGGACATGACACAATCCCTTAGTGTGCTAAACAGCTTGAGACTATAAATTACAGATGACTTGTCCTCTGCATTGGTTGAGGGGAAAGAATTTCTACACTGGGGTTCCCCACACATTCTGTCAGGATATATCTCATGCATAATGACAAACCACTTCTCTATTTGGTTTATAAACTGTGAGAGGAAGTAGTAAGTACTTTTTGATTGAATACCAACTTTTTGAAGTTCTCCTGCTTCTTTCTAGGTTTTAGATGAAATATTGCACATACAATTGTTGACTCTTGGGAGTAAAATGACACAATGTGATTTGGTAAGCTGTTATCCTTTAAAAGTCAATCCTGCCCCTTGGACTATGAAAGTTACTAATCATTGATCATTGACTAAATTAATTATAGGACCATTCCCACTATAGGCCACGTTCTCCCTTTTCTTCTGCATTTGTCTTATATGACACTTAGGGGAGGTCTCTATTGTTATACATTAAAAAATCTCTGGTCTTGTTGATGTGTATGCACCTTTGAATGGTTCCGATTGCACTCTCTCTGTGCCTTCTTGAGTTGTAAGACTCTTACACATATCCTCCGAGAAGTCCTTGATAGGTTGTTGACCCACTGTGCTGAAGGCCTCCCTTTAGATTTATTGACCTTGCATGGCTAACAGGGTAGCACATGGGCCCTCCCTCCACTAATTTCCTTTATTCTTTCTTTTCTTCCTCTATTCTTTCTATGATTGGCGCATCTCTTTTTGTGCTCATAATCTTTTCGGTGTTTTTAAAAAAATTCATTTCCTCCTGCAACATTCTTGATTAGTAAAAATTTATAGTCTAGTCATACAGGTCAGATGGCCTGTAATTTTGATTTGTCACAGACTACAATATTTTGTGATTCACAGCCATATAGCATCACCATAAAAGTATTATTAAAGGTGCACTAATGCATTATGGGTTGCACTGTGAACTAGTACAACCATTCTGGAAAGCAAGTTGCAGTTATACCCCAAAAACTATTATATTGTACCAATTTGACCCAGTGAGACTGCATCTAGATCTCTATATTAAAGAGATTAAATGAAAAGAAAACAAGACTCACCCATACAACAATATTTATAGCATCTCTTTATACGGTGGCAGAGAATTGGAAACTGAAGATTGCCTATCAATTGGAGATAGCTGAACAAGTTATGGTAAATGGCTATAATATAATACTAATGTACTCTAATAAATGATGAAAGGGATGATTTCAGAAAAACTTGAAAAGGATTGTATGAAATGATGTAAAGTGAAGTAAAGAGAACTAGAACCATTTATACAGTAATAGCAACATTGTAAAGGTAATCAATTTTGAAAGACTTAGTACCTGATTAACATAATGAACAATCACAATTTCAAGGACTTATATGGTGCAATCCTCCTCAGAGACCTGGTGGACTCAGTGCGAATTGAAGCATACATCCTTCTTTTCCTTTCTTTTGGAAAATGGATAATATGAGAATTTGTTTTTCATGTGATGAGTACAGTTTGTCTTGTCAGTGGCTAGGAAGGGGAAGATGGAAAGGCAGGAAAAAATTTGAACTGAAAATAAAATGAAATTGAATTTTAAAAAAGTGATAGTTCTTTCCCCTCATATGCCAAAATATTTATAGTAGCAATTTCTATGTTAGCAAAAAACTAGAAAGAGATAATTCCAAATGTACAAACATTTTTTGTACATGTGGGTGTTTTTCTTTTTCTTTATTCTCTTTGGGGTATAGATGTATATAACACTAGCTGGAGAATGGCTGAAAAAAATTGTGGTATGTAAAAGTAGTGGAATATCATTTTGCCTTAAAATGATGACTGAGGGATTCGTAGAAACATGGGGAGATGTGTAAGTTGCTTATGAGAAAAGTAACTAGAATCAGGAGGATAATATACACAGATGGTAGTGATCAAACTTGAAAAAAAATTCATACAACTAAACCAAAACCCTGCTAAACTAAAGCTCATTGCTGAGTAATTGCAATGCTCCATTTTGGCCCTAAATAAAAGACAATTTCCATGGGGAAGTGTGGGGTTATAAATGCAGAATGTTGACTACATTGACTGGTTCTGCTTTACTGTTTTTCTTTGCCTTATGGGATGGCTAATTTGGAATTTGCAGTAACTTCTATAAAAACAAAAGGCATTAATAAAAAATAAAAATAAGTAATAATAGTAGCAATATGACCTTTTGTTTCAAGGAGAAGCCTGGGGTCATGCAAAGTACTCCATCATTTCCCAATGGCATGGCAGCTCACTTTTTTTTCTCCTTTTTAATCCTGTGCCCAATTCATTATCTATCTGAAAGATTTGTCCAAGATAAATATATTGATGGATCACTTAATATAGATGGTCAAATCAATTGCAAATCAGTATGGACTATAAGTATTCTTCATCCTCTTGGTTTTTCCTTATGGAAAATAAAGTCAAAATCTCTAGGTCTCATTTAGAGGGCTATGTAATATTGCAGCATTTCATGCTATAGTTATTATTTCATTATACAGGATTGCCTGGAGGTCCTGTCATCTATAGAAATTTCTTCTTCCTTTTGGACTCAGATCTGGATCTCGCATTTAGAGTATTAACAGTTAAGGTATGATTATGTCTGAATGAATGGTCTCTGAATGTCTGAATGAAATCGCGGGATTGATAGCATTTTCTACCCCTTTTTCCTCTGCCACTGTCACTATATAAAGTGATAACATACATGATCCTGAGTGCTGTTTTGTTTCTTGGACTGCCATGATCCAAGATATACATTTCCAGAGTCAACAGTATGCCTATACTTAAAGTATTTTTTAGGAATAGTGGTATATTCATATATATATATATATATGCATACACATATATATATGTGTATATATATATATGTGTATGCATATATATATATCTCAGCATATGTATATGTGTGTTTAAACCAAGACCAGTCTATAAAACTGACTAGTTTCTGCCATACTATTTTGCAATCTTCCCAGCTGTTTTTGTCAAATAGTAAGTTCTTATCCCAGAAGCTGGAGTCTTTGGGTTCATCAAATAGTATATGTTACTGCGCATTGACTACTGTGTCTTGTGTACCTAATATATTCCACTGTCTACCCCCTCTATTTCTTAGCCAAGTAGTGTTGATGATTGCTACTTTATAATACAATTGAAAATCTGGTATAGCTAGACCACCCTCCCTAGCATTTCCTTTAATTAATTTCCTTGACATCCTGGACCTTTTTTTCTTCCAGATGAATTTTGTTATTATTTTTTCTAGTTCTAAAAAATATTTTTTTGGTAGTTTGATTGGTATGGCACTGAATAAGTAAATTTTTTTTTTACTTATTAAGTAAAGTTTTAGGTAAAATTGTCATTTCTATCATATTAGCGTGGCCTACCCATGAAGAACTAATATTTTTCCAGTTATTTTAGATCTGACTTTATTTGTGTGAAAAGTGTTTTGAAATTGTGTTCGTATAGTTCCTGGGTTAAAAAAGGTATATTTTTTCAATGCTCTCCATTTACTTATGATGTCACCCTTTATGTTTAAATCAATTATCCATTTTGACCTTCCCTTGATGTCTGTAAGATGTTGATCTATGCCTAGTTTCTGCCAAACTACTTTCCTGTTTTTCCAGCAATTTTTGTCAGATAGAGAGTTTGTGTTCCAAAATCTTGGATCTTTGAGTTTATAAAACACTAGATTACTATAGTCATTTATTACTGTGTATTCTATTCCTAATCTATTCTACAGATCCACTACTCCATTTCTTAGTTAGTTTTGGTGATTACCACTTTAATGTAATTTGGAATCTGGAACTGCTGAGCCTCTTTCCTTCATATTTTTTAAACTGATTCTCTTAATATTCTTGACCTTTGGTTCTTTCAGATAAATTTTGTTTTTTTTTTCTAGTTCTATAAGTAATTCCTTGATAGTTTGATTGCTATGGAAGAACTGAAAACTCCTTGGACTTTATTCTGGTTCTCCTCTATCATAGTGGCATATACATATCTTGATTTAATAAAACTGGTCATTTTATTTAAGACTTTGTCCTGAGGCTGAAAACGTTTCGGTATGATTTATGGATATATCATCTAAATGGTCAAAGTGTTGTCTATGTTGCCTAATTATTCTCCTTCAGAAATAATCTGTGTAACTCCCATCCCATATCCTGTACCTAGTGTAGCATCAAAAGTCTGGATGCATAATAGTAGCAATAATATCTCTTATTTTTGAGTGATTTACAGTTTACAAGAAAACCACTGATGGGATCATAAAGAGTTGGACTTGACTAAAATGACTGAACAGCATCAACAGTTTACAAAGTGGTTTCTTCTTAAGAAATACAATATGTAAGTAACATTGTTTCCATTTGACAGATGATAAAAGTGATCTGACTCATTTCAAAGGGCTCTGTGTGGTGCTTTCCAAAGAGTGTCCCATTTAGTCAAATGACGTGAAACTGAATCTTGGCTCTTTTACTACCTGTGTAATTCTGAGCAAGTTACAAAACCTCTCTGGGCCTCAGTTCCTTCAACTGTAAAATTAAGAGGTTGAACTAGGTGGGTGTCCTCTAAACTCTCTTCCAAATAAAAATCCATGATTCCCTGAACACAGCTGTTAAGTATCAGAACCAGGTCTTAAGTCCAATGCTCTTCCCACCATACCAGACGTACCATACCAGGAAAGATAAGTGTGGCAATCTTGACTATGCTTAGTGACTCCCTCAGATTAAATTCAAGAGCCTGCATTTACTATTCACTTTATATATTTCCTATAGAGAAACTGACCATTTTAAAAAATGATAATTCTAAAATTTTGTTCAAATTGGGAATGAGTATGAGAGAAAGGCTGGTACCAGTAATCAAAGGATGATCAAACACAAATGGCATCAAAATTGTTGGTATCATGGAGGCTGCAAGAAGAGCTCTCCAGTTTATGAGCAGGCTTGGCTTTTGTTACTGAGAGTTGGAGAGCCCTGGACATCGTGGTGTTTCTTCCACAGTTGGGTCTTTTGTCCTTTCTCCAAGATCCAGTACTGTCAATCATCTAACTTATTAGTTGATGACAGTAACACCTATCATTTACATTGCACTTTAAGATTTACAGAGGACTTACCTCACAACAACTCTATGAGGTGGGTGGTATAAGTATTACTAATTATCCCCTTTCTAATTTAGATATACACGTTTTCTTCTCCAATAAAATGTAAGCTCCTTTAGGGAAGAGCAAGTTTTGTTTATGGTTTTGTATCTCCAGTACTGAGTACAGTGTCTGTTTTATATTAGGTATCCGATAAATGCTTGACTGTTTAACAAATGAAAGCCTGGGTATCAGAGGTTTTAAGTAACTTGCCCAAGATCACAGCGTAGGAAGTAGGATTTGAGCCCTAGTCTTTTGATGGCAACACCTACACCCTTTGGACGTATATCGCTGCTTTTTTCATGTTTTTTTTTTCCTCTCTTAGAACTGAATATCTCTAGTTCACCTGAAAAGGACTCTGCAATTTAGAACACTGCTGGAGCTGTGTAGATAGATGACATGCAATAACTTTGGAGATGAGACCTAGAAGAACCAAACTGGCATCAGGAACACTTGTGTTCATTAAAGATCCCCAGACATTAGTTGTGGAATATGGTTCCAAGCCCTGGATAAATGTCAGTTGTGGTAATTGCTAGGGATGGGTGAATTAATGTGAGTGAATTAAAAACTCACCTAAACTTTTGCTTGTAAAAATTATATTTTTCTGTTTCAGGTCTAGAGACATCTGGATACCTTTCCTTTTCGTGTATTTCATTTTTTCTTAGTAGACTGCTCACAGTCAAAGGGGAGAACAATGAATTATCTATTCGTATGTTATTCTTGGCTTGTTGGTGATCTGGTAAACAGAGACTTAGTTAAATTTGGGGTAAGTTGTCACAAAACATGTAAGGGCTTATATGAACTGAATTACTGAACTTTTCAGGAGCAGGTATTAGTAATCACATTCTGATGACCAGAAATGTAATTGAATTTACAGGTCATGCAAGTGACCCTCACTTCTTCTTTCTGAGTCGTTAAGTTTCTGTGTTGTGGTTCAGCTACATGTCTCACTGCTATTCGTTAGATCTTTTACTTATTTCTGGGTGATACTCTAGATGTATACTTCTCCCAATGGCTATGTTCATTGCTTTCCGTCTTCTAATTCTTGATCCTCTCTCCCTCTACTCTTTGTACCTTATCTCTTGCTTGAGTGGGAGACAATGAAATGGATTTGGGAGCTTGTTAACTTGCAAATTCTCTCCAAAAATGTACATAAAAATCCATCCCTGTCTACCCTTCTTGTGCCACTCCTGTCCATGTCCTCCCATTATTTCACTCTAGGGTGTTCACCCATCCTTCTAGAGGCTTTCTCTTTATACTGACATCTTGATATTAGTAGAACACTCTGACTGTTGATACGTTATCTCTGAAGACTTTCCACAAGAACAGTTCACCTCCTCTTTCCACCATACGTTTCCTTCATGATATATTTTACTTTTGTTATTTTCATTCCACTTTGGTTCTGTGTTATGGCCTCCTTATACCCATTATATTATTCTCCATGGACCTTTGTGTGTTTATTCACTTTATTTCTTCATAGATTATTTTATTCTATGAATCACTGCAAGAATGCAATGATGGTGGGTTTCTGACACAAAAAGATAGGTCCTTGTTTCCATGGATATCTTGGGGGTTATTAAAGAAGCTTTTCAATTTCTAGGAGGCAATCCAGTCCATTCTCTTGCTCCTATTCAATTTTTGGCTCAATTCATTCTCTCATCTATACTTTTTTGTCCCAGATTGTGGAAGTATGTGTTTTATGTGTATATCTTGATGACATTAAGTTCTCTAGGCTGTTCATTCAATATGTAGTGTATGGGCAATAGACATTTATCCATATGGTATTTCTTGTTTTGATACACAGACCAGACACTTTTGGGTGGTTATAGATCTTTTCCAGAAAGCTCTACAATATTCTGGCCTTGATGTAATGACCCCACAATATTATCTGTAAGCAAAAGCATTTTAGCAGAACTCATCATTCCCAAGTAATCTATTTACCTTGGACTTGCTTTTTTTAAAAAATATTTTAAAAATTTATTTCCTTAAATATTTCCCAGTTACAAGTAAGTTTTTTTTTTAACAATAATTAAAAAAAATTGAATTCCAAATTCTTTCTTGCCTCTTCAATAAGGCAAGTACTTTGATATCTATCATAATGTGAAGTCATGCAAAACACATTTCCATATTAGCCATGTTATAAAAGAAAACAGACAATAATATAAAATAATAAAAATAAAGTTAAAAAATATATTTCAATATGCATGTAGAGTTAAATTCTCTCTGAAAGTGAATTGCATTTTTCATCATGGATCCTTTGGAATTATCTTGGATCATTGCCTTGATAAGAATAACTAAGTCTTTCACAGCTGATTATCCTTACACTACTGTGGTTACTGTGTACAGTGTTTACCTGCTTCTGTTCACTTCACATTGTATAAGTTCACATAAGTCTTCCCAGGTTTTTCTGAAATCATCCTATTCATCATATCTTGTAAGACAATACTATTCCATCACAGTCATATGCCACAATTGATGATCATCCCTTCAGTTTTCAATTCTTTGACACCATAAAAAGTGATGCTATAAATATTTGTGTGTGAATTTTCTAAAAAAACACTTCTAAAAAAGTCTCTTTAGGATACAGACCTAGTAGTGGTATGACTGGGTCAAAGAGAATGTACAATTTTGTAGCTCTTTGGACATAGTTCCAAACTGATCTCCAGAATTATTGAATCAGTTCACAACTCCACAAACATTAATGTGTCCCATTTTTTCTATATTTCCTCCAAAATTTGTCATTTTCCTTTTTTGATATGTTGGTAAATTTGACAGGTATGAGGATGGTACCTCTGAGTCATTTTATTGCATTTAATTTGCTATTAGTAGAAATTTAGAACATTTTTATGTGACTGTTGGTAGTTTTGATTTTCTGTTCTGAAAACTGCCTGTTGATATTCTTTGACCATTTATCAGCTTAGGAATGACTTTGATTTTTATAAATTTGACTTAGTTCCCTACAAGAAATGAAGCCTTTATAAGGGAAACTTCCTGTAAAATCCATACCTCCCCGCCCACCCTGTTTCGTTTTCCTTCAAATTTTTGACTGCATTAGTTTTGTTTGTGCAAAAGTTTTTTAATTTTATGAAATCAAAATTATCTATTTTTCTTCCTGTGATCCTCTCTATCTCTTGTTTGGTCATTAACTTTTCCCTTTTTCATGAATTTGACAATTATATTTTTCCATGCTCCTTTAATTTACTTATGACATTGTCCTTTGTCTAAGGCAGTCTATGACATTGTCTAAGTCAGTTAGCCATTTGACCTTATCTTGGTGTCTGATGTGAGATGTTGGTCTACACCTAGTTTTTGCCAAACTACTTCCCAGTTTTTCCAGCAATTTTTGTCAAATAAAGAGTTTGTCCTAAAATCTTGGGCTTTCAAGTTTGTTAAATACTAGATTTCTCATTTATTAGTGTGTATTTTGTTCCTAATGTATTCCACTGATCCTCTACTCTATTTCTTAGATAGTTTTAGTGATTACCACTTTGTAATATAGTCTGAAATCTGGAACTGCTAGACCACCTTCCTTCACATTTTTTTTATTGATTCTCTTGATAGTCTGGACTTTTTGTTCTTCCAGATAAATTTTATTATTATTATTTTTCTAGCTTTATAAAATAATTCACTGGAAGTTTGATTGGTGTGACACTGATTAAGTAAATTAACTCCTTGGACTTTATTCTGGTTCTCCTCTATCATGGTGGTATATACACACTTTGTTGTTTTATTTATAATTAGATGGCTGGATAAAGTTATTTCTGTTAATTAAATCTTTCAAAAAATCTTGAATAGTTTGCATAAGAGATATCTTGATGTAAAACAGCCTTTAAGGAGATATTTTTGCTCTATGAAATCAAATTTTTTTTCATAATCATCAAATAGCACAATGAGATCTTATATTTTCCACATATTCCATTCAGTTGACTATTGTTGAATATTGATTTCAAAAGTCTGCCTGTTTCCATTAATCTTTTTATTCCAAATTGAGTGGGAACTCCAAGGTCATCTAATCCAGTGTTTAGCACAAACGTTGTTCTTATTACTCTTTGTCCTCTGTTTTCCAAGAGGAGCAATGACCTCACAGGGTGATATTGTGACTTATGCATGAACTGGATTTAAGTGAGGCAGAGTTATGCAAAGTCATCAGATTCATTCTGTTTTCCAGAGTCATCAAAGTCCAGTAGAAAGACAACTGACATTGTTGCTCAGGATGTAGTGTATAACCTTGGTGTCTGATATCTGATCAGGTTCTGAGCATTCCACAATGCCTGCTTCAGCCACTTTCCTGGTTGTTGGAACAAATTGTTCTTGTTCACCTATTCTACTGGGAAATGTCTTCATCAGCTTGGGGGAGAAATCCCCCTACCTTATAAATGGATTTGATGCCTATTGGTTTTCCTCAACCTACTTTAATCTTTCTACTAAGATAGTTTTATTAGGGCATGGCTGCTGGGCATGTTACAGCTTCTTGATTCCACAGGTGTATGGGGTGCATAGTACTCAGGTGTGCTAGTATCTCTGGTGTGATGGCTTGCTGAACCCTTTTCAGGGCTGTTCGTCCACCTTTAGTGTCCACTGTCCCCCAACTCTCATCTGTGGCTCCAAGAAACTGGTAGATATTAGATGCTTCATAAATGTTGCTTGCTTAATTAATTGACCTAATCCCATTTGTACCTTAATAGTATCCCTTCATGTACAGCTACTTTGCCAATATTATACAAGGTAGGGGAGAAAATTGCTCAGTTGAAAGTCTTCACATGTATTCACTGAGGCCCATCCTTAGGTCAGTGTAATATAAATTGAAGTTCTTAGTTATGATTATAATTGATTCAATCTTTCAGTTCATTCCTGTGATTCACAGTGTGTGTGACTCATCCCTATGCTTTCAGGGCAGCCTCTGAGACTGAGATGCTACAAAAGATGGATCAATTCTCTGCTGCTTGTGCTAATTTTGGCTTAACAATTAACACCAAGAAAACACAGGTTCTCCACCAGCCAGCACCACGCTATCTATATGTGGAACCATTGGTTACAGCAAACAGAAAATTTGAATGTTGTGGATAAGTTCACTTACCATGGCGGTTTACTTTCCAGGTATGTACACATTGATAATGAGGTTGATGCACACATTGCCAGAGCTAGCTCAGTGTTTGAGAGTCTCCAAAGAAAGTGTGGGAGAGAAGTAGTAGTAGACTGACTACCAAACTGAAGGTCTACAGAGTCATTGTGTTGACCTCATTGCTGTATGAATGTGAAATATGGGCAGTATAGCAACTCCATCCAGAAAATTGATCTGCTTCCATTTGAATGTCTTAAGAAGATTTTGAAGATCACCTGGCAATATAAAGTACCAGACACTGAGGTCCTTTCTCAAATTAAACTGCTAAGTGCTCAAACTCTATTGCAGAGAGCACAACTCCTATGGTCTGACCATGTTGTTTGAATACCAAATGTACATCTGCCTAAGATTACTTTATGGAGAACTTGTACAAGGTGGCTGTTCACATTGAGGTCAGAAGTAGCAATATGAGGATACTTTCAGTCTCTCTGAAGAATTTTTAATCAGTTGTGAGACATGGGAGTCACTGGCACAGGGCTGCTCAACATGGCTTGCCTTCATCAAAGAAGGTGCTGTTCTTTGAATAAAGCAGAATTGTAGTCGCTCAAAAGAAACGTGAGATATGCAAATTTAGAGACATCTACTATATTCCAGATGTTCATGTGGACTATTTGTGTCCAATCTGTGGTACAATTTTCTGATGTCACATTAGACTGATCAGCCACAGTTGTACAAAGAACAACAACCAGTGTTTCCCCTTTAAACTATCTGAAGACAACTTTCAAGTCTCCATGCAGCTTCTTTTTGTCAGGCTAAAAATATCTCAGTTCCTTTACTTATTCCTATATAGCATAGTTCTGAGTCACTTCACTCTCCTAGTTTCTCTCCTCTGGACATACTTCCTCTTGTCAATGTCTTTTCTAATATGTAGCATCTAGTCCTGAAGGTCTTACTTTAAATGATATGAGAAAACATCTCCACTTCTACTTTCTTTACCTCACAGCATTTTTGTCTCTGCACCTATTCCTTCATTCTTTCATTCCTTCTTTCAGTCTTAGAAGAGCTATTTTTCTTCTTTCTAAGGCTAACCCTTTTTTTCAAGTATATTTTCTTTATAATATTTTCAATCTTTCACTCTTCAACGGATCCTCCCATGCTATATGCATACCTACTTGGTCCCTCTAAGAAAAATAAACAAACATCTTTTGATTTTGCTAATGAAGTGTGAAAATATTGGCCATAGGAAATAAACTTTGCAGCAGAGCGATACACTAAGATCATTTTTTTAAGTTGTAGAGGAGTAGAAATTTACACTAGTAGAGTATTGTCAGGATCACAGATCATCGAAATATTGGTGATGCTACTATCTTAAACTACTCAATTAAGAGCATTGTTTGGGATGTGTATTTAAGTTTACTATCTTATTTTTTTCTTTTCACTGAAACACATGTTGGTGTTTTCTCTCTTTTCCCAACAACTGGTTAGTAACTGTTGGTTCAAAAACAATTTTTCTACTTCACAAAACCTTTTTGG
This sequence comes from Potorous gilbertii, assembly GCA_028658325.1. Lineage (NCBI taxonomy): Eukaryota > Metazoa > Chordata > Mammalia > Diprotodontia > Potoroidae > Potorous > Potorous gilbertii. Next base: position 222,579,794 of record CM053771.1, on the reverse strand, counting down.
TGATGTAAGTTTTTACTTCCTAAAACTTAGAAATTTGAAGAACTGATACTAATTGCTCCTAGATGCTCACTTTTTTTTTTTTTACTAGATTCTGGTATCCATTAATGTACTATGAGTCTCCAAAATATAGGGTTCAGGCAAAATGACAGAAGTTATGGTTATCTGAATAACCCTGTCCCATTGGAATGTGACTTGAGAAGTCAGCTTCTATATCTCCTTTATCTACCTGCTCCTTCAAATTCTAGGAAACTCATATAACTCTCTGCAGATTAATTAGGTTACCCTTCTCCATGATAAGTTGATAATTCTGTCAGGTACAGCTACTTTGATAGCATTATATAATATGGGGGAGAAAATTGCTCAGTTGAAACTATTCACATACATGCCCTGAGGCCTATCCTTAGGTCAGTCTAATATAAATTGAAGTTCTCAGTATGATTATAATTGATTTAGTCTCTCAATTCATTCCTGTGACTCACAGACAGACCAGATTAAATGGGAGTCCACAAAAATATCCTATTCCCTTTGGGGTACACATAGACAAGACTATTTCTTCCCCACTCCCACCCCACTAGGAATCTAACCTCATGAAGAGAATAGAAAGGAATCCATGCAATTCACACAAGGGGTCAGCATAAGGGACTGGTCCCAACATCACCCTTTGTGGCATCTATAAAGTTGAGTTCTGTCCTTGCTCCCAAATCGCCTTTCCTGAGTGATGCTTTCTTAGCCTCAGCAGAATCAGAGGGGCTGGATTCAATGATCTCCAGCAGTTGTCTTATATACAATGCGGGTTTTGTTAAAAGAAATACAATGACTAGCAGCTGTCCCCAGGCTAATAATGAAGGCTCCTGCTCCTCTTTGAGGCAACCTGCTAATGCAGAAGTATGTAGCTCCTTGGCCTCATGGTGAGGTTTTCTCTGTGGTATCCCGCTGATGCAGAAAGTCACGGCTATTTTTGTTGTACATTGCTTCACCTACTGACAGCGGTTCTCTTTGATTAATCCCTCATTTACAATTAGGTATCAAGTCCTGTCAATTCTTCACTCATGAAGTCTCTTGTAGCTCTTTCCTATTCTCTCTTTTGAAACCCTCATTTAGATCCTTAGCACATTCCTCATGGACTAGGATATTAGTCTTCTAATTAGATTTCCAGTTAACAGTTTATTTCTCCTCCCTTAAATCCATCTTGCATGTTGCTGCTAGATAATTTTTTTTAAGAATCTATTTTTCTTATGATTTGTCCTAATCAAGAATCTTCTTTTCTTTTATTATTATTTATTTTGTTAAATATTCCCCAATTCCATGAAAAATAATTTTTAACAACCTTTAACAATTTTTTGAGTTACATTTTATTCCTTCTGCCTTGCCCCGCTTCTTGATAAGGCAACTGTTTTAGTTTCAATTGCACATGTGAGGTCATGCCAAACATATTTCCATTTTAGTCATATTGGAAAAGAAAGCAAAAAATGAAATAATAAAAGTAAGGAAAATAAAAACAGAACTCTTGCAATTTGCATTCACAGTTCATCACTTCTCTCTCTGAAGGTGGATAGCATTTTTCATCCTGGGTCCTTTGGTGTTACCTTGGATTATTGCTTGATCAGAGTTGTTCTCTTGGTTCTACTTATTTCACTTTGCATGAGTTTATATATGTCTTCGCAGGTTTTTCTGAAACAATCCTGCCTATCATTTCTTATAGTACAACAGTATTCCATCACAATCATATACCACAACCTGTTTATTAACCATTGGCTAATTGATGGGCATCTCTTCAATGTCCAGTTCTTTATCATCACAAAAAGAGCTACTATAAATTGGTCTGCCTTGCCTATTGACTAAAGTTTATTCTCCTTGGGCTAGTGTTAAGTCCTTCTATAGTTAGTCCATTCTTCATTTTCCACCTGTTTCCCTTTACCCTTCTATATAGACAATGCTAGATTGCTTTACTCACTGTCCCTTCAACAATATCTGCTGGTTTTTCTTTATGTTTGCTTGATTTTACCTTCAATGATTTTGTTTACACTGGAAGGTCCTTCTTCCTCATTTCCTGTACAGCTAATTCACTCCTTAAGCTTAAGACAAATTTGACTTCATAAAAATCAGATTTGGTGGAATGAGGTATATAACTGAAATATGACTTTGGAAGAATATACTTTATTTAAAAGAAAAAAGATAAGTAAAGGTGGTATATTAAAGGGAAGGAGTGCATTTGGAGAATTTTTTAATAAGAAATAGAATATTTTTATAATATTACATGGCTAAAATTTTAATTAATTAAAAATTTAATAATTTTATAATAAGAAACATTCATGTGAGGAAATCTAGAGCAGGGAAATGTGGTGGGAAACATTTGAGTGAAGATTAATTGAGGAAGAAGCAAAAGCAATATTCTCATGTAAGAACATGACATATCAAATGGGCAGAAAGACGAAACACAAACCTAGAAAAGAGACATGATATAATAGTGACAGGGAATTTGCTCATCCAATCATTCAGTATCAGTCTTCCCTTAGCAGAAAAGATGTTGATTTATTGACTAATGATGGTAATTTTGACAATTTCATTTTTGAAAAGGTAGAGAAACTATTAAAAGGGACCTTCATTCTGATTCCATTTGCACCATCAAGGAGGAACTGGTTGTTATGGTGGAAATTTTGAAAACCTTGGGAGGAAGTCACTACTCCATTTAAAATCAATAATAAAGGAGATGAAAGGTATAGTCCAACATGTATCCTAGATTTTGGGAGACCATATTCCAATGGAGAGAGATAAAGGACAGGTAGGATATCATGAATAAAAATTCCATAGGAGAAGTCAGCCCAGGAGAGATGGGAGGCTCTCAAAAGTGAAATTCTTAAAACACAAAGAGAAACATTTCTGAGGAGGGAAGACATATATATTTGATGGTCTATTATGTGGAAGAGGGATTAGATTTGTCCTTATTGTTTACGGAGGTAAAAAACCAGGAGAGATAGGAAGAAACTTGCAAGGAGAAAAATTTGGATGTGATATCAAGAAAAAGTTTCCATGAATTAGATATATCCAAAGTTGGAAATGACTTCCTTGTGAGGTGGTAGGTTATCTCTCACTGGAAGTTTTCAAGCAAGGCTGAGTGACCACTGATAGGATATGACTAAGAGGGGGTTCTTTTTCAGGTGTGTGTTGAACTTTTGGGGTGGACTTTGAGGTCTCTTCCAAGTTTGAGATTCCATGTTTTTCCTGAAGTCCTTCCAGAATATAGTAGGATTATAGATGTTAAAGCTGATAGTATGAATAAAGATTTGGTTGTTGTCTTTTGTTCTCCAAGAGGACCAAAATGACACCGTCATGATAGAGTCAAGTTTCAATGTGTCCCACTGTGGCTGGGCAGATCAATATGAGCTCAGACTGCTCTACCACAGATTGGGCACAGATAGTTCATGTGAACATTTGGGGTGGATACTCTAAATTTATGCATCATACATTTCCTTTCAGTTCTGCTTTGCTCACAGAGCACAGTAGTTTCTCTGACATGCCATGCCATGCTGAACAGTCCTGTGCCAGTGTCTTCCATTTTAGGACCTAGAAAGGACTTCTATGGTTATTTAGCCCACTTTATAGTTGAAGACACAGAAAGCCACTAATAAGACATGACTTGCTCATAATCTCATAGTAGCAGCCAAAGCCCCTCTGATTCTCAATCCTTTCTGTTCTGCTCACTATAGGGAGCTCCCCTCTCTAAACACATTTGGTGTTTTATCACATCCTATCCTGTGCTGAACTTTTTGTCTTTGTACATTTTGTCTGCCTGATGAGTTTGTGTCCCTTTACAGTGAAATTGACACTGTTTAGTTCTTTAGAAGGTGTCAGGCAAATTTTAGATTGTTTTTAAGAGCAACAGATTTGAAACATAAATCACTGTAGACATTTAATATTCTCTAGTGAGAGTTTCACATTGTACGGTAAATGAATTGCAAATGCAAATGAAGAAGGCCCTTGTAGTCCTAACATTTTGATTCTTTGACCCTAGGAAGAGTCCTGAAGGCTGAGTACAAGGAGTAGAGCGGACAGGAAGTGAAACCCTAAAGCAACAAGAAGCAACCTATACTTGTATTTCCTGATCTCTAGACTCTCCCTGGTAGTGAATTTAAGAAGTCCCTACACAAAGGGGTGAGACAGATGCCGTGCTCTTCCTTCTCCATTTTCAGTTTGAGTTGATCTATAAAAGGAGGTTTCAGAAGAGCCTGGTCCTGGGATCTCCACAAAGTTTTAGGAAAGAAAATAATGCTGAGTAATCCATTTGAGAAGAATCCTTAGCTAGTGAGAGCTTGACACCCATTGTGCCCAGCTCAGTGGAACTAGTGGTAGAGGTCCAAGAGATTCGTTTTTCTGAGTAGGTTTCTAACCAGAAGATACTATTATGTACAGGAATTTAAGTAATGTAATAATAGTATATGTATGTGCAAAATAGATTATTCAATGATTAAATTCAACAATCATTTATTAACTACTAAGGAAGCTGGATGGCACAGTGGCTAGAACACTATACCTGGAGTCAGGAAGACCTGAGTTCAAATTTGGCATCAGAAACTTACTAGCTGTGTGACTCTGTGCAAGTTACTTAACTTCTGACTACCTCAGTTTTCACAGTTTTCACAATGGAAAAATGATGATGATGATGATGATGATAACAGCTACAGTCCTGCTCATTATAAAGATTAAGTGAGATAATATTGGTAAATTGCTTAGCACAGTACCTGGCACATTGTAGGAACTTAACAAATGTTTGTTTGTTTCCCTCCTTCTTACTGTATACGAGGCACTGTACTAGGCTTTGTGGGTACAAAGACAAAAAAATGAGATACTTCCATATGACTAAAGAGGTTATATGACAGTGTGCTTGGACTAAGGTGACAGAGTATTAGCTGCTATATGTATTGTATTCAAGTGACACAAAGCATTTAAGGAATCATTTTTAAATATATTTTTTTCTAAATAATTTTGTGCAAAAAGTGCTCATTGCTATTATTTTTGGCACTTCTATTTGCTGATTATGTAGATTTGACATTTTACATCTTTGTCTTCTTAATTAGTGATTAATTCCATTGTTAATAGAGGTTATTATAATTTCAAATGTAGAGGACTATTTAAAATCAGGTCTTGATAAATAATTGTTATGCATGAATGTTTTTGAATGTCGCCATAATTTATTTTGGGAAAGAAAGACATACTTTAAGTGTTCAGTGAGGCAAATAAATGTGCATTTTACGTTGTTCTTCTAATCAGTTATTTGGAGATAGACACTTCACCTGTCTGGTTCAGGCTTTTAAATATGTGTGTGTTCATCTTTTCCATCAAGTAAAAGACTCCATTTCTATAAAACTTTGAAGTTTTCAAAGAACTTTCTCCATAACATCTCCAGTTATGTTATAGCAACTATTTTCATGCCCATTTTGTAGGTGAGGAAATGAAGTCTAAGTCATCTGGATGTACAGTATCTATTTATAAGTTTAATAAATAGTTTAGTCTCCTTTTAATTTGGAGGGGAATTAGCATTGTAGATAAAAACACAAGTAAAGAATTAGGCACTTACAAAGTCCAGTGGATAGAATACTGAACTTAGAAGGAAATTTGGGGGTTCAAGTCTTGCCTTTGATATATGTATTAACTGTATGACCTTGGACAAGTCATTTCACTTTTCTCAAACTTAGTTTCTGCTTCTGTTAAAGGAGAATAATAGTAATAAATAATTATAATAAACCTTGGAAAATAGGACTAATACTATCCC
>CM053771.1:222530536-222573924 GCA_028658325.1 Potorous gilbertii | reverse complement strand
CCTTAGTTTTATGGCTTTTAATTAATATTGAATCATTGGGCAACTGACTTATTACTTCATAACTCATATTACTTAGAATATTTACCCTTTAGGTCATTAGATGGCAATCACATTCTTTTTACTGAGCCAACTTGTTGTTTTACTGGTGTGTATGTATTTTTGTCTTAGGGTGGGTTCACAAAAGCTACTTCAAATACATGCTTTTCAGCTAAATCAGATTATTCATTAATAGAACAAGGACTGTCTATTTATCAGCAAGTACTCCCCTGTTACATAGTCAGAAGAACATTTACTGAATCTAGTAAGATTGGATGACAATTTATTAGAAAGGAATTATTTTCACATAATTTGTTTAAATTCTTTTCATTGTTGCATGATTTTTATATAAAAAAGAATCAGCTTTTCTCTATCATGAAATTTGTATTGGGTAAATTGCTCACTCTGAGATAGCAACTACTTCTCTAGATTTCAGTGTATACACCAAGATCAAGTTCCCCAAAAGTCTAATTCTGAATTCACACATCAAAGAACTCAACCAGCACCCTGGCTCATTCAACACTCCACTAACCTTCAAAGCCAAATCAAGAAGTCTTGACTGATTTATCTGTGTATGCAACAATAGACTAGGTTCATATTATACTGCTAAGGAAGTATGGAAGCTCTCCTGTATAGAAACATGAAGACTCATCAAAGGTTAAAGAACCAGACAAAGAAAATCTTAATGCATTCAAGGGAGCCAATGTAATGTATCGTAAACAATGAAGCAAATGCAGTCTTGTAAATATTACTGAGCCTTGGTCAAATAGGATTTATACCTGGAATATAATTTATAGCCCAGAAGTAAAGCTGCTAGCACAGTTGAGTTATGGGGGCTGGAAAGAGAGCAGTTCAGATTATGCTGTTCCATAATTTGAATATCTCCAGTATTATGGGTACCAAAGAAAGATTTTATGTCAGGGAGAAGCTTGATATTGCTGAAAGCACTGTACCCCTCCCAAATCCAGCCTTATTTTCTCCTCCTTTTAAAATTTCTGGGTTCAGTTCGCTGTCCATTTCAGGGATACTCTACATTATTTGTAAAAAAATTCATATCGTCATACTTTCAGTACCTTCTTTACATAATTATTAAGAAAATGTTCTATAAAGTGTTATAGGAGAGTGATAGTTGGTAGGATGATTAGAAAGCAGTTCATCTGAAAAACAGTTGAAGATTTTGGTTGACTGTGAGCACATTTTGACTCAGCAGTGTAACAAGAAATCCAAGAAAAGTAAACAATCTTAGGACACTTTAATAGAAATAGAATATCTAAAGTTAGAGTGATGAGAACACCCCTGTACTCTTCTCTGATCAGACCACATCTCAAATTTAGTTCTGAGAACCACATTTTAGAAGAAACATTGACAAGCTTTAGCATGTCCACAGTCAATGGACAGGATGCTGAAAGGATTTGAAAGCATGCTGTATGGGAGTTAGTTGAAAGACCTAGAAATATTTTTGAAAAGAAAAGAAGACTGGGAAGGTGAGGGGAGGTAGATGATTATCTTCAATCATTTTTCACATGCTAGGTTTGAGAGGCTAATTTCAGAGATTAGATCAGTCCGAGCTGCTCATTCCTCAACCTTTAGGAATGAATGTTTCTAAACAGAATATTACACTGTATCATTACAAGGTGAAATTCAAGACAGTTGCATAACATGTATCTAAGTAGAGCACCAATGTAGGAGTCAGGAGGACCTGAATTCAAATCTCACCTCAGACACTTGACACGCACTAGCTGTGTGACCTTGGGCAAGTCACTTAACCCCAATTACCTCATCCTGGGTCATCTCCAGTCATCGTGATGAATATCTGGTCACTGGATTCAGATGGCTCTGGAAGCGAAGTGAGACTGCTGACCTGCACAGCCCTCCCTCACGCAAAACAAAGTCAAGTCCAAGTCATGTCATTATTTCTCTGATGATATGGTCTTCTTTGGCAACGAAGGATGAACACACATAGAAGAATATAGGACAACCCTCTGGGTTTCAAGAATATAGAGATGAGTTCTGGGATAAGGCTGCTCCAATATTGCTTCTGGACCCCTGATGAGTTTTAACGTTTCCATACAGGAAGGCTTCTACACTTCTGTAGCATTATAATCCGAAGTTGTACTATTGTTGCTTACGTAGATAAAATGGCTATCAGTCAAGACTTTTTGTTGATTTGGCTTTGAAGGTTAGAAGAATGTTCAATGGGCCAGGGAGCTAGTGTCTGAGTTCTTTGATGTGTGAATTCAGATTAGTCATTTGGGCAACTTGACCTTGGTATATATATTGCAACCTTGAGAAATAGTTGTTATCTCAGGGTGGGCAGTTTGCCCAGTGCAAATTCTAATAATTGTTCTGAGTATGACCTTAAAGAAGCTTCTGTTATTTTGAAGTGGGAGGGTCAGTCTTGCACAGTAAGACTTTTCTCAACAGTTATAAAATAGGGGAAGAAACTGTCAGCTTTACAATACCAATACAAAACTAAGAGGTTAAAGTAGTCATGCTTCAAAGGAAGCTATTAAAATTTCACTTGTAAGCAGAAAGATTATAATATGCTAAAGATTATAATACACTACACTTAATACAAATGTTTTTACTATGTAGGAAGGAAATCTCCCCAAATGAAGCTTTCACTGGAATTTCTAGTATGCAGTAAGTAATGAATAGATTTTATCCTACACAGCGATTTATTCCATCAAGTAGCCTTACTTTTACATCAATAGCACTTCAAATCAGGAGATGAACTTCAATAGCTAAGAAAAATATCACACATAACACACATGGAACAGAAGCTAGACCGCTTCTGTTTGCTTCCAAAGTAAAGAATGAAACCTGAAAGGTAGAAGTCAAAGAGAGGCAGCAAGCACCCTAGAGTTATAGACTGGGGATCTGGGTTTGAATTCTAACTCTTGTCACTTCTAATTTAAATGTCATTGGGTAAGACAAATTCTCTGGGTCTCATTTGTAAAATGATGGGGTAGGCTGGTCAATGTTCAAGATTTCTTAGAACTTTATAATTCCTTTGATTTCCATGATTAGATTTTAATGTCTGAGGGCCATGCTGAATAGCAACTCAAGTGCCCAACATAATACTTTTCATACGATAGGTACTACACAAATGTTGCTTAGATGGAATTCCTTTAATAATCAGAATTTTCCTTAAATCAAATAGGTTGACTCAGTTGCCTAATTTAGTGGTTTTTTCTGTTTCTCAGGTTTAAGGCAGAGATCTGATGACCACTTGTTAGAATTTTTTTTTAAGACTAGATTTATGCTTTGAGTAGGGGTTGGATTAGCTGATCCCTAGGATTCTTTCCTAGGTTTTCTTTGTTTCTTTTTTCTAAGGCAGCTAGGTAGTACAGTGGACAGAAGTTTCAGGCCTGAAGTTAGGAAGACTCATCTTCATGAGTTCAAATTTTCCCTCAGACACTTATTAGCTACATGACCTGGGCAAGTCACTTAACCCTGCTAGCCTCAGTTTCTCATCTGTAAAATGGGCTTGGGAAAGAAATGACAAATCACTCCGGTTTCTTTGACAACAAAACCCCAAAAAGGGTCATGAAGAATTGGACACTACTGAAATGACTGAACAACAACAGGGTTCTTTTTAGTTCTGTACCTATCATGTTTAAGGCTACAACTTCATATTCTTCTGGGAACTGTAAAGTATATAAATGAGTTGATGTGCTTATAGTTATCTTGAACTGGTAGAGTAAATTTTTTTTATAGAATTAAAATTTTATCAATGAACAAAAATTGATTTTTTTCTCCATTTCTCTCCCCTCATTAGGGAAAAAAAAAATTCTTATAACAAATCTGTGTAATCAAGTAAAATAAATCTCTACATTGGCCACGCTCCTAAAACATGTGCCTCATTTTGTACCCTGACGTCATCCCCTCTGTGCTAGGAAGTGGGAACATTCTTTGTTATTGGTCTTCTAGACTCATGGATGGTCATTGTACTAATCAGAGTTCCTAAGTCTTTCAAAGTATTTTTTTCTGTAAACAATATTGTTGTCATTATATTCATTATTTTCCTTATTCTGAAGGACACAGTATGAGTAGAAGTCTTAAAAATAGGGTTTAAGGCAGAGTACTTCATGGATGGCCCTTTCCATCATTTTTGTTGGATGTAATAAATATACTAGATGCCTTAATGATGTGAAGAAAGGTAAGGCTTAAGGGAAAAACTATGATAGGAGGGTAATTAGCCAGAGATAGCTAATCCTGGGCTTGCCAGGGCTAATGCTTCTGGTGAGGCACCCCTGTTTATCTGAACTGACAATGTTGGCTGCTCTCAAGTCAGGGAAGTAGAGGAAAATCCTTAGAAAGAGAGAAGGTAAAGACGAATTAATAGAACCTATTTAGCGAACTGATCAGGGCCTACATTTCTGGTGCAATGACTCCATACCTGCACACTGATAATCTACCAAGAGGAGGAGGTCTTCAAGAGGCAGGGGGAAAAGCATAAAACTCAGGGAGAAAATTCATCCCAAGATATATTCTAGTCCTGGAGTATTTTTCTAGACCTAAAATGCCAGGACAAATAGTATAGCTATGTTCTGATTAATTCTGAAGTTGAAGGAACTGTATTGACTGAATCTTATCAGTAAGGTGGTACATGCTACTCTAGCAGAAGATCAACCTAGTATGAGTTGTTTTAATGAAAGACAGGTTCCCAAAATGTAATGGACTGCATTGTGAGGTAGTGACTTTCCTATTATTGGAAGTGTGTTCAGCAAAATTTGAGGTAACTGTCTGGGATATTGTAGACAGAATTTCCACAATGAACAAGAAATTTTATTAGTGATACTTGAAAGGCCATATCAAACTCTTGGCTTTTGTAACTCTATAAATATCCTTTGGAGTTTGTTGAAACAGATTTTGTAAAATCACAATTTACATATTGATGGAAAGCAACACCAAATGCAGTACATATTTTTTCTTTTTATTGTCTTAGATTGTGTTACTCACCGAGTTTTGTTTAAATTTGTTTAGGTCTTAGATTGTGTTACTCACCGAGTTTTGTTTCAATTTGTTTAGGTCTTCAAGGTAGGAAAATTTGAGGACTATTTCAGAATTACTGTTAAATGGTGTGTTCCCTTAATATACTATGTAGCAATGATTTTATGAGTCATCTTTTGTAGTTGCTTTTGAAAATTCCAGTTGAGTTTCCTGAGAACCTAATGCACCTAAGTCAACACTTCAGTCATTTGTAATTATAAAAATGTTTTGATGTAAGAGGCCCCTATAAAATGTTAATGCCACACATTCTTTAGTTGTAGGCAATAACCACATTAATTTATGAGGAAATAAGTCAGCCAATGTTGATCTCAGCACAATTTCTTGTAATGATTTATTTCATTAATATATCTTCAAACAATGTGGCTGCTCATCTTTAGTCCGATAGTCTTGATGGTTGATCTTCAGACAAAACCTTTGCTACTTAACAAATTTTGTGTTACTAAAAATCAGCCACAGGGAGGTGAATAAAAAGAGATGTTAGTATAGCTCATCACAATTTCCCATGGAAGTTTTAACTGATTTAAGCCAATTGTTATAAGGAAGAGACCAAAGGACTCAGACACTACCTCAGTTAGCAAATATTTGATCACCTTCTGAAACAGAGAGATATGGTAACTAGGAGAAATGCCAGTTTAGAATATAAATGTGTTTGTAAAATTTTGTGGAGGAAATTGGGGGAAGATTATGGTTACTGTCCCATCCTAAGATTCTGAAGAGTTGTTGAGGGAAAATAGGTTTACAAAAAAGTTGGCTACTCAATTAAGTCAGATGATCACCACAATTTTGTTGTTGCTCAGTCCTCTTTTAGTTGTGTCAGACTCCTTGCAACCCCAGTTGGGGTTTTCACTGTAGTGGTTTGATATTTCCTTCTCTGGCTCATTTAACGGATGAGGAAATGGAAGCAAACGGGGTAAGGTTGTTTTGTCCTTTCTTCAATGACTTCAGTGGGGTGATGTCTTGACCTTCAAGTGAGTTGATTTAAGTGAGGCAGGACTGTGCAAAGTCATCAGCCTCACTTTTTCTTCTAGAGTCACCTAGTAAGTGTTCCACGCCTGGAACTCTATCCACTGTGCTACCTGTCTCCATTACAGCAATACTTAAGATTAAAACTATAAGGAAGACTAAATAAAAAGTTTAAAATGAAAATGACCCATGAATTTTTTTTGACAAAATCTTCTCCACCAGTAAAAATGGAGCCACAGTATTTGATCTGTAATGTCACAGTCCTTGATGTGCAGAATGAAGAAATATAAATGGCTAAGGAAAAGAAAAATGAAAAAAGAGCTGAATTAGATCAGAAAAGGAACTGTCTATGGTGGAGGCAACAGATTTTTTTTCAGGTTTTTGAAGAATCAAGCCTCAGGATATCTGAAAGAAGATTGAAAATGAACCTCCGAAAAATCATTGTTTATTTAATGTAAGTACTCCCCAGAACAGCAGCTGCCAAAATTAGAATTCAAGATTATATTTTCTATCTATTAGACAATTGAAACACATAAAATTCTAGGGAATAAATTAGTAAATACACTAATTAATTAAAAGGTATCTCAAAATAATTTGTAAGCTGTGAGAATAATTTTTATGCCCCTACTCAATTTGATCAATATCTACTCAGTTCATTGTCATTTAATAGAAATCAATGATTGTATTAGTGAATTAAGGAGAATAGGATTAAATTTGAATAAGTTCTGATAGTTAATGCTGTTAGGTTAAGAGTTATGATTAACCAATCTACTATATATTGATGACAATATTATGTATAGATGGATGACTATAACTGATAGACTTATATTATGTAGATTTATAGTTTGTTATTGAGGCCTGCATTAACCTGTGTTAGGTTGCTGCCACTAAACCTCCTCTTCCCCCTACTCCACTTATGTTCTTGTTGCTTACTGGGTTCCAGAAAACCACAACTTCCCGATCCTTTTGCACCTGATGGTCATAACAAATAAGTGGAAAGTCCCAGAATCCTGATGCCTACTGGCTAAACACTCATGACTGACAACATGTGGAAAGTCTGATGATTAAATTTTGATGACTAATGGATATTTCCCTTTGCCAACCATGAGATTCTCTTGCTTCTACAATTGAGCAATCAAGAATTATACCACCTCATTCTATTTTTAGTGATCTCTCAAATTGTGTCAATATTCTGCCAAAACTAAGTAAAGGGGTCCATGACTGCAGAGGTAAGTCTTGGATCCAATTTCTTAAGGAACACCAATTTCTCTAATAAATTGAAACTGCTCAAAGTGCCTTAGTGTCGTTGTTGTTGATTGGATTTTTGGGGTCACAAAGTGTTCCAAATTTTGAAAAAACAAGTATCTGCTGTTGTCCAAGTATTGCAAAATAAATTTCTGAAAACTGAAAATGAATTTTATGTTCCTGAAAAGAAATGTCTAATAATAATAATACAATTTAGACCCAAATACTTCTGATTTTGATCTATCACTTTAATCTTGACCTACAAACATCCTCTGCTGCTCAAATCTTAACCCATTTCCTTTGTTGGTTTATGGCATTCCCCTTAATTATATGAACAGAATGTCCTGGCTTTCTTTTTCTTCTCTTTTTTATACTCTCTCTTGATGGTCTCAGTATCTCTCTCAGATCTATATACCCAATTCAGTTCTGTTTCCTGAGCTCTAGTACCATCTACCTCACCAACTACCTAATAGACAGTTCAAACTGGATATCCTATAGACATCTCATCATGTTCAAAGCAGAACTCATTATCTTTCTTTCCAAACTCACTGCTCTCCCATTTCTATCAAAGGCACTCTAATCCTTCCAGTCTCCCAAATTTATAATCCATGGCATTGTCCTTGACTCCTCCTATTCTTCCTTACCCAACTGACCCAATAATTTGCTAAACTTTCTCTTTCTACCACCAGAGTGTCTTATTCATTAGACATTTTCTTACTTTTTGAACAGCTACTCCCTTAATTAAGGTCTTCATCAATTCTCGTGGTGGTGTTCTGGTAAATGTTTAACAACCAGCTCTCGAGAGAGATAATTTAAAAATTATTGGACTACCTTAAAGATCCTAGACATCTTTCAAGAAATTACCAAAGAAAACTACCATGTTATTCTAGAACCAGAGGGTAAAATACAAACTGAAAGAATCCACCAATCACCTTCTGAAAGAGATTCCAAAATGAAAACTCCCAAGAATATTAAAGTCAAATTCCACAACTCCCAGGTCAAGGAGAGAATAGTGCAAACAACCAGAAAGAAACAGTTCAAGTACTGCAGAACTACCATCAAAATAACACAAGATTTAGCAGCTTTTACATTTAAGGATCAGAGACTTGGAATATGATATTCTGGAGGGTTACAAGCACGAATCACCTACCCAGTAAAACTGAATATAATCCTTCAGAGGGAAATATGGACATGCAATGAAATAGAGGACTTTCAAGTATTCTTGATAAAAAGACAAAAGCTGAATAGAAAATTTGACTTTCATATACAAGACTCAAAAGAGGTCTAAGAAGGTAAACAGGAAAGGGAAACCATATGGGACTTAATAAGGTTAAACTGTTTAAATGACTACATGGGAAGATGTTTTGTTATTCATAAAAACTTTTGTATTCCTAGGGCAGTTAGGCGTATATATGGACATATATATGAACATAGGGCCTAGGGATGAGTTGAATATGAAGGGATGATATCTAAAATAAAATAAAATTAAGGGGTGAGAAAGAGGAATGCACTGGGAGAAAGGGAAAGGGAGGAGTAGAATGGAGTAAATTATCTCACATAAAAGTGACAAAGAAAAGCTTTTTTACAGTGCAGGAAAAGAGGGGGAATGTGGGGAGGGGCGGTGAGTGAACCTTACTCTCATTGGAATTGTCTCCAAGGTGGAATAACATACACACTCAATTGAGTATAGAAATCTACCTTATCCTATAGGAAAGTAGGAGGGGAAGGAGATAAGAGAAGGAGTGGGTGTAATTAAAAAGGAGGGCATATTGGGGGAGACAACAGTCAGAAGCAAACCACTTTTGAGGAGGGACAGGGTGAAAGGAGAAGGAGAATAGAATAAATGGTCAGGGGAAATAGGATGGAGGGAAATACATTTAGCAATCATAATAATGAAAAATTTTTAAAGCAATTTTCTCTATTAAAGACCTAATTTCTCAAATATGTAGAGAATGGAGTCAAATTTATAAAAACAGGAGTCATTTCTCAATTGATAAATAATGAAGAGATATGAACAGTTTTCAGATGAAGTAATCAAAGCTACCTAGAGCCATAAGAGAAGATGCTCTACATCACTGTTGATTAGAAGAATGCAAATTGACACGATTCTGAGTTATTACTTCATTTCCATTTTTTTGGCTAATAGTACGAAAAAGGAAAGCCCTTAGAGTTGATCATATAAGGTTGCAAATGAGGGAACTGACGCCCAGAGAAGTTTAAAAAATAGTATTATTAGAACAGATGACATAAACTAAACTGCTAGTCTTTGGTAATAAAATAGATTGCAATTATAATTGGAGGGGGGATAGGAATATTTGCTATCAGCAATAAAGGACAAAGGTCTACATAACGACCTTGCTCCCTTTGAGTCTTATCGACATTTCAAAGTATTTTGATTTCTCCCTGGGCTTACCTTTCAGGGACATGATGGAAGATGAAAGGAGTTTACTAAATCTAACATGACTATAAGGAGAGTCAGACGACTTTCATTTGAGTTTGGGATTGTGGGTGGTGGTCAAGTGACTTTTTTTTAAACAGGAATTTTGACAACTACCTAAGAGTTTACACCTTGTTGTAGGCTTGATTAACATAGAACTGAATATGGAGTGATTATGATGGTTGTTCAGTAAGTTTAGTCATGTCCAACTCATCATGAGCTCATATGGGGTTTTCTAGGCAGAGATATTGGAGTGTTTGGCCATTTCCTTCTTCCGCTCATTTTAAAGGTGAGGAAACTGAGACAGATAGGGTTAAGTAGTCTGCTCAGGGTATTGTAGCGAGTAATTATCTAAAATCAGATTTGAACTCAAGTCTTTATGACTCCAGGCCCAGCCCTGTCCACTGTGCCATCTTGCTGCCCAGATGATGATTAGCCCCTGGCTATATTGACCTAGGGATTAATATCAAAGTTTAGGTTAGGTAATCTACCCTATTAGATTGTAAACTCTTTGAGGTCAGGGACTGTCTTTTGCCTTTTTTTATGTCTGCAGGGCCAAACTCAGTGCCTGACACATAGTAGACCCTCCATCATTGATTTTTTTAAAAAAGAAATTAATAATGGAGTCAGTAATTATTATTTAAAGATTTTTTTTATATCTGATCTAAGGGAAAAAATTTTATCTTTGAGGAAGAAGAGTTTGTAGTGTAGCAATACCAGAAGATGCTAGCACAGCAGATTATGGTGGCAGCTAGTGGAGCAATAGTGAGTGTTGGCTTCAGAGACAGAAAGGATCACCAACAGATTAGAGCAGAAGTGAAACAAAGGAGGTTACTGAAAGCTGGAGCTATGAGAGGTGTTGGAACCATTCTCCAAGTCTTTCTTACCAAGTAGAAGGCATCATTTTTATTGGCATGGGGGTTTGTAGGACATTGTAAACATTGAGGCATGGGAAGCAGAAAGTAATTCTGCCATTTACTGTTTTCCTGTTATTTTTCTATCCTGGTCTAATGAAATGCTTTGCTATTTGATTAACTGGATTGGAGCTGAAACTGTATTTACATAATTATGATTACTCAAAGCACTCCTCATTGAACCTGGGTAGCAAGGTGTGCTCGAGCTGAATGGGTCTCATCACATTATACTATCTAGATGCAGACCTGCCAGGGACAGGTGGATGTACTCGATGACTAACTGCAGTCCCTTGCAGTGCCAAGGGCCCAAGCTATTGCTTTCATTAACTATTAATTCATTTATGTGAATAGGTAATTGTGTACTCACTCATTATCTCAGAGGATACTATCTTGGTTTTAGTTGTTTCACAATTTCATTTGTCCTTGAGTTTCTTAATTAGGTCATTATCTTATTATATAATATATGTCATGTCTATAATTATAATTACGTATGAAAATTATTATGTAAATGCTCATGATTTAAGTGAGTTTTAAATTTTATTTATGTTTTGAATTAATACACAAGCTCAGGTTATGTATCCATCATTGATTTTAAAATGAAAAGAATTAATAAAAGGGGCAGGAATTTTTCTTTAAATCATCTTTATTATATTTGAACTAAGGATAAAATTCATCATACAGGTGGCACACTATAGTCGATAGTTGAATTATTGATGAATAAAGGGACTCCTATTGTGGCCAATATTTATGTCCCTTTACTTTCTTTTTTATGGTACGAAACTTTCAATGACCTTAGTAGTCATGATAATAAATCTATTTTGTAAAATGCTTGAGACATGTTAACAACTGCTCCGTATTCCAAACCACGCTGGTGCTGAAGCATGCTCTAATGCGCTACTTATGAGTCTTCTCAAAAGGCCATTATTGCTTTTGATAGAAAAGATTTTCAGAAAATAAATGTCCCAGGCTTGCAGCCTATTTGAACATGATTTGGATGTTAGGAAGTAACAGTTTTTTCCGCTCCATTGCTAACAGTTGTCCAAATAATTTCATGAAGCAGAGAGTGTGTAGTAAATTTGATCCCTGTTTTGCTTGCTCGTAAAAATTGGTAAGGATTACATATAAAGGCAATCAAAGCAAGGAAGGGCTTCTCACATAAAACTAAAATGACAACTCTGATAAAGAGCAGTCCAGACCTTCAGATTAATAGTGCTGAGTGGGCAACGGATCACTACTGTGTCCTTTCTAGAGGAAACCACTGGACAAAGGAAAATAGGGGCTTTATAGGTGATCCCAACTTTACAACTCACTTGTTTTGGACATAGGTTCTTTATCTTACCAAGTACCAGGTTTCTGGACAACATTTAATTATGAAAATTTCTTACCTCTCACCTAGGGGAGGCAGTGAATTAGAGCCTTGAGGGGCTTTGGGAACAAATCCTTTTTTTCATTCTGGACTCTGTTACTCAGACAGGGGAGAGAAGTGCCATCTACAGGTTGACATAAGAGAGACACAGGAGTGGTTGTACTTCCCTTCTAAGGAGCATTGTCATTCTATATGGGCCCTCAAAAATACCTTTAGAGTAATGGGCTATATCTTAGAACATTTGCTCAATCAGAAATGGTATATAACTGCATAGTTTTATAACAGAGCTGTTGGAATATTGTGCAAAGAATACTGCTTTTGGAGTCGAAGGACTTGGATTGGTATCTTGGCTGTTAGGACTTTGGACAAATCCCTTGAGAGAGTTGGACTAAATGATTTCTAAGGCACATTTCAGCTCTAGATAGCATGATCTTATGACTTGGCTTTGCCAACAAACAAAACAAAATGATAACAGCAGCAACAACATTAAAAGAAAAAATCAAAAGATCAAAAACCAAACCTGACTGCTTTCAGTGAGGGAAGGTATGAAATCTAGCCAAAGAAACTAGAATGTATAACACATGGGAGATGTCTTCCTCATCCCTCAATCCATTGAGGAAAATTCAGGGAGAGAATACGCAAATGGGGGGAGGGCAATTACTGACTAGTTCCTTCCATGTTAAGAAAACTCTGAAGGTAAGTCAGATAATGTAACTAAGTCCTTTCCTATGTTCTATAGGCTGGTCCTGATCTTTGGGCTAAAGAGCAGAGTATAGAACTCATCTTTAGGCTGACCAAATTAACCCAAAAGTGACAGAATTGCAGCTCTTTAATGATGTTTTGCAGCAATAGAATGACTTTTCCTTCTTGAATGCACCTGCCAAATGATATATGTGTGAATATTCACGAAGCAGCATATCTTTGTGGCCTTTACATAGTTATTAGGCTGACAGTTCTGCAAGGAAGGGTTAACTGATGGTTCCTGCACCTTTTTATTTTCGTGGGGTTGACCCACCTAGGGGAGGGGCTTGCATTTAAAATGTCTTATTTGTTACGAGTCTCCTGCTGTGCTTGTAAACAAGGTTCCCTGGCCTCATGATGAGGAGGCTTTTGCTTAGCCCTTTTCTCTGCATTAGCTTGACTCAAAGCCATAGTTGTTAACAACGATCTTGGGAAAGGTTGATGTTTTGTCTGTGTAAGTCAGATTCAGTGACAGTGCTATGCTACAGTCCAAGCACTGTACATTGTTGGAACCCTATTGGTCTCCAACAAATTTACCTTGTAACAATGTAAACCATGAACTCAAGGTATCTCAAAAATTCTGCTTTCCCAGTGACTGAATTTAATCCTAGGGGCTGACTCCAAGAAGGTCAGTTTCTCTTTTAGGCTCATTGATTTCATCTAGAATTGATCTGAGAAAAATCTCTTCATCTTCTCAAGAAAGACATCCTGTTTAGATCTTTGAAATGTGGGTAAAATGGTCCCCTGATTCTTGTATCTGGCATATGGAATTCCAGCCTTTATTTCCTTCCACCGAAAATGTGTAAGACTTAAAATTACTAGAGCCCGTAGATGGATATTGAAAAGAAATAAAGTAGCAGGGTGGCACAATGGATAAAGTGCTGGACCTGGAATCAGAAAGACCTGAGTTTAGATTTGACCTCAAACACTTACAAGCTGTGACCCTGTACAAGTTACTTAACCTAAGTCTGTTTCAGTTTCCTCATTTGTAAAATGGAGAAAATTATGGCACCTACCTCCCAGGGTCACTGTGAGGATAAAATAGAATATTTGTAGTGCTTTGCAAACCCTAAAGTGCTATATATCATCATCATTGTTGTCGATGTCATCATCATCATCATCATCATCATCATCATCACCAGCTGATTAACCAGTGACCTAGAAAGGTATTGAACTTGTACCTGCTTCTAACTTGATGACATTCTGGTGAAATCCACTTTCTCATGGAAACCTTCATAGTTATTCTAAGAATTGTAGTTTTTCCTCAATATACTTTGGGAGATGTTGAACAAGCAATCATCCTTCCATTTAGTGTAATAATATATAATAGTATAATAGTAATTCAGTGTAATTTCCATTACACTATTTGAGTAATTCACTGGTTTTTCTCTCCAAGCAAGATGCAACATAGGAACCATATGGACAATCCTCTTCTTTCTCCATGAAACAAACTACATCAGGGAAATTGCTCTCTTTCTAGAGAATTTGATTGCTGAACTCACAAACTGGAGAACTTGAGTTACCTGGGAGACAGCTCCCAAAGGTGGCCAAAGAGATTGAGGTTGTTGTACAAAAAACTCACTGAGCAGCCTACATTATAAGAAGGAGTGGCATTAGTGACTGCTCAGTCTTGATTCCAAGAATATCATGCCTTCCCCAGGGTAAACTAATCGCCTAAAATTTCATCACCATGGAGATTGACTCAGCTTTTGATACTCAGCAACTTCTCTGTTCCCTCAGTTTTCTCTCTCCTTTGACTAGAGGACTGAGCTATAAACTTCCCCCAAGTCTTTTGTATAAAACTCAGAACCTTCTAGGTCACTTCATTTTCCATCTTCCTCTCCCTGCCTTCAGCTTCCTTTTGTGTATTGTCTTCTCCCATTAGATTGTAAGCTCCTAGAGGTCAGAGACTATGTTTCTTTTTCTTATTTGTATCCCTAGACCTAGATGCCCTGCCTAGCACATAGTAGGTGCTTTATAAATTTTTACTGAATTAAATTGGATTGATAGAAGACAAAAATACTAGGAGTCCCAATACATGAGTATAATGAATAAAACAGTCCTGTCAGAATCATTTGAGTTTCCTTGGCACCTGTTTCATGTTTTCTGATAAGATGATTTTTCTGAGGCTGCCCTTCATCATTCTGTGACTGTGTTCAGAAGTTCCGTATGTAACAGTTCCATCAGCTCTATGAATGCTGATTTTCTTTTCTTTGTCCTTCTCAGGACTTAGTTCAGGTTGCTCATAGCCTCAGGTTGCAATGCAAGAGCTGTAGTCTGTAAGTCCAGGGTATTATCACGGCCAGAGCAGCCAAGCCTTGTCACTATGGCTGCTCCTCTGGTGCTTCCAGCTGTGACAGCCTCTTCCCTGGCTGTCTGCTAAAATATCCTTGAATCTTACGGCAGAAGCAGATAATTATAAGCTAGCAATAAGAGAAAAATCTGTAATAAAAAATCTTATCAGGTATTAGGGGTTTATTTTGTGATAGAAAAGTTAGGAGGTGCTATCTAGTAATGGTCAGTTTCTTTGGTGGAGGATGTGAATTCATTTCCAGGGAGTTACCATTTGTTCAAGTGGCCATTTTGGGGGTACCCAGCACAACACATGTGGGGGACGGGGAAGGCAGTGATAGTCACACTGGGTCACTGACAAGGAGGACACAGCCTATGGTAGTGAGTTCTAACACTTGTGAGCCGCATAGCTTCTCTTTCCCTGAGTCTTGGTGGCTTGCCTGGGTCTAGTCCTTACTCGGCAAATAACTGAATTATTCCAAAGGCAACAGCGTTGTAGCCACTCTAATAATCCACTGACAACCATAATAGCCCTTCCTTCTGCTTAAATGGCTCACTTAAATGCTGTTTCTGCATGGTTATAATTGCTCACAGTGCAAATCACTAGCTCCCCACATTTCTGCTGACTTTCTCTAATTACAGTGCTAATGTCTATGTGGCTTTGGAGGGTGCTGGAAGTGGAGTATTGGTGTTGCCACCTTCAATGGAATGTACTTAATAATTAGTTATTTATATTACCTTTGGGGCCAGCAAGGTACGTTGGTTTGCACAGGGTGCTAATGAGGTCAGGGTCATGAGTTTGGTTCTCATATGAGCTAATTTCTGTTATATGGAGTAAAAATTCTGTTCCACACACAGAAAATGTACCCTATGATCTAGATCATGTGAACAGAAATGCGAATGTGAGAGCCTTCAAATTTCCTGGGGGACTGTCAAGTACTCCAACCCCTCCCCCCATCTATAGATGAGTTATATTGAAGTGCCATTCAATGATAAGTCTATAAAAGGACAATTTTAAAGCAATACCTGCATAGAATAATTGTAATTTAAAAACTTTCCCACAACTAATAAGTCTGATGAGTTTTTTTTTTGTAATTCTGTGGTTAGGATCAGAATTCTTTCTCTTCAGACTGTCCGTTATTCTGCTCATTATTCAGATGGCACAGAAGAAGGAGATTACTGTTGGGTCTAGAGTAAGGAAGACCTGAGTTCAAGTACTACCTAGGGTACCACCTAACATTGTGGCCCAATGCCTCAGTTTCATTGGCTGTAAAATAGGGATGATAGCAACTTCCCTCACAGGATTTCATGGGGCTAGGTTGGACAGTGGATAAAGTGCTGGGCCTGGAGTCAAGAAGACCTGAATTCAAATCTGTCCTCAGACACTTACTAGCTGTTGACCCTGGGAAAGTCATTTAACTGTTTGCCTCAGTTTCCTCATCTGTAAAAAGAGCTGGAGAAGGAAATGGCAAACTACTCCAGTTTCTTTACCAAGAAAACCCAAATGGTACCATGAAGAGTCAGACATGATTCAAAAACTACTTGATAGCAACAAAAATACAAGATTTCTGTAAAAATTAAATGAAAGAATAATATGCAAATAACTATATAAATGTTAGCTATTATTATTGTTGAGAGGAAGCACTGTATAGTATCTAGGGTACTGGATTTGGAGTCAGCAAGATCTTGGTTCAAATCCTGCTTCAGATATTTACTAGTTCTGTGACTTGTACAAATGACTTAATCTCCGTTTTCTCTTTTGTAAAATGATGGGGCTGGATGTACTGGCCTGATGGTCTGTACCTTGAGTTCTGATTTTATGACTCTCTTTGGTAAGGTTCAGGAGTCATTTTAGCCTCAATTTCAGGTCTAATTTGCTACAATCTAAGTAGAGCACTCCCTCTTCTCATGAGTAACCTGTAAACAAATTTAAGGAGTGTAGATGGAGAACCTCTATTAACCTTTCATCACTATAGGAGTAAATCCTCAAATCCCGTGACTTATTAATGGTGATTGGGAAGATGACCTCCTTTTAAACATGACCTATACTTTTAGGACTGAAGATTTCAATTTCAATTTCAATTCTATCTAATTCCAGAGTAATCTAACTGCTAACTTAAAAAAGAAAAAGAAAGACCATGTAGTGGTTAGAGGGTCAACCCTAGAGGCAGGAAGATCTGTATTCAGATTCTGCCTCTGATATGCCAACCAAATCAATTGATCAATCAGCAAGCATTTATTAATTTTGTACCCTGTGCTAGGTTTTAGAGATGCAAAAACAAAAATTAAACAATTCTTGCCTTCAATGAGTTTATATAATTAGTAAGAGAATTCAGTGGTTTTCCTTTATTCCTCCAAAAATTCAAGAAGAAAAAGACATTCTGATATGATAAGACATTTTATTAGAAATTTGCCATGGGGATTTACTTTGGTTTCTTCTCAAGTTCATGGTATTTGCTGGATTTATCCATCCAAATAGGACGAATGATAATAGTAGCTAGCATCTACAGAGTATCTTAAGGTTTGTAAGTTCATTGTCCTATTTAATCCTGCTAATTTTGTAGGTACCATTCTTAGCCCCATTTTATAGATGAAGACATTAAATCTGAGGGAGGCTGAGTGACTCCCTCAGGGTTATACAGCTAGGATGAACCTGAGGGCCTATTTGAACTCAGGCCTTTCTGACGCCAAGTCTGGCACTCTACACACTGTAACATGGAGCTATCTTCTGTTTACTAAATTACTTTATTTAAAATCTTACATTTAGTCATTTCAGTTATGTTTAACCCTTGGTGACTCCATTTGGGATTTTCTTGCCAAAGATGCTGGAGTTTTCTATTTCCATTTCCTTCTCCAGCTCATTTTACACATAAAGAAACCAAGGCAAATAGGATTAAGGTCACACAGGTAGTATGCGAGGCTGGATTTGAACTCAAGTCTTCCTGATTCTAGGGCCGACATTCTATCTACTTTGCCATCCAGCTACCCACTGTGTCATGATTCTATTTACAGTTTTCTGTCATCTTCTGTTTACTAAATAAGGGTAAACTGGAAAATGGCAGACCTTAAAAATGATACATTTTTGATAATTAAAAAATTATTTTTGCCTTTTGTTTTCATACCACAGTCATTTTCTCTTAAACACATTTATTTACCCCCTTTGAGTCCTGGCTTGTAACAAAATATTCAAGCTAAACTCTCAGAGAACCATATTCTACAACTCATGTCTCTACTGAGAGCAAAGAAGTGTGCTTCATTACATCCATGGAAATTAAAAGCAGGAGAATTCAATAGTAATCCTACATGTTAATTCCATGCTAGATCATTGTTAGCTTTCTAACTGATGTCTATCCACCAATACTCCAGTCTGTTCTGTGTACTCAAGATTAACCTTCCTATTTCTGAATTCTTGCTTTCATTGTTTTATTCTCCCATTTAAAAAACTATTGGTGGCTCCCTATTGCCTGAAAGATAGAGTTTAAACTTCTTAGTCTGGAACTCATGGCTCTTCATAATCTGTCTTGTAATTTTTCATTCCAGTTTACTCCTAATCCCTTTCCTCTCTCTCAAGGCTGTGAGCTCGTATTTACCTCATAGAGTAGTTCTGAGAAAAATGTTTACACACACACACGTATGCACACACACACAAACAAGAAGCTTTAAAGTGCTATAGAAATATTTATTATTCTTAAAAATTATTAGTTTTTCTTGTATTGGAGGAATTGTTATTATACATCTGGGGCTGCAGAAGCAAGCAGTGCAGTGAATAAGGCTACGTAGAGACCAAAAGAACACCAGTGAAGAGACAAGTCATCAACAAGTATTTATCAAGCACTTACTATGGAATAGCAATGGTGCTAATTTCTTAGAACACAAATGGAAAAAAAGACAGTCCTTGTCCACAATGCTCAGGGGCATGGTAGAGAAAGTCCAAAGAGTCAGGGGTACAGTCTGGAATGGAAGGAAGACATTAGGTCTGGGACAAGGGTAGGAAACATGTGACCTTGAAGACACATGTGGCCTTCTAAGTCCTTGGGGGCAACTTTGTGACTGAGTCCAAGTTTTATAGAACAAATCCTTTTATTATGGGTATTTGTTCTGTTTGGATGCAGTCAAAGGGCCACACTTAAGCACCTAGAAGGCCTTGAGACCACAGGTTCCCCACCTCTGGTCTGGGATTTCTCCTTATAATGGCGGTTCTTTAGGAACTAGCTAATCAGAGGAAGGGGTTGCAGGAGCCAAGGATACTTTCAGTGTGGGAAATCCAGTAGTGGAGTGAATTTCTGGAGGTAAAAAGGCATCTGTGGCATGGTAGAGAAAGTTGGGAGAATCAAGAGTGTGGCCTGGACAGAGGCTCCCAGGCTTATTTTTACGCTGTATGTCCTAAGGTGAATCCTTCCTCTGTTCCCTGAAGGAGTGCCCCCTCCAGAGGCCTTGACATCTGACACAGTTCCCCATCCAGCTCTCTCTTATCATTCATGGGGCTTTTGACAGCCAAAGGAGTTTCATAAACTCACTGAATTCCTGGCTGGGGAGAAAGGAGATCAAGGGAAGTGAATGAATTTTAAGAATGAAGGGGTGAATTGAAGAGGCTTAAAAATGGAGGTGGAATGGTGACATTTTACTGAAATCTCATCTTTCCCTCTCTCCAACCTAGAGGTCAATGCAACAACACAGTAATCAATGAGATT
The DNA here is from genome assembly GCA_028658325.1 of Potorous gilbertii. Classification (NCBI taxonomy): domain Eukaryota; kingdom Metazoa; phylum Chordata; class Mammalia; order Diprotodontia; family Potoroidae; genus Potorous; species Potorous gilbertii. The sequence goes on along the minus strand of CM053771.1, from coordinate 222,554,223 downwards.
TTGGTTCCCCTGTCCAATGTTGGGGAGAGAGATAGGAAAGGGCTTTAAGGCACAGAGAAATGCTTTAATCCATTGGAACCTCGTGCAGTGATTATTATTCACTGGTAGATCTGGAGACCTTTCCTGGTAGGTCTCCAAGCTAGCTGCCACCGTGACACCTCAATCTCAGGCAGGAAAATGTAGTCAGAAATCAAAGACATCCTCTTAGTCACTTTCCTCAGGCAATATTCTGTCAGGATGGGCCCCTGTCTTTCAACTTATAATCTCAAGATTTCAGAAAAAGAAAAAAATAGCCTCTCTATTAATAAAGATTAGAGACAGATTCTTTCCACCCCCTTTTAAAAATTAGAATGCACGTTCTACTTTCCTTCAATAGCTCACTGCTAGAGTATTGTGCCTACAAAAAGGAGCTGTCATGTGAGTTATTAAGTCACTGAATTAACAAGATCGCAGACACCTTTGTCCATCCTTCCTAACACTGGCCCACTTGTGTTAATCTCTCACTGAGGTTGTTTTTGCTGTCAAGTCAGTCATCTCTTACATCTTTCTTTCTCTACTTCACTTACAAATCTCATTACTTTGGTCACATCACTGCATTTCTGTAACACTCTTCAAAAATTACAGAGAAGGTAAAAATGTTGGCAGGGACAGTAACATTTATATTTTGATTGCATGAATTTCCATCGAGTTTAGATGTATCTGAGTATATGGGCTATGGTGCCCTTCATGCATAACTACTTGGAAGGCATACAATTTTTTTCTAAAACCTCTCCTTCCTGGATCCTTCTGAAGACATGAAATATCTTGGCAGCCACTTCAGTGCTTTCTTAATCTGAAACACTTTTAATTTTGAGAAAAATCTCTTTTAGTGGGGAGCTGCAATGTACAGAAAGGTCACTCAGAAGCATAATTAGCGCTTTTCCTGCCTCAGCATTTCCCCAACTACAAAGTAGTCTGATACTGCTTCTTCTAGCAAAACTTACAAGCTTTTTCAGGTATTCCTCAGCAATCTATTATTTGTATTATGCAGGAGCCTGCAGCAAGATAGGCCCAAATAAGTTTGCTCAGGACAATCTTTCTTTGAGGTTTACTTGGTATGGGTAGACTCCCACTAGATAGAGTCATAGTTGGACAATGGGAATTTTCACCCAGAGTCCCCAAATTTACAGTGCATTGATAGCACTTATACATAATTTACATGGAGAAGTACATGAGCATAGAGCAGTGTTAGCAAGGATTTTTTCTGGACTAGGTCTATGATTTCAGTGGTTTAGGAAAACTCCCAATAAGGAAACATCCAATTTACCAATCACAGATGCTCAGGTTCTTTTTTTTTCTTTTTTACTTTGTTACAAGTATTTATTATGTGCCAGGAACTGTGCTAAGCACTGTAGATATATGGAAAACCATGATCAATCCTCTCAAAGAACTCACATTCTAACAGAGGAGAGTCCATCCCCCTTCCACCTCTTTCCTCACAATATACATACAAAGTTTATGCAGTCTAAATGGAGGTAATCTCAGAAGGAAGACATTAGATGTTCAGGGACCTGCAGAAATGTCTTGCAGAAACTGAAATTTGAGTTGGTTCTTAAAAAAAAAAATGAAGAAGTCAAAGGGTAGAGATTCAAAGGATGAGGGACAGACAATTGAAAGGCATGAATTTGGTTTTTTGAAGAGCATCATATCCAGTGTCATTATATTGTAGGGTCACGCATTCCTTACATCTTATAGTTGTAGAGGGTTGTGCTGAAACATTAAATGGCTTGTTCAGAGCCACACAGACAGTATGTTTCATAAGCAGGACATGAACCCAAGTCTTACTGATGTGTATAGGCTGTTCTCCAACTCCAATGCCATGCTGCCTTTCTAGCAAAAACAATTAGTTAAATTTGGAAAATAATCGGTAGTAAGCTTCTTTTCCAACTACTTGTGTCCCTCTAAATAGGGGAGACTTGACCATAGTCACATGGACTATTCTTTTCTCCTGGCATCCCAAACAGTCTCCTGTTGAATTCCTACAACTGAATTGTCCCAGATACCAACAATGCAGTTTGGGACTGTGCCACTATCTTTCCTTCAAAGGGGACTTTTGAAATGGAGTCTTTAATATAGAACATGAAAAATGCATTGAGTTCAAGATTTTAGCTATCATCTATAAACTCTAAACTCCTTGAAAGCAGGGACTATTTGTTTCATTTTTGTCTTTGGATTTATGCCCGATGTCTAGCACAGTACTTAGGTGGAGCTTTGATATTTTGGGGATTAACAAATTGAATTAGTGATAGATATTACTGGCCCAAACAAGTCACTTGTATTTTCTTTCAATGATGAATTTAATTGGAGTACTTGCCCTAGATGCCGAAAGTGATATGAATTAAAGATGTGAAATAATGAAACTCTCAGAGATAATCTTCAAGGATGATGACCAATCATTTTGCAAAGAAAGGTCATGTCTTCTTCATCGCTACCTAATTGTTTAGGTGGAGAGGATTTTGCTAGTTATTTGCGGTAGTCTAAGTTACTCTCTTTGTGGGCAGGACTGAAAGGTATACCTGTTCCAAAATATCTCACTCAGTGACTAAATGATTCTTTCTTGGACATTTTTTCAAAGGATATTTGCAAATATTATCTTACTTGAACCTCATTACTATTACATGTATTGGTTTTAGTGCCTATATGATAAATGAACAGATTGAAGGCCAGAGAAGTTCAATGACTTGTTCACGATCAAACAGCTAGTAAATGGATGAATCAGGACTAGATACCCCACCCCGCCATGATTCCTATTCCAATGGAATACAACATTCAAATAATACAACATTCAAATAGTCATTCACAAGATTCACTCCTTTGAACAAAAAACACTTCCTCTAGGATGAAGTGTCCTTAATCTGAGATCAATGAGCTTGTTTTTTAAAATAATTAATATTTTGGGTTTTTTTCTAAAATTACATGTAAAAACAATTTTTAGCATTTATTGTTTAAAAGTTTCGAGTTCCAAGGGCTCTTCTTCCCTTCTCCTTGTCCCCCTTCCCTGAGACGGGAAGCTAGCTAAAATAAGTCAAACACAAGAAATTATGTAAAACATTTCCATATTAGTCATTTTGTGGAAGAAAATTTGAACAAACAAAAAGAAAGAAAGTGAAAACTATTATGCTTCTAGCTATTCAGATACCATCAGTTTTTTTTCTCTTGAAGGCAGATAGCGTTTTGTTTTTTTTATCATGAGTCTTTTGGGGTTGTCTTGGATCATTAAATTGCTTAGAATAGCTAAGCCATTCACAGTTGTTCATAGTATAACGTTGCTGTTTTCCTGGTTCTGCTCTGGTCACATTGCGTCAGTTTGTGTAAGTCTTTCCAGGTTTTTCTGAAATCATACATCATTTCTTATAGTAAAATAATATTCCATTACAATTGTATACCACAACTTGGTGAGCCATTTCTCAATTGATGGGGATCCCCTGAATTTCCAATTCTTAGCTACTACAAAGAGCTGCTATAAATATTTTTGTACAAATGGGTTCTTACCCTCCTCTTGTAAAATTTCTTTGGGATACAGACCTAGTAGTGGGTATTGCTTGATCAAAGGGTATGCACAGTTTTATAGTTTTTTGTATTTAATTCCAAATTGCTTTCCAGAATGGTTAGATCAGTTCCTAGCCCTACAAATAGTGCATTAATGTCCCAGTTTCTCTACATCCCCCCCAACATTTATAATTTCTTTTATGTCATATTAGTCAATCTGAATAGTGGGTACAGGAAGATTGGAAGTCTTTGCCATTTTGTCTGCTACTGGAGTTTTCCTGAAGGTGTTTTTTTGGTAAATCTACAAAAGATGACCTTGCTTGTCAATACTTTCATCCCATTACAAAAATCAATTATTTTATCCACCTACTCCATAGACTGGCCAACTTTAAACATAAAGGAACAATAGCAAGATGTCAGATTTATGGTTTCTATCCAAAGTTCATTTAACATAAGAATGAAAAATAATAGTTAACATTTATATAACACTTGAACATTTGTAGTCTTTTTATTTTCATGATCACATTTGATTCTGATGGGACTGAATCTTTCCACTCCTGCTTAAATATTAAAATTGGTTTATGCTATTCTTGTTTAAGCTCATCTATAAAATAAGGGTTGATCTAGATGGTTTTTGAGGGTCTTCTAGCTTTATGATACTATAATCTCAAGATCTCAAGTTTTCTGGATTGGAGAATGGGATAAAATATGAAAATAGCAAATTAAAAAAAAACAAAAATTTCCACACTTTGTTCTACTTTGACTTTTTGTTTAGATATTTTTATTTCCTTTAGTCAGATATAGACCTTTAGAATAGGAAAATGATGTAAGCATTCATGTATGCATAGGAAAAGAGGTCAAAGTATCTAGGAGAAAATAAGAAATGTATTTGAGGGAAAATTAAATTGAAGATATTTTCTTAACAGGAGATCTAATATTCTTTGGGTGGGCAGAAATAACTAAGGTGCTTTAAAGGGTTTCTGAAACTGACATAGTGCTACTGTAATTAGAAACAGGTGCATATAAAGTAGTAAAGAAAGAAGACTAATTGTTACTAATGGACTGTTTGCACTAGAAATTTTACATAATAAAATGCATAATTAAGCATTAATGACCAAGTAGATGGTTGGTGATTTCATCTCACTTGTGCTAAATTTTGGCCTAAGGTGACGTCTAATATGTTTATAATGCTAAGGCTGCTGTTGCTTTGAGATGTTTATCAAAAGATAAATCAAACCTCTTCTGCATTTATTTACAACTTGCTGATGTTTAAAATAGATTTAAGGAATGAACATCTTTAAATGGGCCCAGGATGCTATGAAGACTCTCATACCCAGGATGTAAAAATTGGCTAGTCACACTCCTCAGAGAACTACCTCTACCTCTGGACCAAAACAAAACAAAACAAAACAACCCCTCCCCCCCGCCCCAAAAAACAAAATACTGAATGTTTTCATATATAAACTATTCAAGTCACCTTGGATAGTTTAGACATCAATCAAAGGACCTCCACTGGGTGACAAGGCTGTTGATCAGCACTTTGCACATTTTCATAATGAATTTTGACAGAAACCAAACCAAGAAATAGAGCAAAATTAGGTACAAAAGTTAAATTCAAGCTTTTCACAATTATGCATAAACAATATTTCCCACTTTTAATTTTTTTTCCATCAAGGATACTCAGAAGTTCTCTAGTTTATTAAAGATATGTTTCCTTCCATAAGACTATACTCAATTTTTCCAGATAAGTTATTCTTGTTTATAATCCTAAAACTTTAGTCATCTAGAAAAATATATAAAATTCTAAGCTTTCTACTCCTTTATAAGTTGTGGCTATTAAATCTTGAGTGATCCAGTGCTTAGAACAGTGGCTAGCACCTACTATATATTTATTGATTGATTGATTGATTATTGGGTTGACCCTGACTATGCCTCAGTATTGGAATTCTCTTTCTGACTGCTTATTTTATTTTTTCCTTTGATGCAGAAGTTCTGTGTTTTGGCAATAATGTTCCTGATACTTTTTATTTTGGAGTTAATTTATAGGAGGGAAGCAGTGGGGTTCTTTCTACACCCATCTGAATCTGCAGTTCTAAGAGACATAGACAATTTTCTTTAATGATTTCTTGAAACATCATGTCTAGACATTTACTTTCAGATAGTTCATTGATTCTTATGTGATCTCTTGATCTTTTTTCCCTGTTGATTGTTTTTGATATGAGATAATTAACATTTTCTTCTATGTTAAATTATTTTTCCTTTGTTTTAATATTTCCTTTTTTCTCATGGAATAATTAGCTCTTATTTGGTCCATTCTAATTTTTAAGAAGTCTATTGCTTTGAAAAGGTTTTGTATCTTTTGTGCCAAGCTCTTAATATCCTTTCTAATTCTTTCTCCTAGAGTTTTATTTTTTTTTTCCAATTTCCCTCTAGTGTTCTCATTTCTTTTCTAGTTGTTTCCTATAGCACTTCATTTCATTTATAAAATAATTTTTAGCTCGATCCATTTTCCAAGGTAGTTATTTTTCTCATGAGATTTTTCATATTTTCTTCCACTATATCATTCTGTTGACTTTGAGTGTTTCTTGATGTCTCATGGAGTCATTTGCTTCTACTTGCCCAATTCTCATTTTTAAGGAGTTACTTTCTTCAATGTGTTTTTGTGGCTCTTTTGCCATTTAGCCAATTATTCTTTTTAGTGTTCTCTTTTTAAAAAATTCCTTTTTTTTTTGATATTTCCTCTCCCTCCTCTCTAATTCCTTCATTCACCTGAGGCAAAAATCCTCCCTTTAATAATTACACGGAAAAAAGTTCATACACTGCTCATGTCTAAAATGATTTTACTCTGCATCTCTAGTGTATCACTCATCTGTCAAGAAGTGGGAAAAATAATTAATTATAGGTCTCCTGAAATAGATATTGATCATTGATCAGAGATCTTATTTTTTCAAAGTTGCTTTTGCTTATAATTTATTGTTTAAATTGTCCTGGTTTTGGGATCACTAAAATCTACATCAGTTCACATATGTCTTCTCTGCTTTCTCTGAAGCTCTTTTGCTATTTCTTGAGAATTAATAATATTCTATTTTGCCCACATACCATAATATGGTATATTATTCCCCAATTGATGGAAGTCACCTTAGTTTCCAGTTCTTTGCTACTATAAAATTATTACTTTGAACATTTTAAAACAAATCTTTTTTTCTTTTTCTTTCACCTCTTGGGAGCATGGGCATAGAAGTGGTGTATATGTATTTGTCCTTCATTGCCAAAGAAGACCATGTCATCAGAGAAATAATGACCTGACTTGCACTTGACTTTGTTTTAAGCGAGGGAGGGCTTATGCAGGTCACCAGCCTCACTTCTCCTCCAGAGCCATCTGAGTCCAGTGGCCAGATATTCATCAGGATGACTGGAGATGACCCAGGATGAGGCAGTTGGTGTTAAGTGATTTGTCCAAGGTCACAGCTAGTGAAAGTTAAGTGTCTGAGGTGAGATTTGAACTCAGGTCCTCCTGACTCCTGCACTAGTGCTCTGTCCACTACACCATCTAGCTGCCCCTCATAGAAGTGGTATTGGTGAGTTGAAGGGCATGACTTTTTGGATATAATTCTAAATTGATTTTCATAACGGTTAGATCAATTCACAGACCTGCTAAATAGTTTGTCTACCCTACCATATCACCTCCAACAATGGCTATTTTATTTTGTTTATCCTTCTCAGTCAGATGAATATGAAATGCAACCTCAGAGTTTTTTAAGTTTGAAATTCTCTTTTTATGAGTGATTTAGAGAACTTTTTCATATGATTGTTAATAACTTGCTTGAGAAGGGGGGGTTTTCCTTGAAGATCTTATGCTTATTTAAAGCATTCTGTGAGGTTTCATTAGTATAAGCTAAACCAGAGAAATGTAACCTTTGTATGGGCTTTTTAGGTAGTGTGGTGAAGTGTGTGCACTCTTTGTCAGAACAATGCTTTTCAATGCATAAAATAAAATAATGAGATTGCAAAAGAAGCTAATCATATTAGAAATTCAGTTATAAAAATGTAAACCCCTGCCCCTACCAAAACCACTCGAATTCATGGATGCCAGAATTCCTGATCTAAAACACATTTTCAATGTCATTTCATCTTTAGGGACAGTAAACAAATACATTTTAAATAAGTATAAAATATAGCCTACAGTATGATTCTCTTACATACTATTAATCCAAGAACTCCCAAAGACAATAATATTTGCAAAAGAAAGAAACAGGCCATCCATAATCTCATCACTCACATTTGTCAATCTATCTGTGCTTTTATGAAAAGTTACTTTTAAAAGTTGGAACACTTTGGTTACACCGGAAATAATTTCAACTGACTCTGATTCCATGTAATTATTTACTCAATTTACTATGAGGAGGAGAACAAGAGTTATGACAAACACTATATTTTAAATAGATGTTATAACTGGGCACTTCTTTTGACTTGAGCATTAGGTCATGAAATCTCCTCACCCTGTACTTCAAAGATCCATTAATTAACTGGTATAGGTATTTTTCTCTAATAATACATATTACAACCTTTCTTTAATGTAGTAGATAGTTTTCAAATTTGTTGTGACTAATTAAAAAAAGAAAACAAGCAATTATCCTGAACCTATTAATATTTATGAAACTCCCTCATTTATTCTCTCTCTTCATATGTTTAGAGATCTGGACTTTTGATTTAGGTAGCACCTTTCCTTGACTTCTAACTCTATCTTGCACTATCAAGGGTTTTATGGATAGAAATAACATAAAAAATGCATCACCATTTAAAAAAATTGCTATGGCTAAAAAGTTTATCTTGCTGTTGCCTGTCATCATAGCCCTCCAGGTAGATTGGTCCTTGGACCACCCTTATCCACTTCCCTGGGTCTATACAAAAGCATTTTTCAACTGGATAGGAACCACTGGAGCTTGCATTCAAGTAAAAAACTTTGAGAGGTAGGGTCACCGCCATGTCATGACTAGAAAATGGGCCATAGGGTCAGGCTTTAGTGGAGATTTCTCATGAGATTTCTAAATGAAATAACTGTGAAATTATGTTTGACATTAATAAATTAAATGAAAAGTTCATCAGATAGCTAGGGCAAGTATTATTCATTTTATATGTAATGCAAATAACAATGATAGTTGCTTGTAATTATAGTGTTAAAAATTTGCAAAGAACTTTTTCTACATTATCTCATTGAGTATATGTATGTGTGTTTCATAGAGTACTTTACTTTTTTTGTTGTTGTTTCAGAGACAGAGAAACACTTTAAAGTGACAAATTAATTTCACAAACATTATCTCACTGGATCCTCACAACAAGCCTGTGAGAAAAAAAATTACTAGTGTTATTTTCCTTTTTTAATCTGAGGAAACTAAGGCTTGGAGAAAACTTAAGTAATTGACCCTAAGAAAAAAAGTAGTACATTGTTGACCCTATCTTCTGGATTTCATTCTAATATTCTTTTGATAACAATATTTTTCCTATAATGTTTGCGCGAGGAAGGTAGCTTGGGAATACAAAGGGAGCATGACTTGGAGTCAGGAAACAGCTTCAGTTCTGCCTTACACATTTATTTATGTATCATGTTAGGAAAGCCATTTAAAGTTTCAAAGTCTCAATTTCCTTATCCCTAAAATAAGGATAGCCATACGTGTATATTCCCTTCTCACTGGATTGTCATAAAGAATGTGCTTTGCAAATCTTAAAGTCCTATATAATATGAGTTATCATTGAGTCTTAGAGGTAAAAAGGTACAGTGTAATGAGTGCAGAACTTGGTGTCAAAAGAGGCCTGGGTTCAAATCTCACCTCTAATATTTCCTAGTTGTGCATGACTATGGACAAATTGCTCTCAGCTTTCATTTCCTACTATATAAAATGTAACTAACAACATTTGTAGTATGTATCTTACAGGGCTACTGTAAGGATAAAGTGAGGTAATGCATTTAGAGTACTTTGCAAAAGGTAAAGTTAAGGTAAATTATTGTAATTATTAGGTAGGGTCTCTGGGGTCTTCATGTAGAATCTTGATGTTAAGAATTCTGCATCTTAATTTTCCTACTGACTCAATCTAGTGAATAGATAAATTGCTTTCTTCCCCACATTTTGAATATGAACTCTCATTTTTTGAGCTTCCCTCACTGATATACCAACTTTAAAACTAGCACTTGGCATTATTTTCCTCCTAGTGGTTATGGGTTTGTGCTAATGGAGATATACATTCTCATCCTATCCTTTGGGAGATAACTATCAGTGTCTAGTGATATGGTCTATTGCCATGGAAAAGACTGATGCTTTACTGGTTCATACAGGGATAAAAAATGTAGCCTGTCCTCATTAACATGCTGCTTTATCAGCTAAGCTAAATTGTCACATGTATATCATAAGAAATCAGAAAGCAAAGTGGGGTAGTCAGTTGTTTGGCTGGGAGGAGGCATTAAGGATTTTGAGCCTCTTTCTAAAATAAAAGAATTATAGGACCATATACAGGTTTTTTTTTTTTTGAGAGATAACTAAAGTTTTTAATAAACTGAAAACAAATTAATAATTTTTTAATTAATTAGGTGATATGAAGCCTTATGATTTGAACAGTGAATTAGGGGTCTTGGGGTTTCTAAAAAATAGATTCTTGTAGGTATATTTTAACATTGTCTAGATTTCCCCCATATCTTTTCTCCCTCTCCCAGGAAGCCATCCATCCCTTATAACAAAAAATTAAAAAGAAAAAGAAAAAAGAGATAGAAAAATCTGACATGAATGCCTCTGGCCCCACTTTCTCAGGGTCAGGTCTATTGCATTTTACTCTCTTTTAGCATTCATCTCACTGAAAGGTTTGGGGATTATCATTTTTCTGCCATTGTCTCAAGCCCCCAATATCTTTGTTCTTTTCTCCCTCCTTTTCCGCAACCCAAGTAACTAGTACCTGTCTTCCATTTAAGTACTTAATATTGGACTGGTCTTTACAAATAAATATTTACTTCAAAGTGATAAACAAAACAATGAAACAAACAGTTCTCCCAATACTTTGAGGGCATAATCCCCTACTGCAGTCCTTCTTTGGGGAGAGAAGGATTAGATTTGCAGTTTAGCTCAGTTCCAATCTAGTGTTAGTTTCACCAAATTCAAGTCTAAAACTGCAAAGCATGGGTTGGAGGCTTGACCCTATGCGCCACTGGATATTGATCTTGGGCTGGGTGTAACATTTGGTTTGCATTTCTAGATACTCAGATTTCCTTAGTTCATGTTCCTGAGCCAAATCAAACTCTATCTCTTGCCCTTAGAATAGAAAAGAATGTACAAAAAAAGAGTAAAGATCCAAACCTGTTTTGTTTTTTTTTTGAATCACATTGCCTAAAGTGTAGGGGAAAGGAGAGAAGTTGCCATAAGCCTTTCTTCTCTTACCACTGCTATGAAAGGAGTCCTTCAACTTCAGACTAAATGCAGGAAAAAAAAATCACAGGAATTTGGTAATGCTGTAATATCCCTTATTTCCGGACTTCTCTCCCTCTTCATTGCTTCCCTGGCTTTATTTCTCTGGTTTCTTTAAGTGTCAGTTAAAATATTACCTTTTACAAGTAGTAGCCTTTCCCTATTCTTAATTCTAGCAGTTTCCCTTTTTGATTATTTTCAATTTATCCTGCATATAGCTTATTTGTACATAGTTATTTATATGTTGTATTCTCTATTAGACAGTGACATCTTTGAGAGCAAGGATTGTCTCACACCTTTCTTTGTATCTTCAGCACTTAAATGTTGCCTGGCGCATTGAAGGTGCTCAATAAATGTTTATTGACTGGCTAATTAAGGTTGAATTTGAACTCAGGTTTCTCTGACTCCAGGCTCAGTGCTCTATCCACTATACCACCTAGTTGCCTCAAGTTTTGGGCCACACTTATTCTCTACAATTTCACAACATTCATCTTTGATTAGTTTTTGGTCATCATTCTTTTCATTTATACTGTTGTAGTCATTGTGCATATTATTTTCCTGGTTCTACTTCATTTTGCAACAGTTCATGCAAATCTTTTTGTGCTTCTCTGTAAACAGATCATCATGTTTAATAGTCCTTATGACATAGTAACATTACATATATATATATATATATATATATATATATATATTACAATTTATTTATCCGTTTACCAATAAATGGCCATCTTGTTTCCAATTCTTTATTACCATCAAAATCTTATTACCAAAATTCTATCTTTTGGTGTGTATGAAGCCTTTCTATTTATCAATGACCTCTTTGGAGTATAGTTCCTAACATTAGAATCTGTGGTTCAAAAGTTATGTACATCTTAGTCATTTTAGTCACATAATTAAAAATTGCTTTCTAGCATGGAAATTAATTAATTCACAGCTCCACTAGCAATGCACTAATGTTTTTGTTTTTCCACAATTGTCCTTATATTGGAAGTTCTGGACTTTTAATTTCTCGTGCCTGACTGGTTTCATGATTTTCTTTTCTTTTTTTTTTTTAAATTTACTAATTTATTTATTTTTGGTTTTCAACATCTTCTTCCATGAGTTTTAAATATTCTCCGCCTCCCTCCACAAGATGGCATGTAAACTTATATGGTCTCTGCACATACATTCCTATTAAATATATTTGCACACCACTCCTGTTACATAGAAGAATTATAATGAATGGGAGAAACCATGAGAAAAACAAAACAAAACCCAATGAAACATAACAAAAAAAGAAAATATTCTGCTTCATTCTGTGTTCCCACTCCATAGTTCTTTCTCTGGATGTGGATGGCATTTTACATCATGAGTCCTTTGGAAATGTTTTAGTTTCTTGCATTACTAAGGAGGGCTAAGTCAATCAAAATCAGTCCTTGCACACTGTGACTCTTACTGTGTATAATATTCTCCTGGTTCTGCTCATTTCACTCAGCATCAGTTCATATCAGTCTTTTCAGGTTTTCCTGAAGTCTACCTGCTCATCATTTCTTGTAGCACAATAGTATTCCATTATATTCATATAATACAACTTGTTTAGCCATTCTCCAATTGATGGGTAGCTCTGTGATTTCCAGTTCTTGACCACCACCAAAAGAGCTGCTATAAATATTTTAGTACACGTAGGTCCTTTCCTATCTTTATAATCTTTTTGGGATGTAGTCCTAGAAGTGGTATTGCAGGTCAAAGGGTATGTATATTTTTATAGCCCTTTGGGCATAGTTCCAAATTGCTCTCAAGAATGGTTGGATGTGTTCGTCCTTCATTACCGAAGAAGACCATGCCATCAGAGAAACAATGACATGATTTGCACTTGACTTTGTTTTGAGTGAGGGAGGGTTGTGGAGTTCACCAGTCTCACTTCTCCTCCAGAGCTATCTGAATCCAGTGACCAGATATTCATCAGGATGACTGGAGATGACCCAGGATGAGGTTAATTGGGGTTAAGTGACCTGCCCAAGGTCACATAGCTAGTGAGTGTCAAGTGTCTGAGGTGAGATTTGAACTCAGGTCCTCCTGACTCCTGCAATGGTGCTCTATCCACTGTACCACCTAGCTTCCCAGAATGGTTGAATAAGCTCACAGCAATTTATATTTTTGTAAATATTCATCCATTTCCCTTATATTGTCAGATTTATGGGCATACAATTGGTCAAAATAATTACTAATTATTGTTTTAATTTCCACTTCATTGGTGATAAATTCACCCTTCTAATTTTTGATACTGGTAATTTGGTTTTCTTTTTTTTAAAAATCAGATTAACCAGAGATTTATCAATTTTATTGGTTTTTTCATAAAACCAGCTCTTAGTTTTATTTATTTGTTCAATAGTTTTCTTAATTTTGTTTTTATTTATCTCTGCTTTGGTTTTCATATTTCTAATTTGGCATTTAATTGGGGGTTTTTAATTTGTTCTTTTTCTCACTTTTTCAGTTGCATGCTCAGTTTATTAATTCCCATTCTCTGCTTTATTCATGTAAATGTTCAGAGATAGAAAACTTCCCCTAAGAACTGCTTTTGCTGCATCCCATAAGTTTTGATACGTTGTTTCATTATTGTCATTTCCTTGAGTGAAGTTGTTGATTGTTCCTATGATTTGTTCTTTGACCCACTCATTCTTTAGGATTAGATTGTTTAGTGTCCAATTAATTTTTGGCCTATCTTTCCATAGCCCTTTATTATATATAATTTTTATTGCATCATGATCTGAAAAGGATGCATTTAATATTTCTGCCTCTCTGCACTGAATTATGAGGTTTTTATGCCCTCGTATATGGTCAGTTTTTCTGTATGTACCATATACCACTGAGAAAAAGGTATATTCCTTTCTATCCTCATTCACTTTGCTCCAGAGTTCTATCATATCTGCTTTTTCCAAAATTCTATTCACTTCCTTAACTTTTTTCTTGTTTATTTTGAGGTTAGATTTATCAAGTTCAGAGAGAGGGAGGTTGAGATCTTCCACTAACATAGTTTTACTATGTATTTCTTTCTGTAATTCCTTTAACTTCTCCTTTAAGAATCTGGATGCTATACCACTTGATGCATATATGTTTAGTAATGCTATTACTTCATTGTCTATGGTGACTTTTAGCAGGACATAGTTTCCTTCCTTATCTCTTTTGATTAGATCTGTTTTTGCTTTGGCTTTGTCTGAGATTAGGATTTCTACCCCTGCCTTTTTTTTTTTTTACTGCAATTGAGGATTATCTATTCTGTTCCAGCCTTTTGCCTTTACCTTATGTGTATCCCCCTGTTTCAAATGTGTTTCTTGTAAACAACCTATTGTAAGATTATTGTTTTTAAACCATTCCACTATCTGCCTCTGTTTTATGGGTGAATTCATCACCAATCCCATTCACAGTTATGATTACTATCTATGTCTTTTTCTCCATTCTATTTCCACCCCGTTTATGCTTTTATTTCTCCCTTCTCCCTTCCTTTCCTCAAAAGAGGTTTGCTTTTGACCACTGCCTCCCTCAATTTTCCCTCCCTTCTATCAGCCACCATCCTTTTTCTTTTTCTTTTCCTTTTCTACTTCTTTCCTCCCTTCTAACCACCCCCTTTTCTTTCCCCTTTTCCCTCCTGCTGCCTGTAAGACAAATTATATTTCTATACTTAACATAGTATGTTTTTCCTGCTTTAAACCAAATCTGATGCTAGCAAAGCTCAAACAATGCTCATCTCCCTTCTTTCCCTCTATGTTTTTGAGCCTCTTTATGGGATGTAATTTAGCCTTTTCTGCCTCCTCCTTTCCTCTTCTCCCATTTCAATCCCTTTGTACCCCTTAATTAGGTTTTTTTTATCATCACATCTGTTAATTTATACTTACCCCCTCTGTCTGTGTACATCCTGTTTAAATGTTGTAATAAATGCACCATTCTCAAGATTAACAAGACCCTCACACATAGGGATGTAAAATTTGCCCTTATTGAATAACAAGATTTTTGTTTCTTTTTTCCCCCCTTTTTACATTTTTATGCCTCACTTGAGTCTTGTATTTGAGTCACTGAGCTCTGGCCTTTTCATCAGGAAGATCTGAAAGTCCTTTATTTCATTTAACATCCTTCTCCTTGCCTGAAAGATTATGCTTAGTTTTTCTGGGTAGTTGATCCTTGGTTGTAGTCCAAGTTCCTCTGCCTTAAAGACTATCAAATTCCAATCTCTCTGATCTTTTAATATGGAAGCTACAAGGTCCTATATGATCCTGACTATAGTTCTGTGATATTTGAATTGTTTCTTTCTGTCTGCTTGTAGTATTTTCTCCTTGAACTGATAATTCTGGAATTTGGCTACAATATTCCTTGGAGTTTTCAATTTGAGATCTCTGCCATCTTGGCTCCCGGAATTCAAGTAGGTAACATTAATACATTTAGTCTGTGGGCTGATAGCCCTAGGAGTAGCTGCTGCAACTGCTCTGGGTCTTGTCATCCAGGTCTGCCAGAATCCTGTTCCATGCTGAGAGGTTTGGGAATCTTCACTCTCTAATGATTCAGTCTACCAGGGCTGGCTTCTGCTCCACTATGGTCCAAGATTTTCTTTGAAATGGTATGAAGGATGTTAGTGAGAATCAACAAATTGTGATGAAAATATAATATTGGGTATGTTTCAAATAAACTTCTAGACATATAAAATATTTTTAGTTTTGATGGGCTACTATAGTATTTCATTTTCTGTAAACTAGTCATGACAAAAGGAAAGTGTTCTGTATGAGTGCTCACTCATAGTGAGGTTTTCCATCAAGTATTATGTACTACTCAGGTGTTGCTTAATTATATCAGAGAAATATGCTCAGAGATTCAAGCACCGAGGGACTAGGTATAGCTTTGGAGGTACAGGATTTCAAGGCTTTCTCTATATGTCAACTTATATACAATGTTCCCATACCTGACAAGTCGTCATTAGGCCTTGGCTAAAGAGCTCTAACGAGGGGAACTCTACCACTCAGGTAGCTCATTCTACTTTTGAATGCCTTTATTGATGAAGTTTTTCTTTATATCAAGCTTAAATATTATAAAAATGAATAGTCATAAACCATGCAATAAAACTTTGTGCTTCTTTGAAGAAAAACAGAGATTAAAATTTCTTATTCTACATTTTATGAACAGAACTTTGGTTTTGCCTGAAAAAATTAATATCTAGTACTTTGACTCACAACATAGCTGTCTATTGTTGACTAAGAGACATTTAAGCTGATGTAAAAGAAACTGAATCTTAGGATTCCTGTTTGCACTTTAAAGTTATACTTTCACATGTAAATTTAAATTCAATTGAAGAGTTAAATTGTGAAGATCCTATCCTACATTTATTCATATTGTCAACTCAAGTTTGTCATTAACAATTTATCTCAGATTTAGTTTGGGGATTAGCAAAAGTGTGATTGCTGATTGGGCTCAATATCAATAGGGCCCATGCTGGATCTTACCATATAATGGAGTCCCAGGAGTAGAGGGCTGTTATGATTTTTTAAAAAGAGGAACACTTCATACTTTCAGAAACCATTACCATTTTGTGGTTCTTTGGTACCACATTTGAATGGTTAAAGCATGGAAAAGACAGGGAAGGAGACTTAGAGAAGTGTCCACTATGTCTTGGGTATTCAATTCAACAAATATCTATTAAGCTTCTGCTAAGTGGGACAGCTAGATGGATAGAGTCAGGGAGACCGGAATTCAAATCCGGCTTCATGTGCTAGCTATATGACCTTGGAAGAGTCACTTAACCTCTCAGTCTCCTCATCTGTAAAATGGAGATAATGACACTTACCTCCCCAGGGATGTTATTGTTATTTCAAATGAGATAATAGTTGTAAAGCCCTTAGGACAGTCCATGGCACATAAGTGCTATATAAGTGTTAGTTATTATAATTACACAATTTTTGTTTGCAAGATACTGTAGTAGGTGCTGGGACTACAAAGATAGCTGTGCATCTTTTCTGAGTTGTTCCTGAAGGAATTGATTGACTTGGCTAGATAACCAGTGATTTTTCTGTTTTTTACAGGGTGATAAGAGAAGTCTTCTATTGACTACATGTCTACCTGGGCCTGCAGAAATTGCCAGGGCAGTTCCCTAGGACACCAAGGGTTACCTTGGGGTAATTTGGTTAATATATTCATATACTACATGGTCTGGCATTTGTGTTCCTTTTCTCCTAGGGCAGTAGCTATTATAGACCCTTGATAAAATTAATGTATTGTTGTTTTAGCTAGCCATTACCCATCAACACCCTGATGAAAAGGCATATAGAATGATAAGTTTTGATGGGACAGAACAAAAGGTTAAAAGAAGGTACAGAGGTTCTGTGGGCTGTGGCATTGCTGGAGGAGTTTGGGGTAGCATGAGGGTATTAGGGAATCCTCAAGTATCTTCCTTCAAAGCACAGCTTGGGTATTCCCTCCTTCATGAGGTATATGTTAGTTTCTCTCATGAGGGTGCCTCCCTCTTCTCCCTCAAGTTATTAACAGTTTTTTTCTTGAAATTAGTGTTACTTTGTATGTACATTATGTTTATCTTTATGCTGAATCCATCCAGTGGAGGCAGATTGTTTCCCTTTTCTTTGTGTCCCTATCAGCTAATCCAGTGCCTTGGATGTAGCCTTGTTTAATAAATGCTGTTGATTTGAGTGTCTGAGGAGGACAGTACTGTATCATCTGTACAAGGAGTGTAATCAATATGTTTTTAAAAAAATAATTGAAATCCATTGTTTGTACTCTAATATTTTTCTGATTAATGAGACCTTTTGGATTTTGTGTTTCACTACCATAGTCTTCAAGAACTTTTTACCACATGGCTTTTTACCATGCTCCAATGACGTATCAGGTAGGATTTTGTTAAAAACAAGACCTTGCATATTTGTGAGATGCTAGGACTTATTATTATTTGGTTTTGACTCCACATACCTTTAAAATAATCTCTCAGGTTGTTAAAACTTTCTTTATAGTAAGGATAGTAATAGGGACTACAGCAAATGGGCTATTCCACTGTGACACAGCTGTTCCCAGTCATGTCTCAGCAGGTTGCCTATATTTCTCTATCCCCATTATAGGTGATGGATGTTGAATAAATGGCTTAGGTGCTACCCTGAAGGGCATTATAGTAATAATTCAGTGAACATACTATGGAGAACAACGATACATAGCTATTATTTATTTGGGATGCCTTGATATGAGTCAGTGGCTATAACAATGAATTAAAATGTAGTTTCAAAGCATCTAATAAAGAAAGGAGAGGTTGTAAGTACATTAAAAATTCAATAGCACAATAGTTTTCTTAGAAGCTTTATTGCTTCCACTGAGACTTCAAGAAGCTTTTATTGACATTTGAATATGATCTCAGGTTAGTGTGTATCTCACTAATGGGAAGCTGGCATGGTCATGAAAGATGAGTGGTGATATTTTCATGACCATTTTTGATTTTAAATTACCAGTCTTGCTCAAGTATTTGTTTAAATTCTGCTTTGTCAGGTTCTCAACCAAGTATACCATTTACTCTCTTAATTTTCTTAAGTACACCATTTTGTTACTGACAAAAAGGCCCAGGGAAAACATAGTAATAATCTTCTTCCATTTCTTTTACCCTATTCCCTTCTCCCTTGGAAAAAATGTATAGTGTTTCAACTCATGATGCTAAGATTTAATAGCATTGCCACTTTGTCAAAAGTATTAGTAATGGAAAATAAGGAGTAGTTAGTGTGAGTCTGAATCCATCTCCTTCTTACCCTGACTTGTTTGGTGTATTAGTTTTTTAGTCTAAGTATCCTGAAGACCAGTAAAATATTTAAATTTACCTTGGACCACTCTACCCATTGTGATTTTTACGTCTTCTTTGTAATAGCATCCCCAACTTCTATTCATGGTACTACATAGAGATAGCAGTGGTGGTGAGGTTCACGGTACCTCCCATCTGTAGCCCTGACATAACCTAGAATATATGATTCTACTTGGGCAGGAAAGCTGATAAAGACAGAGGAGTCCAGTATGATTTCCTCTTTTCAGGGAACCAGTTTTGGCAAGGGGATATGTCTGGACATTTTCTGGACTCAAGGGAATAATGTCTCTTTCATTTATCTGCTTCTGCTCTGGAGGTATGATGCATGGAGGGAATAACGTGAGAGAAAGAAAAGCTCTTTATTAATGTTTTGAGTTGGTGAGAATCTAGTTTTTAGCATTATTGCTGCTAGGAGTGAATACTATGTCAAACTCCACAAAGTGAACTATTTCCAAATCATGTTGCCTTTACCCTGATCTTCCTCTTTCCTCTCCCATTGGAAACTGAGGGACCCTGGGCTCTGACTGGTGAGCATTTTTTCCTTTATGTCACACAGAACAAATTAATCAATTACAAACTTTTATTAAATGCTTAATTTGTACAAATATAAAATAAAGAGCATCCCTAACCTTCAGGAGTTTGCATTCTTGTATGCAAAGACAACATGTATAAGCTAATGGTGGCCAGAGAAAGAAGTTTTGGCTTAGGAAGTAAAAGGGATGGTGGATGAGTGGAGATGTAAGGGATTCAGTTGACATGGTCTTTCCAGAAGTGACGGTAGCAAAGTTTTCTTAAATTGTAGACTGTAATATCTATACAAGCAAGTGTTTATATGAACTCTATAGAGACAGGGTAGTGTAATGGAAAGAGCTTTCATTTTAGAGTAAAAGGACCTGGGGCCAAATCTCTGTTCTGCCACTTATTAGCCATCTGGACAAAGAAATTCTTCTTTAGCCAGACCAGTCTGGTTGGTTTTCTCCTTCATGAGCTGGGTCACCCTAAACTCCAATACTGGGGCACAAGGGAATAACCTCGATGTTTTGGGGCAGAAATTCACCTAGGTTAGATTCTGTTTAAATTCTTAACAGAAGTTAGGTCTATTAGTTGGCTAGGGTCCTTCCCAGGATCTAGGAGAATCTACCCCAAGGAGCAGGGCAATCTCCTACATCAGTCAAGTCCTTCTGAGACTGGCTGATTGACCTATAGAGGCTGATCCCTGAATGAGGAATTGAAAATCCTTGGTCCTAATTAATAAGTTATTAATATAAAAAGAAAATAATAATTGTGACCAGTCTTTGGCTGATTTTCCTCCTCCTTAGCTCCCTAGGAATGCAAAAAGGAAAATAAATCTTTTTTTCTTTTTTTAAACTAGTGAAGTATTTTATTGTTCACCAATAATAAAGTCATTTCTTAGTTTCCGTCATGTCAACATACAACTTAATCTAGAAAGACATGATCTGAAGTTGTGAGCTTTACTATTTTAGAGAAGAATCACATATGTTTCAGAAACTGTTCAAAGACACTCACTTATGCAATTTTTTTTCCTCCCTAGATATGTGTTGATAAGTTACTGGACAAAAATTCCATCCCTGGACACAATTAAGATGCAAGTTTACTTTGATATGAATTATACAAACCGAGGCAATGTGTCCGATAGCCACCTTTAATAATGTTCTATTAAACTATATATTATAATATCACAAAATTATAGAATCTAAGAGTTGGCAGGTATTTCAAGAATCATCATGCTCAACCTTGTACCTGACCAAAAGTGCTTTCTACAGAATTCCTCCAAAAGTAGCTGTCCAGACTCTTCTGAAAGACCTCCAATGAAGGTGAACCCACTACCATCTTGCATCAGCCCTTTCTAGTTTTATGAGGAAGCTTTTCCTTACATCTGTCTTAAATATGCTCTGTGCACCTTCTACTAGCAACAATGAACTCTTCCCTCTGGGGTCAAACTGAGTAAATATAACCACTCTTCTTGATGTTAGCCCTTTAAATGCTAGGAGTCAATAATACTCTTCTTCCCAATTTCTTCTGCAGGTCAAACATCCCCATTAAGGAAAGTAAATCTTAATGGCAAAAGCATTTTGGAAGAAACTTGCTGTAATGCTTTTCTTTCTTCTTAAATGTAGTTTATTAGAATTATGTATGTCCTAGTAAACTTATTTAATCAAACCTAATTATATACTTTATCTTACTTAGTCATTCTGTAGTAAATCTTTTTTTCCCCAATTTATAGTTTTATGCTCATGATGAAATAAAACTAGATTTGAGAATAGTGGTTCTTAAAATTGAGGCATATTTGATATTAATAAGCATTGGATTCCAAATGCAACAATAAATCCTGCAGCATAGTTGGCACTTCATAATAGTAACTAGAATTTCTATGGCTCTTTCAAGTCTACAAAAGTCTTTTCTTCATAAAAATTCTGTGCATTAAGCCATCTAAATGTCATTTCAATTTGCAGATATGGAAACTAGCTAACAGCAGTTGAATGACTTGCCTGAGGTCCCTTGAAAAATGTCAGGTAGGAATGAGATTGAGATTTGGATTTCTCAATCAGACATCTAGCACTCTTTCCATTGCCACTCACCATCTTGCAAGCAATACACCTGGGCCTGTATGTGAGGTTCATTGAAATCACAATTTCATAGTAAAATGGAAATGCAGTTCGATTATCTTATTTTTTCTTTTGCTTTTGATGTAGAAATCCAGATGTTTCCACATCCAGGGCAGCTTTGAAATTGACTAAAGACCCTGAAGACTAGGATCTGCACACTGAATTATATATAATTGATTTACTTGGACTTCTTGTCCCAAAGAATTTTGGTAAAGATCTGTTTTCACAACTTTACTTCCCTATTTATGTTAGCTTCATTTTAATTGCCTCTTGGATCAGGACCAACCTATCTAGTCTACATTCAAAGCCCTCTGCCAACTGGCTCCATCTTACCTATCTAACATTATCTCCCTCTATGCTCTCACAGTAATCCTCTACTTGGATCTTGGCATCTTCCTTATTTCCTCCACAGCACTGAATTTAGAATTACAGGACACATGCTCAATTTCTTGGCACTGTCATTTACTATCATTTGACCTTGAGAAGATTATTTAACCTTGATGTGCCTCAGTTTCCTCATCTATAAAATGAGGAAGCATCATTTTATAACTTATAATGAGTATTAGCTAGCATTTCTACAGCATTTTAAGTTTAAAAAATATTACAGTATTACCTTATTTGATCCTCATAACAACCCTATGAGCTAAGTGTTTATCCCTATTTTACAGATAAGGAAACTGAAACTGAGAGAGGGTAACTTGTCCAAGGTCACATAGCAGTAAATTGTCTAGGGTAGGATTTTAAATCAGGTCTTCTTGACTCCAAGTCCAGCACTGTATAGACTGAGCCACCTAGCTACGCCTCTACCATCCTTTCTAACTCTAAATCTATGATGCTATGAGGACAATCTCATTTCTACTTCTGAGCTTTTGTCAGTTCTATAACATCTTCCTTCTCGTTTTAGAATGCCATATTCATTCCTCCACACCTATCCAATTACTTCAAGTTCTTTCAAGGTTTAGTTCTGGCACACAGTTAAGTAGATATTTTTAAAATTTCCCCCTCCCAATTTCATTGAAAATTATTTGTAACATTACTTTAAAAAATTTTTAAGTTCCAAATTTGCTTCTTCCATCCTTCTCTACCCCCACATTGAGCAGGCAAGCGATTCAATATAGATTATACATGTGCAGTCATGTAAAACATTTTTGTATTGTTCATATAGTGAAAGAAAATACAGGATGCCATCTCCCACCCCAAACAAACAAACAAGAAAGGATATCCTCTCAATCTCCAATTCTTTTACCCCAGAAAGAGCAGTTATAAATATTTTTGAACATATAGGTCCTTTTCCTTTTCTTTTTAATCTCTTTGGGATACAGACCTAGTAGTAGTATTCTTGGATCAAAGGGAATGCATGGTTTTATAGCAGTTTGGGAGAGTTCCAAATAATTCTCCGAAATGATTGAATTAGTTCACAACTTCACCAACAATGCATTAATGTCTCATTTTCCCCATATCCCCTCCAACATTAGTCATTTTCTTTTCTTTCCTATTAGTCAATCTAATAGGTATGAGACAGTACTTCAGAATTGTTTTAATTTGCATTTCTCTAATCAATAGTGAGATAGAGCATTTTTTCATATGGCTATATGTGGGATTACTTCATCTGAAAATTGCCTGCTCATATCTTTTGATCATTTATCAGCTGGGGAATGACTTGTTTTCTTATAAATTTGATTCAGTTTTCTATATATTTGAAAAATGAGATCTTTGTCACAGAAACTTGTTATAAATATTTTTCATAGTTATATTTACAGTCTAATACCCTTCATTCTATGTTCCCCCTGTTTATACTTTCTCCTTTCATCCTGTCCCTCTTCAAAAGGGTTTTGCTTCTGATCGCTATGTCCTCTAATCCATCCTGTCTTCTATTATTTCTGCCCCCCTCATGCCTTTCCTCTTGTACTTTCTTGTAGGGTAAGATAGATTTCTATACCCAATTGAGTGTGTATGTTATTCCCTCCTTGAACCAATTCCAACAAGAGTAAGGTTTAAGTGCTCCTCCCCACCTCTATTTTCCCCTCCAATGTAAAAGTTCTTCGTGTTTCTTTTATGTGAGGTAATTTACCCATTCTACTTTTTCCTTTCCCCTTCTCCCAGTGCATTTCTCTTTCTCAAAATCCTTTTTGAGCTCCTCCATGGCCCAAGCCCATGGGGTATCTATCTCAGATATTTGGGATACAGAGGCTTTGACTCCCATGTCTCTACCTGATGGCCTCTTGGTCGTCAGAGACAAATGGAGGAATCATCTTCTCAAGAAAATAACCATCTATG
>CM053771.1:222495249-222530036 GCA_028658325.1 Potorous gilbertii | reverse complement strand
TGAGTTAGCCTATTTTTCAAGGTATTATTTCCTTCAGCATTTTTTTGGGTCTCCTTTATCAAGCTATTGACCTGTTGTTCATGCTTTTCTTGCATCTCTCTCATTTCTCTTCCCAGTTTTTCCTCCACCTGTCTAACTTGTCATTCTTTTGATTTGATTTTATTGTTTCTTGATATCTTGTGAAGTTATTAGCTTCTCTTTGCCTAATTTTCAGTTTTAAGGAATTAGTTTTTTCAGTGAGTTTTTGTACTTCCTTTTCCATTAGACTAAATCTTTTAAAGAGTTCTTTTCTTCAGTAAATTTCTGATTATCTTTTTTTTAAAATTTAGCCGATTCTACTTTTTAAGGAGTTCCTCTCCTCAGGGGATTTTTGTGCCTCTTTTTCTATTTGGTCTATTCTTTTTTCAAAAGATATTTTCTTTGGTATTTTTGTGTGCCTTTTTTACTAAACCATTGACTTCTTTTTTCATGATTTTTTGCATCACTGTCATTTCTTTTCCAATTTTTTTCTTTTACCCCTCTCATAGGATTTTAAAAATCATTTTTGAGTACTTCTAGGAATTCTTATTGGGCTTTTGTCCAATTCACAATTACCTTTGAGGCTTTCTTGCTACTGTTTTGACGTTGTCTTTTTGTGTTTTTATCTTTCTTGTCACCATAGAAACTTACTATAGTCAGGTTCTTTTTTTTTGTTCATTTTTCCAGTCTATTTCTTGACTTTTAATTTACATTAAAGTTGGCTCTGTTCCCAGGGTGGAGTAGGCCATTTCCCAAGCTTCAGGGTTTTTGCACTTCTATTTTCACAACTACTTATGGGAGTCTGTGAGTTTTCAGTGTGGCATGAACTAAGGTGATGTGTGGTTACTGCTCTCCTGGCCTGTGCTCTGGTCTATGAATAACCACAAGCACTCTTTTTTATTTCCCCTGTGAAACTGTAACTAGGGTCTCTGCTTCCCTGTAGCTGCAAACTCTAGAGTGCTAGAGTGCCTTTGTGCCCTGTAATTACTACTCAGCACTGTGATCTGGATCTATGTATGGGTACTTCAACAGAATCCTGTTCTGAGTGCCAGCAAAAGGACTCCTGTAATCTCCTTCTGACCAACTGTCTTACCCACTTGCCATCCACGGGGTGAGAAATCTGGAAACTACTGCTGCCAATGCAGTTACCCCTAAGGCCTGTAGCTATCCTGCCAGGGCATTGACTAAACTGGGTTCCACTTTCACCTCATTAAGGCAGACCTTTCTTGTTGTCCTTCTAGGTTTTCTTTCGTTGAAAAATTGTTTCATCCTATCTTTTTGTTGGTTCTGCCATTCCAGAATTCATTTTTAAGGTATTCTAAGTTGTTTGTAGGGTAATTTAAGAGAAGTCAGATGAGTCCCTGCCTCTTCTCTTGCATCTTGCCTCTTCCATCTTACACAGTAAGTATTTAAATGCCTTATTTTACTTCATTTTTATTCAAGAGTCTTTCCTGAGTAACCTAGCCCACAATCAATTTTCCCTTCTTGAAATTCTTGAAATATCCATGGTGTTATATTACTATGTACACACATATGCACACACACACAATGTTTTCTTGTCTTGTGCTTTGTTGTGGCCTATGTTTGAAAACACACATAAAAGAAATAGTTTTGAACAATGGCTATCAATAGCTGACACCTGTCAGTATTTCTATAACATAAGTGGAGGAGGTAGGTAAACAATTCCCACTATATACTAAAGAATTCTTAGTTTGATTGTGAGCTCAACTGATGAGAGGTTTTTTGAAAATAATATAAATAATAACTAGTATTTATAAAGGATTGAAAAACACTTTACATATGCTATCTCATTTGATCCTTAAAACAACCCTGGGATGTATGCTATCATTATCCTTTTTTTACAGATGAAGAAACTGAGGCTGAGAGAGGTTAAATGACTTGCTCAGGGTCACACAGCTAATAAGTATCTGATTCAGCATTTGAACTTGGGTCTCTTTCTGATAACAAGACCAGCTCTATCCATTATACCACCTAGTTGACTAAGAACATAGGAACAAAGAATTTAAGACTGGAAATCATTTTACAATCCAGTCTCCTAATTTGTAAATGAGGAAACTAAAGTCTAGGATCCCATAGAACCATAGATTCAAATTTGGGTAAAAAACCCCCAATATGATGTTCCTTCTGTTTCATAAATTGGGAACATAAGAAACCCTAAACCTCTATCTAAAGCATTTAATGCAAAGGCTTTCCTGTTTACGAAACAAAGAAATTTCATGAGAAATAGAAGGAAAGAAATAGTCCTTATGTTTTTGCCTTTGATTTCAAAGAGAAAAGAAGACAATAGTTAATTTTATTCCCTGATTTTGTGTCATAAGTGCTTATGTATCTCATTATAGAGATTAAATGATAAAGTTAAGGAACACAATTTGTAAAGGCTCAAATTTTATTCCAATTCTAATTGCTTCCAGCTCCAGAGGAAAGTGACTGTAGTAGTGTTGGAGACCAGCTGAGATAGTGAGACTACAAACTTCAACATAATTGGTGAATGTATTGTCAATTTAACTTAGAATTAGGTCATATTAGTTCTTGATTTATAGTAATATAAAATGGGGACAATTCAGGATATAACATTCAAAGTATCTACATTATTTATCTAAATATTTTTAATTACCCCTTTGTCTATTCTTTCGTATTTCATATGATTATTTTGAAAATGTGTAGCTTATCTTAGAATCATTGTGTTTAATATTGCTTCATCTATACCTCATTAAATTGAACAGACAATTCAAGGCCTCTGGTCTGTGCTAGCTAATCTACGGAATGTCATCTTGTAGTGAATCTTTAGAATTATATTCTGATGACCTTGAGAAGTAGTCTAGTCATTTAGAAGGATGAGGTAGGGAGTGAAACTAAATCTAAACTCATCCTCAGAAAACAGGCAAAAAGTTGTTTTTGCTTTTTGGAATTGTACATAAAGAAATTCAAGGTTGGACTCCACTAACCTAACTTTTAGAAAACTTAGGGTCTTTTATACACTGTAGGAGACATCAGAACATGATTTTTCTAAAAAAAATAAAATAGCAATCCAATTTATGTAATATCTACACCTTTATACACACACACACACACATATATATCTATACGTGTATTTATGTGCATTTGTATGTGTGTATGTATATATCTATATTTGTAAGAATTCTAGACTGGTTTTGTCAATTTTGTAAAGACCATAAGGTCAACTTTATTTGCTTATTTAATTAATTACTAATTAAATTTACTAATTACTTGTAATTAGATTAATAATTAATAACAAATACTAACATTTAAATATGCAATATAAAAAGAAGAAAGATATTGTAAATTTAAATACAAAATAAGAAAAGAAAAAAACATTGCCATGTGTATAAGAGCACATAAAAGAGGATTCAAAATGCACAGCAATAAATTTGCTTTTCAAGAAAGCCTATATAATAATTACTACATATTGTGAACTGTCCATCTTTTCTTTGTTTCCTTGTAAGTTTTCTTCTGTTGTCTGCTGTACACTTTTTGCTTTGTTCCTTTTTCACCTTCCTTCCTCCTCTCTCCCAAAAAGGCTATAATTAAGCACATACACACATACATATATACACACAAACATATATGTATATACATACATGCATACACTTACATTCACATATGCATACTTGGATATCTAAAATCATACTCATATACATATATATACATTCATATATATATATGTCTTTGTAAGACCATGCTATACTTGTCTGTCCTCTGTTTCTTTGAGGGTGTATTATGTCTTCCTTTATAGGTCCAAGTTTTTCCATATTTTTCTAAGTCCATCAAGGTGATTGGTGCATTCTTTCAATTTCTATTTTACCCTCTGGTTCTATAATATGAGGACAGTTTTCACTGATAAATTCTTGACAGAAGACCTTTTTTTTTCGATCATGGCTTTCAGGTAGCCCAATAATTTCTAAATGATCTTTTCTGGATCTATTTTTCAGGTCAGTTGTTTCTCCAATGAGATATTTCACATTGTCTTCTATTTTTTCATTCTTTTGGTTTTGTTTTATAATTTCTTTATTTCTCATAGAGTCATCAGCTTCCCTTTGCTCAGTTCTTATTTTTAAGGGATTATTTTCTTCAGTTAGCTTTTGGACCTCCCTTTCCATTTGGCCAATTCTGCTTTTTAAGGTACTCTTCTCCTCATTGGCTTTTTGGACTTCTTTTGCCATTTGGTTTAGTCTATTTTTTAAAGTGTTATTTTTTCAGCATTTTGTGGGTCCCCTTTAGCAAGTTGTTGATCATTTTTTATGATTTTCTTACATCACTCTCATTTCTTTTCCCAGTTTTCCCTGTACTTCTCTTATTTGATTTTCAAATTCCTTTTTGAGCTCTTCCATGATCTGAGACCAATTTATATTTGGATGTAGGAGCTTTGACTTTGTTGTCTTCTTCTAGTTGTATGTTTTGATCTTCCTTGTCACCAAAGTAAGATTCTATTGTCTAAACTTTTTACTTCTGTTTGCTCATTTCCCCAGTCAATTACTTGACTTTTAAACTCTTTAATGTAGGGGTCTACTCCTAATGTGGAGGGTGTACTTCAGGGTTTTGTGCAACTGTTTTCCAAGACACTTCTAGGGACCTGGAAGTTTTCAGTTCTTCCAATGTGGTAGATCGAAGCTGAGGTCTTTACTCCTCTCCTTGCCTGTGCTCTGGTCTGTGAATGACCACAAGCATTCTTTACTGTCCTGGAACCATGAGGAGGGCTCCCCTCCACTGTGACCACAAGCTCTTCTGTGCCAGTGCTCCTCCTTGCCCCAGGACTGCCACACAGGACAACAATCCAGGTTCAAGTATGGGCCAACCAACAGAATCCTGCCTTAGTGTTAATAAGGAGAACCCAATGATCTCCTTTTCACCAGTTGTTCAATCCTCTTACCATCTGTGAACTGAGAGCTCTAGAAGCAGCTGCCACTTCTGCTGCTGCCACTGCCACTCTGGGGCTGTTCTGGGGGCCACGACTGGTCTGCACTCATGTCTTAGCCAGGTCTGACAGTCCTTTTCCACTTACCTTCTATGTTGTCTTTAGTGTTTGTGGGTTTAGAAGTCTGCAAACTGCCTCAACTACCAGTGATTCAGTTTTCTGTTCTGGCTTTGCTGGGGCCTGGTCTGTGCTGGTGCCCATGTTGCACTACACTCCTCTCCCAGTTGAGCACAACAGACCTGTACAATCAACTACCAGGGTTGTCTTGGGTTGAAAATTTGTTTCACTCTGTCTTTTTGTGGGTTCTGCTGCTTTAGAATTTGTTTAGAGTCATTTTTTTACTGCAGGTATTTGGAGGGGTTTGGAGGAGAGCTCAAGCAAGTTCCTGCTTTTACTCTACCATCTTGGTTCTGCCCTAGGAGAGAATTTTTACTTCAATATCCTCCTTTGAAGATGAACCCCAGTCTTCTGTCTTCCTATAGTCATTTTCTATGATTGGGTTCTTTCTCCTTTGCCTGCTCTTTTTTTATTTTTAAATTTATAAGAACTTGCTTTTGTAACCATCTCTAGCCTGGAGTATGGGGGAATGCTGTCTCAGATCCTGCTTTAGTTCTATCCTCTGGCCTGGAATTGAAACCAAGAGTTCTGCCCTCCTGTTAGTATCCATAGCCAGCAGTGTTCCTGCCTCATTGCCTCTACACTCACGGAGTGTATGCTCATTCTTTCTTGCCCAGGGCTGTGTTTTGGCAGCATGCCTGGGCCTGGTGTCTCTTATCAGCAGAGATTCCCTCAATCTTTCTCTGCCTGACTTCCCACACTACACAGGAAGTGAAAATTCCTGTGGCTAGGACTGAGGCTGAGGCTACCTCCAGTTCCCCCCTGCCTGGAAGTATTTACACTTCGTAGGTTATGATTTGTTTCTTGTTCTCAAAGAGAACCATGACATCAGGGACATGACGTCATGACTTGCAATTGACTTTGATATGAGTGAGGAAAGGCTTGTAAAGTCAGCAACCTCATGTTCTCCAGAGCCATCTGGGTCCAATGGCCTGCCATCCATCCATCAGGACAACTGGACATGGCCCAGGATGCAGTGGGAGCCTTTGGCCCTTTTAAGCTAAGCCCTTTTCAGTTTCTCACTTTGAGTGAGGCAAAGCCCATTCAGTGAACAGACCTCTTTAAGAAGTGAGTCAAGGGTCAGTTTCTTTAATTAAAAAAAATGTATCTGGGAGGAGAATCCCTCAGGGTTGCTGACCAAAAGAAAAACAGTTACTATTTATATTCTCTCTGAGGTAGGAGGGCTTCAAAATAACCATTAAGTGGTTCTTAGACAGGGACCTATTGTTCAGTTCAGGGACCAAATCTCAGATCTTCTTTAGTTGTCCCAGGAGGACCACTGTTCTGCCCCAACTCTTGTTTATTTTTACCCTCTATGTGCACCCTAAAGTGCTGTTTTGTCTTATTTGTGGAGGAAATCTAGAGAACTGGAATTTTCTGACCTACTCTGTCATCTTCCCAGAATCTTCTTCATAGGACATTTTATTATGTAAAGGCACATTTCTCTGGGTTGGGAGTTAGAACTTCTAAATTCTAAACCAATTTATAGCTGAGTCAGAAGATCTGATGACAAGCCTCAGAGCAATAAACCAATCAGTCAACATGTATTTGCTGAGCCTCCTATAAACCAGCCTCTGGGGTAAGTGGTATAAGAGGTTCAGAGAAAAATAAGATATAGTTCCTGCCCTAGAGGTTCTTGAAGAGACAAGATTAACACATAAGAAATAATAAGACAGCACCACAAAGTACCATATAATTAAGTTCTAAGTGATATGTCCAAAAAATTAATGGAATAGGAGTTCAAAGAGGGAGAGATAACTCTGGAGTATTTATGGATTGCTTCATGAAGAAGATGGGACTTGAATGGGGCTTTGATGGATAGTTGTGACTTGACTAGGCAGGGAGGAGAGGAGAGGACATCTACAGCTGGGGAAGCATCATGAATGAATAAATTAGCATGGTGTGCATGGGGAACAGAAAGTGAGACTAAAGTAAAGAGCCATTAAAAACAGTTGGAAATAAGGATGATTAAATAGATTTTGGCTTTGACCGCAGAGGAGCTTAGAATGAATGCCATAGATAATGGGGAGCCATCGTAAGGGCTTGAGCATGAAATTGAGATGATCAGTTGATTCAAGTGGTATCAAGGAAAGATTGGGCTGGAGGATGGATTTTAAGTGATGGAGACGGGAGGATGGAAAGCCATTTGTGGGACTCTTGTAGTAATTCATACTTGGAGGAATGTGAGGCATCACTAGTAATAATATTAATAGCACAGATTTAAAACATCTACTGCAGATTAGAAGCTACTTGCAAGGAGGAATTAATTAGTAGTGCTTAATAAATGCTTCTTTATTCACTCAGAGTCGATGAGAGGAATGAGGCCAACAGTTTTGATCTGAAAGACTGGAAAATTAGTGGTGCTATTAATAGCAATGGGAAGTTGGGAAAGGGAGACAATTTGGGAATATGAAGACGATGGTTACTCACTTTATAGAAGCCAAAAAGAATTGATTTTATATGCAGTTTCCCCCCAAAAGTAAACTATTTCAGATTATACAGAGCCATTCCTGGTGCTACATTCTAGCGTGGATCTTGTTAGACGCTGGGAGGAAGCACCATTCTTTTGGTTTCAGCCACTATTTCTGGGATTTCTAAAGTCAATTTCAGTGGCTCTGTTTCAGAGGGAGGGAAAACAGTAGGTAGCAGGTACCACATCAGTTTCAATCGAGAGAACTGCTCAAAACGGTCCTGTGCAACAGTAAAACCAACTACCTGGGAAAACAACCAATCTTACCTTAATCTCTCCTACTCTCTAGTAGATTGTTTTTGGTGAATTTCCTCTATCTTTTCTTTC
Source organism: Potorous gilbertii (assembly GCA_028658325.1). Classification (NCBI taxonomy): domain Eukaryota; kingdom Metazoa; phylum Chordata; class Mammalia; order Diprotodontia; family Potoroidae; genus Potorous; species Potorous gilbertii. The sequence continues at coordinate 222,522,150 of CM053771.1, read as the reverse complement.
ATTACGTTGCCTCAGAAGATTTAAGGGTGAGCTCCTGAGGTGAATTCAATGTTCAACTTGATTCTCAGTCCTTCTCTGTATTAGAGGAATTTCTTTACTAGAACTCTTAGATGGTGATAGCAGTGAAGCACTCAAATTCAAAAAATTAAATGAGAAAATATATATAAAGTGCTTTACAATCTTTAAAGCACTATGTAAATGCTGGCTATTGTTACGACTGCTATAATTAGTATATACTGCTGATAAGTTGGATAAAGCATTTCTGGCTACCCTTAGAAATAGAAAAATAAGCAGATGTGAGCTGTCAATTCTTTTCTGAAAATGTATCTATTCAAAAGGTTCCTGATGTAAAAGAACTTGTTTGATTCTTCCTTTTTTTCCATTCATCTTCATCTGGCACAGTTGATAGAGTGTTGGATCTAGAGTCAGGAAAAACTGATTTCACATCCTGCCTTACACACTAGATTTGTGACCCTGGGCAAATAACTTAACCCTTGTTCAAGCTCATTTTCCTTACCAGTAAGATGGGTAAGATGGGGTTATAATGGCAGCCTAATAGGGTGCATGCACCCATACACAGGCATATATATGTACACATATATGTATATATAAACACACACATATATGTATATATTGCTCTTTAATATAATATATACTTCACTGCAATTATATACATGCATAAATATGCATTATATATGCTAATATATACTAAATTGCAAATCTTAAAAGCGCTATAAATGTTAGCTTTTCTGATTTCCTAGATATTTGAAAATTAGTCTTTTAAAATTATAAGATAGCAGGTCTTTGTCTTCCATTTTCTCTCATCTCATTCACTTCTTAATTCTTCATAGTATAGCTTCTGATCTCATCACTAAAATGAAACTGTTTCCTCCAAAGTTTTCAGAGGTCTCCTACTTGCCAAATCCAACGGACTCTTTTAAGCCTCCTTGCTTCTTTTGACATATTTTTATCCTTTGGCACTATTGACCATTCTCCCTTTTGGTATATTTTCTCTCCTCTTTCCTTGGTTGGATCACTATCTATCTCCCACCTCATACCTGTAAACATACCCCAAGTCCAAAGTAATCTTCTTTTACTATCTTTATACCTTCCCTCTTAGTCATCTTATCAGCATTCATGAGTTCTATTATCATTTTTATGTAATGACTCAGATTTAGAGATCTGGTCATAGGTCCCTTCTTGAGCTCTACTCCTGTTAATACCACTTTCCTATTGGATATTTCCAGTTGGATGTTCTGCAGGTCCAATAAAGTCAGCATGTCTAAAACAGAAATTCCTTCTGAACTTCCCTATTTCTGTTAAGGGCACCACCATCCTTCACCCAAGTTTTCAGTCTCAGTGTCATCCTCATCCTTTTCCTTCTCCCCACCTATCCATTCACTTGCCAAATCTTGTTTTTAACTGCACAGTATCTTTTGCATGTGACTCCTTCTCACTCTACCCATGGCTTTAACCTCACTTTATTTAGGTCCTCATCACCTCTGTCCTGGAGTATTGCTAAAGTCTTCTACTTAATCTCCCTGCCTGAAGTCTCTCACCCTTCTCCACTCTATTCTCCATTCCAAAGTGATATCCTTAAAGTAGTGACTTGTCAAAAACTGGATACATCATTTGGAATGCCACAGAATCAGATTAAAATGTAATTGGGAAATATTTAACAAAATAAAGAATAAAATATAGATAGCATTACATCTTAATGCTATATTTTATAATATTTAATGTAATTTAATGTGGTCCACAGTGCTCCTTATGTGTGGGTCCCATTTCTATCTGAGTTTGACACCACTGTCCTAATGTTCAAATCTGATCCTGACTCAAGAAGCTTTAGTGGCTACCTATTGCCTCTGGGATAAAATACAAATTTTGTTGGCATTTAAAATTGTTCACAACTTGACTCTAACCTATCTCTTTGGACTTACTACACTTTACTCTTCATATATCTTTTGTATTCCAAGTTACTTACTTGTCTCCTTCATAAGAAGGTATACTCTTTGAAGGCAAGCAGTATATATCCTCAGTGCATGTCACAATATCTGGCACATAGTAAGTAATTACACATTTGTTTATCAACTGACCTATAATCTTGGACAACTTACCTTCTTTGGAGCTCATGTTCTTCAACCGTAAAATGAGGGGATTATGATGCCCTGTAAGGCCCCTTCCAGATCTAAACATATGATTCACTATGATTAAAAGAAGTTCTGTTATCTCCTGCCTTTGCACCAATTAAGAACACCACTGTCTCACGTACTGAAAGGTACATACTTGAAATAATGGGCATCTTGTAAATAATTAAATCATATTCATTTTACAAACACTCATGATTTGATGTTGAAAGCTAATCCAGAAGTAGTTAGAGATTAGAAAACATATTCGACCTGACAGAGCCATAAGGTTTTCTAAGATGGTAGCCTGCCAAGATTTTTAATTTTCTGTGCCAGGTACTGTGACTAGCCACTAGAGCTGGAAAAATTGGGTCATCAATTTTCTTATTGATAATGGCATAAATTTTCTTTCTTAGTAAACTCAATTAGTATTATAACAATGGATGAGAAGTTCTCAAACTCACTCCAGTCCATAAAAGACTTAGTTGCCCTATAATTGCATAGTAGAAAGCAAGGAAGTACTTTCCTAATCTTAAAGGTACCATTCAATGTTTAGTTACATGGTTGTTTGGTGTTAAACGAGGGCTATTTTTCTGACAGGAAATTGCTTATAATAATTTAATTCAGCTAGAGTATCTAGGTTCACCTAGAGTTTGTGAAATAAATGTCAAGAACTTGAGAAATTTATATGACTTGTCACTTTGTTTAACGTATCTTCAGGCTCGGCTAAGAGTCAATGACTTTCTGAGGCAGCCTTATTCAATTCCCTTTACAGGATCAGTTTGAAGTCTGCTTCAATATTTTGATAGACGCAGTGTAATATGTTTTCTTTGTCACTTCCAGAAATTAGACTGTTCTTACAGAGTTATCCTAGTTAAGGAGTAGGAGCAAGAGCCTTTAAGTTCTTCCTTTGACATATCCTATTAGTGTGATTATGGGAAAGTCACAACCTCCTAGTGTCACAGTCATTAAGACTATATATTACAGAAGAAAGAAAGAAGGAAACAAACATCGAATAAATGTTTATTATATGGTGGGTGCTTGACAAATATCATCTCATTTGATTCTCCAACAACTCTTGGAGGTAGGTGCTATTAATATTAATTTAAAATTAATTATTAGTATTAATTAGAAAATTTAAAAGAAGATTTAGGGACTGTAAGGGACAATAAACTATGGGAATAAGGTTAAGGTCTTGGTGAAAGCCATTTCTTCTCTCATGTGGTATAACATAGTAGGAGGAGGATTGCATCTGGAGTTAGGAAAAGATGAGAATGAATTCTTGCTCTGATTTTTATGAATTGAGTGAACCTGGGCAAGTAACTTAACCTTTTTAATAGTGCCTTGGTTTCCTCTTGTGCAAAGTATGTTTGTGTGAGAAGTCAATAATATTGCATTAGGCAATAAATAAACTTTAAAGTTCTATATAAACATGAAGTATTATTCTTATTCACAGCACTAAGCCAGGGCATTCAAAGAATAAGTAGGAAGGTGCTTATTTCATTTATTCAACTACTTTTTTTTTCTTCCTTTCTCAAGGATAGATGTAGGATTAGAAAATTTCTAAAAGCTGTACAAGGTTAATTTTATATGCAAGCTTTGAAAAAGAGCTAGTCAGGTTTATTTTCTTTGTGTATACATAATATATATTTTTGTATAGTTAGAGATATAATCTTGTACCCACACATTCCTTGTTTCCTAGTATGAATCCAACTTGGTCATAATAAGCTGTTTTCTGAATATATTGGTGTAATCCACATACAAAGATTTTATTTAAGATTTTTTTGCATCGATATTCATTAAAATTAAATCTACAATCAACTCTCTCTGCTTTCTTTCTCTCTGGATTGAAAATCAGGACCTTGTTTGTGATATAAAAAGAGTTTTGTAGAATGTCTTTCTTATCTATTTTTAAGAATAATTTTTCATAGGGTAAATATTAGTTGTCCTTTAAATGTGAATCTTTCTGGATTAGTTTTTTTTTCCTTTTAGGATATTCTTTCCGAGATCAGGCTGTGCTAAAAATGATGCCATTTTAGTACAGCTTCCCAAATCTCCACAGCTTTTGAAAACACAGGTCACCTCAATGTCATGATGAGAAAATGGAAGGAGAGTAAGGGGAGTTTTCTGCATATGCTTTTTTTAAGCTAAAAATAATCATGTAAAATTCATTCATCCATCCATGCATCCATGCATCTATGCATCCTTTCATCCATCCTTTCATTCATTCATCCATTCATTCATTCTTGTCTCCCTCCAAAGAATGGAAATTCCTTGAGGTCAGTGACTGTTTCATGTTTATCTTTGTACTTACAATGCCTAGTATACTTCCTAGGCAGTAAATAAATATTTGCTGATGGATTGACTCAACAAATATTTGAGTATTTACTAATCATAAGATGTGATGGTAAAGGAATGATTAGAGCCAGCTTCTATAGTCTAGGAGCTAATGATCTAATTGGGTAGTTAGATGAGTACACAAAGAGTACAGTACAAGTCACTATATATCATATGATTGGTAGGTACAGATATATCTAATTGGTATGCAACAGAGGAAGAAGAAATCATTTTCCATTGTGGTATTCAAGGAAGCCTTCATGAAGAAGGCAGGTACTGATCTGGGCTATGAAATATCAATCATATTTTGATGGGTAAAAGTGGGAGGGGTAAGAGAGTATTTCAGGCATCAAGGATTTTGTAATAGCATAATGTTACTACATATCAACAAATCTGGGAATATTAAAGTTATTTTCTTTATTACATATAAATACTTTTGTGTTTTTGTACCAGATGAAATTATTTTTGGCTAGAGAGAGTAACGCATTCATGGGACCATCTATCACAGTGGATAAAGTGTTTGACCATGAGTCAGGAAGTTCTAAATTCCAATCCTGTCTGAGACACTTAATAGCCATTTGACGCTGAACAAATCAATTAACCTTTCTAAGTCAGTTTCCTTATTTGTAAACTGGGGGTAATAACAGCATCTACCTCCCAAAATTGTTGTGAGAATAAAATAAAATTATATTTGTAAAACACTTTGTGAATCCTAAAATACCAAATAAGTGCTAATTATGGTGATGACGAATGAAAAAATTACACATCCAACATTGAAGTAAAGAGTTCATTTCTATAATCTCAGGTTTATTCATTTTATATGTTAGGACACAAAGGAATCAAGAGGAAAGAATAAAAGAGAGAAAAATAGAAATTCTTGTTCAAAATAGACCTAAATTAAACAAATTTTAATTAAGACAACATGTAGAGCATAAATGATCCATCTGATTTATTCTGGAAGCCTTTGAAACAACACAGAGATCACATATCCATGGATTTTGGAACAATTCTTTAGAGCAGAGTGATAGACTCTGTATTAGATTATCAGAAATGCTGATTGCTTCAAACTCCTGTAATAAATGATTATCATTTTAAAGTAGTTATTATACATAATTATTTTGTTTAATTTGTGCTTATAATTTTATTTTCTAACATTTAACCACAACTGATCTGCATGAGAGTGAGTAGTCAAAGGAATAATCTTAAAGAAAAATCAATAAATTTATTGAATTGACAATGCCATAGTAGAAACTTCCCTCTCTCTACCCCGCCATATGCATGTAGCCATCCTATATTTATAAATCAAATCAAATAATGAATTAAATAATATCAGGACAAAGAAAGCTATGGATAGAGCATAGAACTAATTGAAAAATATGTAGTGGCAGAGAGGAACTCATTTGCCAGCTTTAGGTCATCTTACACCTTGTCCCCTCTGTAACCATGATGGAATAGGCCATCTTCATCAAGGTATTCCAAAACCAGTGGCCCCTACTGAGAGAACCAAACTACCATTGTAATAGAATGAAAGTAAACAAACTTCTGCTGAAAACAGTACTAAACAAAGCAGAAAGGATTATGTAATTTGAGTCCCACAGGAACAGCATTCCTTCTGGTGAGGTAACAGCAAATATCATCAGATGTTTCCCCACCCAGGTCCTTAACTTTGCCTTCAAGGATAAATATAAGCAGGTGTTTTAGGAAGGAGTTTAAGAAGGATTTTGCTGGTAATCTTGTCTCTGGTAGTGTCCCTTCTCTCTGCTTTGTCTAGTCCTTGGATTTGGGAGAACCTACTTGGCAGCTGATGTTGGGAAATCTGGTCTCAGAGATAATTCAAAGACCTGTGAAAGTGACTTGTGAAAAATCACCAAGTCTAATAGAATTTGTGGCTTGTATCAAAGTTTCAATGTCTCAGATACTGAAGCAGTCTATTTTGGAATCTATGATACAGAGAAAAGATACGTTCCCAAATCCTAAGGACAATTACATTGTGATAAGTTGGATAATTGCACCAACAGTAACTGCTGATCTCATCCCTTTGATGCAGTAAGGTGGTCAGTGATGCATTCTGAGCACAAAGGGGTTGATGTCAAGTATACTGGGATGATTGAGTGATGGAGAAAGATCACTAAAGATGAGGACAGCAAAGCTTTCTTTAAGGTGCGTGGTCCAATGTTCTTAGAGGCATGGGTGGAATTTTTGTGCTGGTCCTGTATGATGAATCAAGTAATTTAAGAACTTACTAACTAAAAATGGAAATGGTGAATATAGATCATATAGATTATGTAGTCATAGTTAGCATTTTTAACCCTTGATCTTCAAGATATTCCTATTGTTTTTATCCAGTTCAGATCCCTTTGGAGAGGAGTCAGGGAAAGCTCCTAGAAAAACAGACTCATTTATTCTGATCTGTTGTTCATACAATGGAACTGATGATTCAATATACTGATTTTATTGGTTTGGAGAAAACAATAATTACTGTTGGTCCAAGAAGACAAATCAACTTAGACCATCTAGTTTAAATGATGCTTTGTAGGACCATAAATTTGCTGTTAAGCAATTATTTTTAAAAAATCCTGTCTCCCATTTGTACTTAAGCATGATATATACAATTTTGCACAACTGGAAACAAACACAAAAGAAAATACCATGTAGCACATCATTATTACAGGGATTAAGACATATATAATAACTGACATTTACATAGTGCTTTAAAACTGGCAAAGCCCTTTGCCTTTATTATAATTTCTTATCCTCACAACAGTGAAATAAATATTATCATTCTCACCTCACAGAAGAAGAAAGTTAAGTGCTTTGCTTAGGGTCACAGAATTTAGTATCTGAAAGCAAGATTTAAATTTGTCATCTTTACTGCAAGTCCAACCATCCATTATGCCATATTTCCTTTCACATACCTAGGGTCAAACCATGTCCTGTGAAGTATTAAAAGCTAGACACAATCTTTCAAACTAGATACAACTATAATACTAGATACAACTAGATACAACAATAATTTATTAAAACATGTTTTCATGACCGGTGAGCCATCTCCCTTCTCTACCTTACCCGGAACTCTTTAAAGCTACAGGGATTATTTCCTTCCTTTTATTTGTATCCAGACACCTAGTACAGTGCTCAATACATGGTAGTAAACAGTTTCTAGTTGATGATTTGTTGTTATAAATGGGGTCTATTCTATGTAGAATTCAGTGAATATGAATAAAACGTGTTTTTTTTTTTTTGAGAGGGAATTCTCATTCATCACAGTACTTCCATCTCAGAAAGCAGTGTGAAAGGACTTAATGAGTATGGAGGTTGAGTGACCCCCTTAGGTCCTAGTTATTGGTGTAGCTGGAGGGAAAAAATCTCTTGGTATCGTGCTGCTGCTGCTTCATGTCTTGATCTCACCAATAATCTGCCTTTGGAGCGGTTGTGAGAAATTTTATAGCACTAAATCCATCATTAAAAAAAACCCAGATATGTCAAATGATATAGGTGATCTACTTAATTTTGTTATCATCTAATTGCTTCCTTCAAAAATAGTTACTGAAGGTTGAGTGGAAACATTTTCAACCCAGGAGACTTTAAGGTTTTTATTTTTTCTTTTTTGATATGAAACATTTACTTCCAAAGATGCATAAATATCTTGACTAACATTCAACATTGTCCTGCTTAGAACTGATGTGAAACTATTCAGTGTAACAAATGGGGGATGGCTCTCTCTCTTTTTAAAATAAATTTGACTTCATTGCCTGTATATTTGAGAAATAAAGTCTTTATCAGAGAAACTGACTATTAATCCCACTCTCCCCCTCCCCCCAATGATTTCCTGCTTTTCTTTTCTTTTCAGCTGTATTTGTTTTGTTTGTGCAATACCTTTCTTAATTTCATGTAATGAAGTCTTCCATCTACCTCCTGCCAGGGCCCGGCCGCTCCGGCCTCCTCTTGCTGTCACGCGATGGGATAACGGGTGGGAAGGGGGTCCAGGTATCCCCTGTGAGATGAAGACCCAGCCAGGGTCAGGGGCCGGGACACGGCCTCGCCTTGCAGCCAGTTCCTTCCCCGGTATCTCACGACAGTCATACCTGCTCCCTGGGGTCGCTGGTGAGCAGACGGGAGTTTTTATTTCCCCCTTTCTCTCCCTGCTCCTCCTCCCCCCACCCTCGTTTAGCCAAAATGAAGTTCCATTCATTCGTGACCTCGGACCGGAGCAAGAAGCCCAAGAGACCCTTCAATGCGCCCTCGCACAGCCGGCGCAAGATCATGTCGACCCCGCTCTCCAAGGAGCTGAGGCAGAAATACAAAGTCCGCTGGGTGCCCGTTCAGAAGGAAGGCGAGGTTCAGGTGCTTTGTGGACACTACAAAGGTCAGCCAATTGGCCAGGTAGTCCAGGTTTTCAGAAAGAAACACGTAATCTAATCTACATTGAGCGTGTGCAACATGAAGAGGCTAATGGCCAACTGTCCATGTGGGAATTCGCCCCAGTAAGGTAGTTACCACCAGACCAGGACTGGACAGAGATCGCAAAAAGATTCTTGAGCATAAAGTCAGATCCCAACAAGTTGGAAAGGAGAAGGGTAAATATAAAGAAGAAACTATCGAGAGGATGCAAGAGTAAAATGGTCTCTTGTACAGTTATAACTAAAATAAAAAAATCATTTAGTGAAAATTAGCCATTTTACTTCAGGCAGTTCTTTAAGGGCACAAATTTCAGAGTATTCTTCAATCTGCATTAGCAGAAGAAATTTGCTCATGAGGAATTCCTTCCAGCAATGAATTCAGAGGCTTAGAGAGAGAGAGAGAGAGAGAGAGAGAGAGAGAGAGAGAGAGAGAGAATCCTGTTCATGTAACCATTATTATGGTCTGATTCCCATCTAGAACCCAGAATTCCAAGTTTTTTCACAGTATGTAGATAAGAATTCTAAAGAAAAGGGAGAAAGACTTTATTAGCCTCTTAGAATTCCTGTTTAGAATATTCTTGTTCCTTATGCCTAACAAGTATGGAGAACTCTGGCTTCAGAGTAACACTTTAAAACCATAACCATTAAGAGTTTTCACTTCTGCTCCTGGAGTCCTTCGGTCTTTTTTTTTTTTTTTTAATCCAAAGTCAACTTTATTAAAATTAGGCTTTTTTTCTTCCTTTGAGGGAGATGTTTTACTTTAAAGTTCATTGCACAATACTGGCTTAATGACTGGAAGTGTAGGCTACAAATTGTTCAATAGCATCAAGTTCATGGGTTAGAAAATCTGATCTTTTGTTAATTGGGGAAGATTGACAATATTCTCTTTTAAGGTGGGATTTTAATATTTTAACTTTAACTCCTCCATCTTTTGGTTTCAAGGATAACACTGATACTTTTTTTTCCTAATTCAGACATGATATTCCTCTGGTATGTGATGAATTTGTCATGATTCTAATAATTGTGCAATATTTTAACAACAGTGAATGGATTTGCCTTATCTAATCCTAGAACCGAAAATGGTAAGTCTTCCTTTTTGAGATTAGAATAGTAGATATTTCTTTTTCTAACTTATCTTGTTTGTAAGAGAAAGTTTGAAGGGATTCATAAAACTAATCAAAAATGGATCCCAGTCATTATCAAGAATGCTGTAATATAATGGTCAAATGTGACTTTCTTGGTATAGCCTTCAACTGATGCCCTATATAATCCTAAAGCATCATAGTAACTGGACCTATGAGGAATGGAGGAGCTTGCATTTCATACATATTTTTTTTCCATCTGGTATTGGTTCCTGCTTAGTATACTAGTCAACTGTGCTCACCTGGGTGGTGACATCTCAATCCATTTGACAACTAAAGTGAAACTTGTTAACCTTGAGTCTCCCATCTAATATGAGAGAGGGAGAGCATCCCTTGCTTTGTCAACTGGACAATTGCATATTTCATCAGACAACTTGATTCTTGAAAATTTCTCGTAGTGATCCAAATATAACAGGGCATGGTAATTGCTCTGTGGTAAAACCATTTAAACACTTTGTTTAACAGCCTTGCTAAATTATATTTAGATAATATTTAGAAGAAGTTTGTTTAGGAAGAGGCATTGGCCCTTTTAGAAAATAGATTTGGCTCTGAACTGTTATTTCCCTAACACAAAACTTGTGTCTGAAACCTGGTTTTGACGGTTGCTCAGGAGACCACTTAGCATCTGGTAATCACTGTTCCAAGGGAGAAATGCTTTTCTTTCTTTTTTCTTAAAGAAGAAACTTGAAAATGATTCATTTCTAATTGAGAAAAGACAGTCTTGGGATTTCACACAGGCAACGAAGAGATGCTTTTAAGAGTCAAAATTTCTATCTGTTTTGAAGAAGAAAAACATGCAGAAACTCTTAGGGCTCAGCAAAATGAGTGCAGTAATCAAAAAGGCGGGTTTTGCTGAAAGCCATCAAAAATAAGATTCCTATTTGTATGAGATAAAAAAAAAGCCTTAGGCATTTAAAGATCAAGCTTTTAAAACCTAGAACTCTCCAATATGAGCCCCTCTAGGGGTTTTGATTATATCTTACAAAATTTGAAGCCGGTTGAGAGATATTCTATTCAACACTGGTGATAACACAGGTTAGATTAAATAAAAACTAAGATTCAATGAGAAAGACATTAACTTATGGGTAATACTTTACTACCTAATTCTCTAATACAAATTATTATATTTACGTCTATTTTTGAGCTGGAAAAGGAACACATGAATGAGAAAGAATGTTGAACTTTCTCTTTTAACCATCTCTGTAGGAAACCTGGTTGGGGAACTGTGAAGATGTATTTCTGTGATGCTGGGTAAGTCACTTCTCTCTTCTGGGTCTCATTTATCTTGTTTAGGAATGGAGGGAGATAGCCTTGATTCTCTAATTTCTTTTCCATCTCTTTCTGATATCTCGTGGACTGCTACTTTACAATCTTGACACCATGACTGATCTGGTGGTCCCATTTCCTCTTTGAATGTGAAGACCTTAGACGAAATGAGCAATTTGTTGAGAGCTAATGTTTAAAACCTTGGAATAAAAACCTTCGTATGGTCTATTAATAATCATTGAAACATGAATGCTTTTAGATTTACAAAGTGCTTTATTTGCATTATCTCATTTGATTCCCATAATACTTTATAAAGTGGATATTATTATTTCCAATATATAGATAAAGAAACTGAGCCTCAAAGAGATTAAATGACTTGCTCAGGGTTATGCAGTTAGTAAATATATGATGTGAGATTTGAACTCAATTAATCATTACAAAAATGTGGTACCTACTATGTGCTACACACTGTACTAAGCATTAGTGATACAAAGACAAACATGAAATAGTCCCTCCTCTCAAGGAGTTTACATTATGGTGCATTGGGGAGACACTAGTCTCTGCCTGACATTGTCTAGTCAACTTCCCACTATACCACCTTTTATCAATCAGTCACTAGTTTCTCTTCTACCCCAGTTTTTTCTTTTTCTAGGGACAGTTTCTGATGGTGTTCTCCACTGTATTAGAATTTCTGACAGGTATGCGACGTAGAATACAAATATTGATGTGGAAGAAGGCACTCAAAATTCCAAAGAAAGCCTTTGCCATGGAACCATTGTACCCATTTCCTGGGATCCCTGGACAGAACTGGAAATCACTGTAGAAATGCAGGCCTTAGCAATGCCTTTGACATTGCACAGTGCAATTCCCAGAACAAATAGTGGGAACCTGGCACTCAGATCTCTTGTGCATTTTATTCCTAACAATGGAAAGACATTTATTGATTAGAGGAGGCATTAATTATAAGGTGTATGACATTTGATATTGGTAGCAATGCTGAATAGAGAAAATTTCTCACTTGGAACTTTTTACACTGATTAAATCACAGATAATACTTTTAAAAAATGAAACTATTTGGTGAGCACTCCCTCCACCAATGGCTACATCCCAAGTGAGCTCCTTCCCAACTTGGTCTTGCCCGTGTGTGTGTGTGTGTGTGTGTGTGTGTGTAGTATCTCTCCCTTTCCATTATGGGATGGTATATGGGGGATACAATCCCCCCAGTATAACATTGTATTTCAAAAGTTTCTCTGTTTACCATCTGAATTTGTCTTCAAAAGCTGACTTGGCTTTGTGTTTTTTTATCCTTGCCTCAGATACACAAAGTGTCAGTTTCAATTCTCTATTGGTCCACAAATTGCTTAGAGAATTTTTTTAAATTCACAATTTAAGAACATTTGGATAAAAGTAACTCTGAACAATATCCAAAGTAGCATAGGAAATTTCGGGTTAAGGAATGGCATATTACTATAACATCTTTTCCTTAGCACTGTGTTAAAAAAAATGAAACTATATTATATTTTATAGGATAAGACTGAAATTTCAAGGTATAAAAGCAAGGACCCTGACATACAGAGGAGGGCCTGCTATCACAGGTTCTTTGATCTGCTTTTCTGAAAGGAAAGGCAGCTTTTGAGTGGGTCAGTAATCACTTTAATCAAGCACATGTAGCATTCATTTAGTTCAGGGGGAAAAGTCAGTGCCCTGAGCTTCAGAGAAAATACAGAGAAATCAAAATCAAAAGACAGAACTTCCAACTGTCTGACAGTAAGCAATACATACACCACAAATCAACAGACAGATAACTGTCTGGTCATACATACATAGTTAACAGACAGAGAAGCATGAACACCTGGGTTTTCAAAGCTGGAAGGGGTGGGGCGGGGCAGATGCTTAGTGACTTCCCTGAGTCTCATCCGGCATGCAAACCTTCTTCCAAAAACTAAACCCCAAAGTAAAACCTCAACTCTGAGTATTTACACATTTTCCAGAGCCAGAGAGCATCATAACCCTTGAGAACCACTACCTCATTAGAAATTAACAAAAAGTATGGGCCTTCCTACAAATCTCCCCTAATCAAACTTCCCTTAATGGGCAGGCCCATGAAAGGATGGGGAAATCTTCTTTAATCTCATTAGCATTACACAAGGTACATCTCTTTCAATTTTTCTTTTATAGCACAGATAGTTTCTGTGTACAATTGTGATACTTGTCTTTACTACCTGTTCAAATTTCCTCTTGCCAATGATCCTTGTTTTTCTCATTCGGGAAGTACACATCTTAATGATACCTTAGATACTGCTGTGCCACGCCCTCAAGGCTCATTTCTGATCATTCTTGATCTTTCCATGAACCCTTCTTTAGCCATTCCCCTCTCTGTAGTCATGGAAATTCTACGCCTGATCTGGTTCTTGCTTCTAGAGATGCTGGTATGCTCCTCTTCCATAAACATGATTTTTGGAAGGTTTGCAAGCATACAGCAAATGTGTGGTAGGTGTGCTTACATGTGTAAGTTCTATGGGTTTCCAAATCCAGCCTCAGACACTTACGTCTGTGTATCTCTGATTCAAGGTTAAGCATAGATCTGAGATTATTTCCTCATTTGCAATATGGGGAAAATGATACCTGTGGTAGGTATCTTGCAGAGGATATTGTGAGGATCCAATAGCAGAGGGTTTGTAAAATGGTTTATAAACCTTAGAGCAACGCAGAGTGAAGTGAACAGAACCAACAGAACGATTTACACAATAATAACGTAATAAAGGCAAAGAAAATCGAAAGACCTCGGAACTCTGATGAATGTAGCGAACAATCACAACCTCAGAGGACCGATGACGAAGCATCTCATTGGAGAGATGGTGTTCTCAAGGTGCAGAACGAGACATATATTTTTGGATGTGGCCAATGTGGGCATTTGTTTTGCTTGACTAAATATGTTCATTACAAGGGTTTACTTTTTCTTTTTTTGGGGTGGGAGAGAGGAGAAAGGAAGTAGAAAAGAGAGAAAATGAATGCTATTAATTGAAAAAAAGTTATAGAAACCTGTCAGCAAACAAATAATAAACTTTAAAGAACTATATAAATGCTGGTTGTTGCTATTACTTCATTGGAAGGAGGAAACATTTCAAAATCAAGACCCAAAGTGTTATTACCTCCTTCTTTAGGCAGGTCGGATTGACTGAGCCTTTAATGGTTGTGAATATCTTGCAGGTTGTATTATATCAATATCTATGTTAGTGGTTCTTCAACTTTTGGTCTTAAACTTATTGAGAGCCATAAGTGAGTTTTGTTTATATAAGTTATATCTATCATTTCTTATTCTTATTAAAAGTTAAAACAAAAAAATAAATGTTTAGTTTATTTGAAACTAATAATAAATAAATTAAATTTAACACAAATTGTATATATTTATGAAATGTAACTATATTTTCCATATCAAAAAAATTTCATAGTGAACGACATCATTTCACATACTTTTGAAAATCTCTTTAATGTCTGGCTTAATCGGAAACAGCTGGATTTTAATATCTATTTCTGAATTTTGTCAGTTGAGATATATTGTTTTGGTTGAAGTATATAAAGAAAATCTGGCCTCACACAGATCGTTGGAAATGGGAGGAGTATTTTAATAGGCAAAAGATATCTTAGTATCCTGTTGAATATAGTTTTGACCTTCAGGGCTCTTTGGCCCACACTTTAAGAGCTGTTGTTCTATAGTGTAACCTTGTAGTTACATAGTAGATCAAATTCTTAATTCCTAGGCCATCCCTTTAATGTAGTGAGAGAATCAACTTGTTTAAAATGTCATTTTGTGATTATTATAAAATGATGTCAATATAAAAAATACAAATGAAGTTAAAAAAAAATAGACTGTGAGTCTCCTGCCTAATTATAACTTCAGGTCCTCTTTGAAAGAAATAAAAGGGGCTATAGAAATATATTTCCAAAGTCCCATAATAAAAATATACAAATATACAAAGGTCTTAGTTCAGTTTTAATAGACACTTACTAGCTTAGAGCCTATTAAATTTTAAAAATACATTAAGATTTTTAGGATACCTGCATAGGCTTGACCCAGAAGCATACTGGGAACATGAAATAACAAATTCATCAGGTTCTGCAAACTGCAGTGTCATGCTGTTATGATGAACACACTGAAAGAAATTACATTTGCTTTCATTTATATAGTGCATTGGTAATAAAAGGGAGTACTTTGAACCTATTGGGGAAAAGTGAAATGTATCATACACATTTTTTCATTCTTAATTCCTAATTCCTCCAAGGTATTTTATCTCCATTGTACTTTTGGTGTGTTTTACTTTGGTAGAAGTTTGGAAGTTTTATGGGTTTTTCCTGGTAGACCTTATTAGAATGTTGAAGGTGGGGAGAGGTTAGGTGACAAGAATGGAAGACATGAAAAGAGCTCAGCAATCATCTTTCCCTTCTCTGAATACAATGTCATAACTAGAAATTATTATGCCTGCAACAAATTTGGTTGAGCATGGGTGGGATGGTGATTTTAAAGAAGGTCAGTCTGATTACAGGCATAGTCACACTGGGAGATGTGACCTCTTGCCCAGAAAGTCCATCCTGTACCTTTGTGGAGGTTTTCTGGGGGTGGAGTTTGGGGATTGATGGAGAAGAGTAATACACTAATGGGATTCTGAGAGTGGTAGTGTAGGCTTGAGGAAGACTATACATTGGGGCAAGAAGATAAGGAGGAAATATTCTCTATGCCCACATCAAGGACCTGGGATAAAGCTCAAACTCCTTTTGTCGTATCATAGTTATAGCTCTCTCTCTCAGTAGCTTCCCTGAAGAGGCAGTGACTGACTAATGCTTAGTTAGATGACAAAATATTTACTCCAAAGTATGATTATTTGTGGAGAATTATTTGTTTTTATCTGATACAATGTGAGAAAAAACTACCCTTGCCTTCAAAGATCGCAGTGACCTAGTTAAAATCTCTCCATTTTCCATAGATTCTTTTTGTCTCCAAGCATTAAAGACAGAAATACTTTAGTTGAAGGGGCACTTTGGGCACATGGAAATATTTTGATTTTACAGGACTCTTTTCAAACTCCTGTATTACACAGTCCCTCTTCTTCAGACTTTAAAATGTTCTCTTAAATTGTGTAATCAGTATAGATCATCTCCTGTGATATATACATGATTTTGTTATATTGAACTGTTTTTTGGAATGTTATTCTTCATGTACAAGATGACTACACTCAGTTTTAATGGTTTAAATACCATTATTCAAAGACTGAAATTATACGATGATTAATAAACGTTTCACAGGCCTTACAGAAACTACCATCTCCTATGACACTCAGCAGCTCTTCATTCTTATAGAATTAGGCATTTGTAGATAAAAGATTAGTTTAAAACAATAGCTGAAGTTCTTAAAATATTTTTAAAATTTATTTTAATACATTTAATTTTTAAAATATAGTTAAGACTTTACCCACTATAAAAAGCATGGAAAAATTTAGATAGAAAATCTTTAAATCTGCTTAGTTTCATGATATTTAAACTTTTAGAAGATGCATGTAGAAAACAAATTCTACTGAAATTTATATGAAAAAACCCATTCTACACAATCTTGACTGCAGAGCATGAAAAAATACATTCTTCTTCTAGGTATACAGATCATAGGAAAAGGGGAAGGGAATAAACATATCACCGACTATGTATCAGGCACTGTGGTAGACTATCTTATTGATCCTCACCCCAATTTTACAAGGTAGGTGTTATTATCCCCAGTTGAAGAAACTGAGGCAAATAATGGTCAAGTGACTTGCCTGGGGTCACACAGTTAGTATCTGAAGCTAGATTTGAATTCAGATCTTCCTGACCCCAGACCTGGCATTCTATCCATTGTGCCAATTAGTTGTGTTCTGTGTTCTGTCCTGTCCTTCTCTTCTTCCTCTATAAAACTTCACTTAGTAATCTTAGGAGCTCCCAAGGATTTAACTAATATCTGTAGGCTGATGGTTCTCAAATCTACTTATACTAATCTGACTTCTCTGTTGATTTCCAGTCTTGAATCTTCAATTGCCTTTCAGACTTTTGGATATCTAGTAGACATCTTAAACTCAACATGTCCAGAATGAAAGTGATTGTCTTACCTATGAAGTCTCTCCTGTGCCTTCCAACTTCCCTATTAATGTAGAGGGCTACATCCTCCTCCTAGACTCACAATCTAGGTGTCATTCTCAACTCCTCACTATCTCACTGCCTCCTGCCTCTCCCATGTCCAATTTGGTACCAAGGCCCATTGATTTCATCTTTTCAGTATTTCTCAAAACATTTCCTTCTCTTCTCGGATACTGCTATCTCTCTGGTGTAGGCCCTCATTACCTCAGGCCTGGACTATTGAAATAACTTATTGATGGGTCTGCCTGCCTCCAGTTTCTCCTCATCCACTCTATTTAGATATCAAAAGGATTTTCCTAAAATGCAGTTCCAACCATGTCATCCCTAATCAATGTATTCTAGTTTTTAAATAGCCTCCAAGATCAAATACAAAACTGACTATTTGGTATTCAAAGCCTTTTATAATCTAGGCCTTTCCTACCTTTCTGTCTTTTTATACCTTACTACCATGTACTCTTCAATCCAGAGACATAGGCTTCCTGGCTATTCCATGAACAAAGCAATCCATTTCTCACCTTTGGACATTTTCTCAGGTTGTCTTTTATTCCTCTCTCTCTCTTCATCTCCACTTAGTGGCTTCCCTAGCTTCCTTTGAGTCTCAACTAAAATTTCATCTTCTGTAGGAAGACTTTCCCAACGCTTCTTAATTTTAGTGCTTTCTTTTTCTTATTTCCTATTTATATAGTATATTATTATTTGTAAAAATTTTTTTTGTTTATTATTTCTCCCATTAGACCATGAGCTACTTGAGGTCAGGGATGTATCCCCAGCATTTAACAGTGCCTGGCACGTAGTAGGTACTTACTAAATGTTTATTGGGTTGGAAGAAGCACCATGTACCCTGTCAGATGCTATTGCTTAGTTAGTTTAGCTTACCGGTTTTCTTTAAGAAAAAGTTCAGGGGGATGGAGACTGTGATATTTTAAAAAAGGCATCACTAAAAAAAATAAAAAAGAAAAAAAATCAACTGTTTGTTAGAGAGGCATATGGGAATCACATTGATGCTTAGTATCTTTCTTTGATTTAAAAGTTTTTAAAAGAACCAGAAAGATATCAAATCTATTCAGTTTTTTTTGTCTTTTGCCAAAAATACACCCTGGAATTTCAGGGAGTTAAACTAATTGAACAAAAGAAAAAGATCAAAGTAAACGTTTAGAATTTAGTTAGAAAACACATACAGGAAATTGAAGTAATTTCCAAAAGAAATAAAACTGCCCAAGCTATTGGGTGGGAAAGCTATGATGTTTCACTTTTCCCAGTTAGCACAGGGGTAGTCTCTTGGTCAGGGTAATATGGTTTTGTATACATATAGTCAAAGATTTTATTGGTCAAATAATATGGGATGCTTAAGGACCAATTGCTTAGCTTAAAATCAGCCTCTCTGGGCTTGGTATCCATCTCTGCTCTCTCAGACTTTCTGAGGCAGTATTTTGCAGTGACAAGAGTACCACATCTGAAGTGCGATGACCTGGGTTCAAAATCCCACCTTTTCCACTAATTATCTGTTACCTTGAACAAATGTATTCTCTGGGCCTCAGTTTCTTCATCCATAAAATGAGAATTGTGGCACAAAATGATCTCTAAATTCCTATATCTGAAAGCTGTAATTCTATCATCTAACTGCTTCATTTTCCCTTTTGTTTGTAAAGTGGAAAGAAGGGGGTTGTGCCATGGCATTTGACAGTTGTGCCTCCTATGCCATTCAGAACAGATGAAGGAAGGTTAATTTACAGTGACCAGAGCATACAATTATAGATGAGTCAAACAGTAGTATTAACTGCAGCCCTTTGTCCTGACTGCCCTGATATGGGGACAATAGGGATTTTCTTGACCTCTGGGGAAAGAGGTCTTACTCTACTTGAAGGAAGCTGACTAACATTCTGACCTCTTCAGACAATGATTTCCCTCCTCCCTCCACAATACATCTGTTTTTTCATTTTTCAACATTCATTTCCACAAAATTTTGAATTTCAAATTTTCTCCCCATCTCCCCCCTCCCCCACTCCAGGACAGCTTGTATTCTGATTGCCCTTTCCTCTAATCTGTTCTCCCTTCTATAACACAAATCCCCTGCCACCCCCATCCTTTTCCCTTCTATTTTCCTGTAGGGTAAGATAGATTTCCAAAACCCATTGCTTATATATCTTATTTCCTAATTGCGTGTAAAAACAACCCCTAACATTCATTTTTAAAACTTTGAGTTCCATATTCTTTCCTCCCTATCCCCCATTGAGAAGGCAACCAATTTGATAAAGAGTATATATGTGTGGTCATGCAAAATACCTCCATAACAGTTATGTTGTGAAAGACTAACTATATATTTCCTTCTATCCTGTCCTACCCTCCATTTATGTAGTTCTCTCCTTTGACCTGTCCCTCTATCAAAGTGTTTGCTTCTGATTAATCCTTACCCCAATCTGCCCCTTCTCTTATTCCCTTGCTTCCTGCTTTTCTGTAGGGTAAGAAATTTTTATACCCAATTGAGTGTGTATGTTATTCCCTCCTGAAGTCAAATCCGGTGAAAGGAAGGCTTGTTTATTCCCTCTCACTTTCCCCTTCTTCCCCTCCATTGTAAAAGCTTTTTCTTGCCTCTTTTATGTGAGAGGATTTACTCCACTCTGCCTCTCCTTTCTCTTCCTCCTAGTACATTCCTCTCAACCATCGCAATACACTTCGAGTCGTGCTTGACTGAACAAAATGACTCTTGGTAAATTATAGCTCATTCACTACCAGTCAACACTTATTTGAACATTTAAAAACTTCAATAGTCTTTCAAAAGAAGATTTCTATTTCATCTGAAACTGCATAGTGAAGAATGCAATCAGTTCTTTTACTACACAGTGGGCAAAGAGTTGGATACATTAAAAATGCTTATTATGAGAATGGCTGTTATTCATCTTATTCTTACCTTTTTTTAAGATGGAGTTCAGATAAAAAATAATCACAGAGAAATTGGCTACCCTGCTATTATTCTTTTAGATTTAACATTCTGCAGACTATTATAGCAGGGATGGGTAAAGTGATTGCTTTTCATAACTGAATAAAAATAGTGAACTATAAGGTCCTCTTCTGTAGGTTCTGGACAATTCAAGGAGCAGACAGAGGAGCATATGTATCTCATCCTATTCTAACATGGTTTGTAGTTCTTCTGTTAGACCTCTATACTTTGAAAACTTTTTACTCCATGTGCTTGGAGATTATAAGTATTTTCTGCATCTAATAAAAATTGTTTTAAAATTTTTATGGATCAATGTTACTTTGAAGCATTTGAAAGTAACTCAGTGGATAATGGTCCAATTCCACTACAACTTATTTATTTAAGCTAAAAGGATGTTTTGAGATCCTTATTTGTGCCATAGGGATTTATTGTTAGTTATAAAAAACAGCAAGCTTATGATGTATGTCTAGCCACTAGGGCATTTCTTGCTAAAATTTTTCAACCTGTGATGATGTGTTGAGGGACAGCTAGGTGTTATGGTGGATAAAATGCTGGGCCTGGAGTCAGGAAGATTCATCTTACTAAGTTCAAATCTGGCCTCCGACACTTACTAGCTGTGTGACCCTGGGCAAGTAACTTAACCTGATTTGCCTCACTTTTCTCATCTGTACAACGAGCTGGAAAAGGAAATGGCAAACCGCTCAAGTATCTTTACCAAGAAAACCCCAAACAGGGTCACAGAGAGTTGCGCATGACTGAAATGACTGAACAGCAACACCAAAATATTGTTTTGAACCATTTTTATCATGTTTTTTGCATAATTGTCATTGTACTAATGGGAAGGATGAGATGCAACCTGTATTCCCATTCCCTGATTGGCTGATCACAAGCTTCTTGCTGTCAGGCTATAGATTCCCTTAGTCCCACTCTGTAACACCATGAGTCTAGGAGCTGAAAGGACAAGAATGTCTCTGATTGTGACAAAAGATTTGGAAGATGGGGGAACTATTTTTAAGTAGGAGTAAAGAGAAGAATCTTAGAATTATATGATTAGAAGAAGCCTTAATGATAATTTAGAAAATCTCTCTACCTAAAGCATGACCTGTTGAGGTATTTCAAATATTCTTATTTTTAAACACTGAATTATTTAAACCTTGATATAGTTTTTGTGATGCTTCAATGAAACTCACTTCTTCTTCAGATACCAGATGGATTATTATGTATATTTTTACCCAGTATCACATATTTTACTTTGTGTGATGCTGTTTAAAATTGCTTAAGATGAGACATTTTCCGTCTGAAATCTGAAAATACTAGCTTAGAATAGAGGAAATAATTTGTCAGGTTTTGCTAATTTACTTTTGGCAATATTCATTTTACATTACTGAGTGCATCAATTCATTTGAACAGAGAGGTTATATTAACTTCAAATACATTTTACAAAATATTGCAAATAAATCTGGTTCTTTTCCCTTAAAAATCTAGCATAGAATCATACATTTAGAATTGGAAATAGCCTTAGAGATCATCTGATCCAACTGACAAATGAGGAAACTGAGTTTCAGAAAGGTAATGTGAGTGGTCCAAAGTCATCCAGGCATCAGAACTGAGTTTCAAAGCTAGGTCTTCAGATACCAAATCCAGTGAGAACTTAGTATGTGTTGAGAAAGAGTTTGAGGCCTGGCTTCAGGAAGACTCATCTTCTTTAGTTCACATATGGCCCCTGACATTTACTAGCTATGTGACCCTGAAAAAAATCACTTAATTCTGTTTGCTTCAGTTTCCTCATCTGTAAAAAGAACTGGAGAAAGGAATGACAAATCATTTCATTATCTTTGCCAAGAAAACCCTAAAGGGGTTCATGAAAAGTGGGACATGACTAAACACAAATCTTCCTTAAAAGTTTTTGTAGGCAATGCTGCTATGGAAATTCCTTTCTCTGAAGTAGATGACCTCCTCTCTAACTTACACAGTTACTTAGAATCCTGAGAAGTGACTTATCTAGGGTGGCACCACTAGTGTGTGCCAGAGACGAGATTTGGAGGCAGTTCTTTCCTGACTCTAAGGAAGACTTTCTATCAACTATGTTATACTTTTTTCTCTTCCTTTAACATGATCCTTTCCAAATATGATCCTTCCCTCAATTCCATTCTCTGTTAGCACTTCAGTTCCCAAAGATTATTTCACGAAAGCAAATCTCTGAATGCAGGAAGATGAGTCTTCTTGACTCCAGGTATAGCACTCTATTCCCTGTGCCACCTAGGTGCCTATTATATATACATGTTATTCAGTATATATATGTATATATTTATATATGCACACATGTACTCATAGATACACAAGTGTAGCATTATAGACACATACTTCTGGCAGATTTCTATGGTAAAAGTGTGTGTATGTGTCTTTAAACCTCTAAACAGGTACATGCCTCATTTGCTTGGATTTCATTTAACTTTGCTACCAATCAATGCTTCCCTCCCAAAGAAATCTATCCCCCACAGCAATGCTTCACTTTCAAATGTCAAAACATTCTACTTCTTGAAAGACCAGCTTCCTCTGTGTGCAAAAGGTCTTCCTTGGATTCACTCAGTGCGCTCTCCTTAGCATTAAAAAGTAAACAGAAACGACATATCCTTAAAATAACTATCTGAACTTCAGTCACCTGCTGCATCCCAGAAGTCTGCTAAATGAATGGACTGTCAAGCACCACACAGATGTGGGAATTAAAACTGCTGAACTTAAGATATTAAAGACAATATACTGAATCTTTGGGTCAGCTGCCAGCCACAGAGTTCACCTCCATGTTTCATGTGGCTACTGTGTCTTGGCATTCTCAGCAGCGATTTAAAACATTCCTTTGGAATAACACAGCTTATGTGCTACATGACTTAACCTCAGAGATTTCAGCTAGAACCCAATTAGTGCCAACATTTCTCTAGTTAGCTAGTGCATGTGGAACAAGAGGAAGTAAAAAGGGAAAAAAAGAAAAGGTTCACTTTCAGACTAGAGAAATGATCAGAGACTAATTATGTATTTGTAGGGCCTAAAACTCATTTCCTAAGAATCTGAGTACTAAGCATTGTTTACTCATTGCTTATAAGTAACATAAACCACTGGGACCAGAAAATTACTTTCTCAGCTTTATTGCCCACTATTCTCCTAGGCAGACCCCAGAAGATGTGTTTCAGTGCTTTTTAGCTCTGTGATCTTGGGCAAATGTCTTCATCTTTCAGGGCCTCAGTTTCCTCATCTGTGGAATGGGGATAATGAATCAAAAAACATTTATTAAGCATTTATTATATGCCAGGTGCTGAGGATACATCAAAAAGAACAACAATTGAATAGTTCCTGTTATCAAGGAGATAAAATAATATTTGCATTATCAGGCCCACAGAATAATTGTGTGCAAACCTTAGAGTTTATGAGTGATGGAAATGTGAACTGTTGTCAATTAATGTCCCAATCCTTGCAGGATTTGTATACACTGTTCTGAACATGATTTGAATATGCCTTTTGCCATGCATCTGCTCACGCCATTTCTCACAGTTTAATGTCCTTCCTGCTTCTGTTGTTTACACCAACCTTACTCATCCTTCAATCCCAGCTCACAGCTTAACTCCTTTGTGAAGTCTTTCTTGATCATTCCACCTCAGCATTTACTAAATTCCTATAGTACTTAATATGTCTGCTACTTGATTGGCACATTTTACACATTGCTTTAATTGTTTTTGAGAGGCAGTATAGTGTAGTGAATAGAGAGTTGGCCTTGAAATCAGGAAGATATGAGTTCAAATTCTGCTTTCTGATCCTAGGGCAAATCACTGAACTTCTAAGTCAGGGGAGGGGAATCTGCATCCTCCATGTCACCTGTGGCTCTCTAGGTTCTCAGGTGCAGCTCTTTGACTGAATCCAAACTTGACAGAACAAATACCCTTAATAAGAGAATTTGTTCTGTAAAACTTGGACTTGATCAAAGGCCACATCCATGAACCTGGAAGGTCACATGTAACCTCAAGGCCTCAGGTTCCACAACCCTGTTATGTCCTCAGTATTCAAACTCTTTGGTCTCAGGACTCAATTACCTTCTTAAAATTTGTAAGGACCCTAAAAAGTTCTTGGTTATATGGTTAAATCTATTGGTATTTACCATATTGGATACTGATAAAATTTAAAAATATTTATTAATTTATTTAAAGTAATATCAAATGTATATGTTAACATATATAACTTTTAAAACAAAAAGTATATATATTTTTCAAAACAAAAAAAAGTAAGAAGAGTGGAATTCCTTTCAATATTTTTGCAAATCTCTTAAAATGTCTGGTTTAATAGAAGACAGTTGGATTATCACATTAACTTTCCATCTGTTTTGCATTTAATCTGTTGAGATATGTTGTTTTGGTGGACATATAGAAAGAAAATCCAGCTTCACACAGATATATAGTTGGAAAAAGGGAAAATATTTTAATAGGCTAATCATGTCTTAGTATTGCGGTGAAAATAACTTTGACCTCAGGGGAACTGCTGCCCTAAATCTCTTTAAGACCATAAGTTACAAAGAAGATGCTGACCTTCATTAGAAGAAAGAATTCTTCATAGGCAGTTCCCTAAATCAATGAAATCACAGATTCAGTACTTCTCCCTTGAATTGTTAACACTTCTATGTGTCTATTTCTTATTTATAGCATCAGAGGTTAATAGATTTAGATTTTGAAACTACTTTACTTAGAGGTCATCTTACTTCCACTCTCCTCATTTCACAGATGAGAAAACAGGACTTGAGAGGTTAAGCATGGTCTCAGCTAGATTGTCAGGTTCTTACAAATCTCTTTTAGACTTGTGGATATCTACTGCAGGCCTAGTACTGTGCTCTGCTTTTTTTAGTAGTTTCTGGGTAATTTAATTATTTTATTAATAATACAGCATATTTATTAATAAAAGCATGACCATTTGACTCTCTCTCTTTTTCCCTAATTTATTTTTAGTTTTCAACATTCATTTCCACTAAATTTTGAGTTTCAAATTTTCTCGCCATCTCTCCCCTCCCCACACCACAAAACACTGTGCATTCTGATTACCCCTTCCCCCAATCTATCCTCCCTTCTATCACACCCCTCCCTTCCTGTATATCCATCTTTTCTCTTTTCTTGTACGGCAAGATAGATTTTTATACCCCATTCTCTGTATTTCTTATTTCCCAGTTACATGGAACAACAATTCTCAACATTTGTTCCTAAAATTTTGAGTTCCAACTTCTTTCCCTTCCTCCAAGGCAAGTAATTCAATATAGGCTATATATGTGTAGTTTTGCTAAAGACTTCCATAATAGTCATGTTGTGAAAGACCATCTAATTTTCCCTCCATCCTATCTTGGCCCCGCATTTATTCTATTCTCTCTTTTGACCTTATCCTTCTACAACAGTGTTTACTTTTAATTACCCCCTCCTTTCTTTTGCCCTCCCTTCTATCATTCCCCCACACTCCACTTATCCCTTTCTCCCCTACTCTCCTGTAGTGTAAGATAGATTTTCATACCAAATTGAGTATGCATGTTATTCCATCTTTAAGCCAAATGTGATGAGAGTGAGCTTCACTTTTCCCCTCTCATCTTTCCCTTTCCCCCTCCATTGAAAAAGCTTTTACTTGCCTTTTTTTATGCGTGATAATTTGCCTCATTCTCTCTTTCTCCTCCCAATATATTCCTCTCTCACCTCTTAATTTTATTTATTTAGATATCATTCCTTGCAATTCAACTTACCATATACATACATACATACATATATATACACACACACACACACACACACACACACACAGCCAGTTACTTGACTTTTGAGTCCTTTTCAAGGGGACGGTATACTCTGAGGACCTGTAAGTTCTCAGTTTCTCCAAGGTGGCCCAATCAAAGGAGAGGAGTGTATTCCTCTCCTGACCTGTGCTCTGGTCTGGGAGCAGGACTCCCTCTCCAGAGACTGTACTAGCTCCAGCACAGAAGCCAGTACTCCTTACCCCAGCACCTCCACTCGGGCGTGAGATCCAGATCAATTGCTCAATTCCCCCAGGGACTTTAGGCCAGGGCTCCAACAATGCAAGCTGCTGCTGCCTGAACTAGACAGCTGTGTTCCCTTCTCATCCAAGTGAGAAAGTTTTCTCACTGACCTTTGACATTTATGAGTTGAGGAATCTGGGACCCACAGTTGCTGCTGATGGTGTGATGCCTTGAACCTTGCTCCAGTCTTGTCCTTGTAGGTGCGACCCATTCTGAGCTGCACTCAGTTCCGAGCCTGTGCTGGGCTGCTGGCTGCCTCTCTTAATCCAAAAACCTGTGCTCTGCTTTTAGTTAGTGCTCAATAGAAACTTGTTTGGTAATATATTTGGGATCATTTGAATTTTTGGTTTTTCTCATTAGTACATGGCTATTTTATTTAAAAAGACATTCTTAAAGTTTTGTTTTTTTTTAATAAATTTATTTATTTAACTTTTTACATTCATTTTCACAAGATTTTAGGTTCCAGAATTTTCTCCCCATTTGT
>CM053771.1:222481211-222494749 GCA_028658325.1 Potorous gilbertii | reverse complement strand
TCTGTAATGGAGCTGCTGCTGAGCTCCTGCCTCCTCTGGGAGCCTCTGGCCACCTGCTGTCTCTGCCGCTGCCGCTGCCTCCCGAGGGGGCCTGAGTCCCGGAGACACCCTGCTCCCCTCTCAGCCCGTCTCTCTCACTGACCTGTGAGTCTGTGGGTGGAGGGACCTTCGTGGCCGCTGGAGATTCCATCCCTGATGCCTGCTCGCATCTGCTCACTCCACTCGGTGCTGCATGGCCGGGGCAGGAGAGGGGAGGGCTCTGCTCCCATCTGTTCCGCGATGGACCTTTGGGATCGGTTTTTCAGGGCTCTCTGGAATGGAAACCTCTTTCACTGTTGCTGCACGGCTTCCACTGTTCCAGAATTTGTTGGGAGTTCTTTTTAGAGGAAATCCATGGGCTGTGGGTTTCGGAACTAGCATAGGTGAGTCTTTCTACTCTGCCATCTTGGCTCCGCCCTCTTAATGCTTTGTTTTAAGAAATAAGAAGACTTCCTGAAAATTGAGAGGTTGAAGTGTTGGTATTAGAAGGAAACAAAAAGCAGTAGAGAGTGGAAAAGGCAGGAGATGTACCTGGACCTACACAATTTCTAATTCATTTTGGCGGACCAAAAAGGTCTTTTAGCAATTTCAGGTAAACATTTAATCATTTTGGTTAATTTCTAAACACTGAAGACCTGACATTTTTAAGACTCTTCTCAATCTGAAAGAAAGCTAGTTTGGTTTATATTTCACTGTGGTCTATTTAAAGAATGCCTCAGATCAGTTTATTTCTGCCTCATTATTCCTTTTTTTTTTTTTGTTAACTTTAATTTGGCATTGGCGTCTTTTAAGAAAACATCTTGCTAGATAACATCATTTTATATTATATCAGATTACTGGTCTCGCTTCATTTTTTTTTTTTTAAATCACAGACAGTAACTTTTGAATGATATTGTCTCATAAGTTTACTGAACATTTGAACCGAAAACCAAAATGGTTGTCTTGAAAAATCAGGAATGGGAAAGGATGAGACTATGGTGTGTAGGTCAGCAAACATGAGAAGCAACAGAATGGTAGAGTGGAGAAATAGTTGGACTTGGAAGCAGAAAACCTGTGTTCAAATCCAGTTGCTGTATGTGTCACCACTTGGGTAGGTTCCTTAAACTCTATTGGCTTGCTTTCTTCATTGTCAAATAAGGGAATTAGACAGAGGTATTCTGCCAAATGTTTAACAATTAGCTCTCTGAAAAAGGAAAAAAAGCTTATTCTGCATTCTTAACATTTTTTCCATAACTTCCTAAAAGGGTTAGCAAAAAAAAAAAAAGAATAAATCAAGTCCTGAATAATATTAGGTCTATCATATCTCACTTACTTTCTTTGACTTCTTTCTTATTTATTTTATGGTTAAATTTATCTAGCTCAGTAGTAGTTTTATGGTCTATTTCCTCCTATAATTCATTTAACTTTTCCTTTAAGATATTCGATGCCGTGCATATATGTTTAGCACTGATATCACATCATTGTCTCTGGTCCCTTTTGCAAGATTTAGCAAGTTTTCCTGCTTATCCTTTTTAAATTAGATCTGTTTTTGCTTTGTCTGAGTTCATGACCAGCTTGTGAATGTAGACGCTGGATATGCCGAACAACATCTGGTCCTGCGTAGGGGTCCCCTCTAATTTCTTTATTAGTTGCCAGGTCCCCTTATCACCTTGGCTTGAGAGCTCCTGAAGCTGCTGCTGCTGCTGCTGAAATCACCTGGTCTCACCACTGATGCTTCACTTGCATGTGTCCCCACCCCCATGTCACCAGTCTGTCTTTTCAAACTCCTAAGTTGCCTTGGCTGGAGGAATGTTTTGTTCTAACATTTTATTGGTTTTGCCGCTTCGGAATTTGATCTGAGGCATTATTTTAAAGTGGTTTGGAAGGGAATGTTGAGAGAGCTCAGCTAAGGACTCTCTGCACTGCTGTTTTGGCCCTACTCCTAGAAGCGCATAGTTAGTTTAGGAAGGTCACCTGGAGTGTGGCTGCTTGAGGTGAGGGAAGGAAGGTGATGCATGCCATCTGGAAGCTTTTTTGGTTTACTAATTATAATCGAAAATTAAGTGTGAAATTTAGTTGTTTCTAACTGCTAAGGGTACATAAAAGCCACCTCTATCTTCTGTATTTCAGAACCCTGGGGTGAGGGGGTGGGGAACCTCAGGTAGCTCTGCATTAGTGACAGCTCTGATTTTTCTGCTATAATATGCTCTTTCCTGTGATGTCTCAGGGATATAAAGTCTCTTAAAGCTCTCTGCCCCTATTATTCATACTGTCACTAAAAAGATTTGGCTTCTCTGTGTTATTGTTGTGTTTTCTACCTAAATCTATTTCCCCGTACTCCCATTTTGAATGAGCTGAGTTTTCATTTCCACTTCATCTGTTGCAGTTCTTTTACATTCAGAGATCCCCTTGACTTTATGAGAGTTTCATTCATTTTAATTAATAATATTAAAATTTGAAATGTTTATTTTTAAACACAAACCATTATTAAAATTATGTAAAAAGAAGCTGTTGAATGTCACTCTACTATCCATCCTTTTGATTAGGACAGTGTTGGCAAGGCAGATGTATACAAGAATTTAATACATAACCAAAATTATTCCAAACTATCAGAGTTTTTGCAATCTAATAAAAGAGATGCATCTGTTTGAGTTCCAAGTCACTTAATTTAGCCAAACTTGCATTCAATGTTCATTTATTTGATCTTTTGGGTGGGTATCTGTGATTCTCTCAGTTTAAGGAAACTTCTTGGGCAGAAATTTCCCACCACCAATACAGATCAGTAACTTCATTTTTCTATACTTTTAGAAAGTTCTCTAGGAGGTTACCTAGAGAAGAGGTGTTAAAGACACTGCTCACAGGTCACATTGTGCTTGTGACACTCCTGAGTTCACTCAGAAATAGATTAAAATACAATTGGGAAATATTTAACAAAATAAAAATATAATAACAGATTATGTTACTATGTTTTTTCTATATCAGTACATGGTTGTGAGGATACTCATGCACAGTTAGGTGGTCCCTCTTTCTGTTTGAGTTTGACATAACAGACTTAGAGAGTAAGTATTAATATTTAAAGGAATTATAGGTAGAGTTGAAATTAGGTTCATTTTGAGTTGTGAAGTCAAAGACTTCAAAGACTTCACTGGACATTCATGACACCATTGGAATTTTTATTGATTTCCCCAATTTGTATTGTTTTTGGTTATGTATTTTTGCTGCTCTATAGGCATTTTGGTCCCTTGCTCAGATGCTCCTCTGTTAATATGACATATTTTAGGGATCATAAGATTACCAAGGGACCTTTGAGATTATCTAGTGTAGCTCCCCAATTTTATATGAGGATACCAAGGCCCAATTAAATTAAGTATTTTGCCAAGTTCACATAGATGAGTCAAGATTTGAAACCTTATCCTCTGCCTCTAAATACAATGCTCTTTCTACTATCCCATGTTGATTGAGCTTTATCATATTAGGAGAGACAAATCTCAGAGGTGATATGTAGTTCTGCTTTATAGGATTAACAGTGGTATCATTTGGAGAATTGGTAACTGTTATAAGGAAGGAGACACTTTTTTTATCACTCTTTGTTCTGGTGAAGATGAATGGCAAACATTTGATTTGGATTTCATTGTACAAAGTGAAAGGTCATTGAGTATTTCTGGAGAAAACATATTTAAATGTCCTGGAGGATGTTGATGGAATGTTCTTTTTCATAGATTGTACATAAATGCTTGTGATTTATTTAAAGCCTCCATTTCATAAGCATCTCAGTTACTGTGACCTTAAAAATAGGCTGCTGAAGTCAGAAGCCAGTCAGCACACAGAGAATGAGCACATAAGAGATAGAAGTGCCCCTCTGCACACAGTCCTAATTACTGTGACTGATGAAAAGAAGAAATCAGTCTTGAATCTGGTGGAGCACAACGTAATTATTAGAAAACTGGTGATAAGCATAGGTAAAAGACTTGCCCTTGAAATTAGAAAGCTAAACTTTGTTAATTATATCTTTGCTAATAAAAACAGATTGATAAGGCTTAAAGACTAGTAAAAATTAATGGTCTTTAGTGAATTTTCTAGTAAATTATATAAATCAGAAGTAACAAAATTTTAAGAGAGATTAAATTTCCTGAGATTTACACAAGAATTCCATTAAAAATCAGTCTTGGCATCAACGATATGTTTTTAAAAAATCCGATCCCCTAGCTGTCTAAAGCAGGTTCTGGCAACCAGTAGCCCCAGAGCCCAGAGAGAGAGCCTAAGGCAAAACTGAAAAGTGGTCTAAGTTTGTCTTCAGGTTCTTCCTTTCTGAACCCCTCTCCTTGACTTCTCTAGATTTCCTTGCTTACCACTGTCTTTCTGCCTAAAATCATAATGCAGGCACTGTATTCTCTAGAAATGTTGCCTTACTTCAACATTGAATCATTCTTTTTTGCATCAAGGAAAATAGCTATTTAAAATTATATAATAAGGTTTCACTTTCTCAAGCCTATTTGTATTTGAGAAGAGAATCTTGTTGACCCAAATGAGTTTCTAATGAGTAGAATGTAAAAATAATAGATGATTTTTGTTGGTGGTGGGGTGGGGTAGAAAACTTCACTAGGGCTCTTACCTAGTTTGTTGTTGTTATTTAGTCATTTTTTTCAGGCCTATCAGATCCCTTCTGACCTCATTTGGGGTTTTCTTGGCAAAGATACTGGAGCAGATTTTTTTTTTTTTATTACTGCTGCAGCTCATTTTACATATGAGGAAACTGGCAAACAGGGTTAAGTGACTTGCCTAGGATCACACAATTAGTAAGTGTCTGAGGTCTGATTTGAACTCGGGAAGATGAATGTTTCTAACTCCAGGCCTTGCACTCTATCCACCGTGGCATCTAACTAGAGGCACTGTGGTATGGTGGAAAGAACTGTGGATTTGTCTTCAGAGGTTCTTGGTTTGAATTCCAGCCTTTTTACTATTTACTACCTTTATGACCTTAGACATATCACTCTACCTCCCTAGATCTTGGTTTCCACATCTGAAAAATAACCAATTCTTTAGAGGAGACAAGCTTTTAGAAAATGAGAGGGTAGTCCCAAGAATGATATTGCTGACCTGGAAAATGTCCAGAGGAGGGCAGTATGATGAAGGGTCTAGAGTCTATGTCATATGAGGATTATTTGAAGGAACAAGTTAGTTTGGAGAAGAATCAGGTGGGTCATAATAACTATATTCATTTATTTTAAATATTCCCAAGGATAGAAGGAATAAGAATTGTTCTGTCTGGCCCCAGAATGCAGAGCCCGAAGCAGGGGGTGAAAGTTGCAAAGATGCATATTTAGGCCTGTTGTCAGGAATAACCTGCAAATAATAAGAGTTTTCCAAAAACAGTGGGTCCCTGACTTTCCCTTTGGAAGACTTCAAGCAAACTCAGGATGATTACTTACATCCTTTTATGTATGAGTTGAACCAGATAGGCACTGAGGTCTTATGGCTAACTTGATGTCTCTAAGCTTCATTTTCCTCATGGGTAAACTAGGGACAATCTTTTTTTTTTTCTACCACAAGGAGATATTGCAAAGATCAAATGAAATGGTGGATATGAAAGAACTTTGGTAACTAGAACATTCCATATAAATATTAGGTGGTATCACTGTATCCCTTCAAAAGAAGTACTGATATCTTCCATTGAACAGGTGAGTCTTACAGTTTTTAAAGTGCTTCCTCATTTATTAGTTTATTTTATCATTACTATGTTACCTCCTCTACTTTGTACCTATGGTGCTGTCTGCCTTTGGTTTCTTTTAATAAGTACCTATTTATGAACAATTTATGAACAGATCCCTGAAGTTACCATACCCCTGTACTCCATGAAAAGGCTACTTTCTGCTGGAGAGTTTAAAATGATAGAAATGAGGGATGGGGAGATGTCATTCCTGATTAACCACTGGCTTTTGAACACTTGCCTTTCAGATGCTTATCTAAGTAGAGAATCACCTTAATAAAAAAAGATTAACTGAGAGGAGAATCTACACAACTATGGGAAAAATCAAGCCAAACCTCACAACGTATATTGAGAATAAATAATACCTTATTATTTTATTAATTCTTGAAACTGAAACAACAAAATATTTTTATATTGGTCATGCAAATTGACTTGGGAATTGTGTTGCTAAAGAGGTTTGCTCAACTTAAACTTTTCATTAAAAGAAATTTAAGTAATATGATTCCCCTAGGAGCCCTGGGACACCCTGCAAGTGTTTTGCCTCTTGATTTTAAGCACATCAGAATATGAGAGGGAAAAGATTTGTACTGATATATTCCATATGTGTGTTTGGAGAGAGGATGGGAGAAAGGGAGGATGCGAGGGTAAAGAAAATGTGAAATGAGGCTACATAATGGTCACAGTGTTATTACATAGCTTTTGTGGCACTGATGTCAAAAGAGCACGTCTCCATGTCCCTAATTTTCCTGGATGTGTCCCTTCAGGCAGTTTAGGATTTAAAAAAGTTTTCCTATTCCCTTCCTACCAGTCTTAATGGTTTTGATTTTCCCCATCGTGAAGTCTCGAGTTTGAAGTGACTGTCTCATCTATCCCCCAATGATTACATTGTCTCTTTGGTTTTTCTAAATAATTTACATAACAATTCATCTCAATAATCATCTCTGGCTCTTTCTCAAATTTGTAAGGTTTTTATTTGTTCTTGTTTGTCCTTTGTTCTTGAAACAGACCAGGGAAATCTTGGGGTGATGATGTCTTAATCTGTGCATGGATTTGTGAGGCAGACTGGCAGAAAGTTGTCAGCCTCACTCTCTATTCCAGAGTCATCAAAGTCTAGTGGGAAGACACAAGTCAGTGACTGGCTATGGCCTGGGAGGCAGTGGAGGATGACCTTGGCATCTTCTGACCAAGCTCTCCGCAACACCTGCTTTAGCAGCTTTTATGGTTGTTGAAACAAATTATTTTCATCTGTCCATTCTGTCGAGGACGGGGGGAAGTCTTACATGAGTAGGGTAGATATGCCCCTTTCACTGATGAGTTTGAAGTCTGTGGATTACCCTCAATCTGTCTGTGGAGATGGTTTTACTGGAGTGTGGCCACTGTGTATACTATAACTTCTTGAGGTTACAAGTGAGATTTGAGTGAGAAGTAGATACCAAAGGTGAATGAGCAGTTCTGAAAAGGGCTCAGTAATCCCTTACACTAGAGATGCCAACCCTCCCCCATACCCCTTACACCCCAAGTATTTATCTACTTGCTATTCAAAACATGAGACCTCTGAATCATACTATCCATTTCTACAAAATGAATCAGTTAGACTACATGATCCCTAAAATTTCTTCAATCTTTAAATATGTGAACCTTTGTAAGCATTGTGCAAGGAAAGGGGTGAACATGGTGATTTCTAATGTCTCTCTCTGCAAGCTCTGACAAACTATAATCTTATGAACCCTTAGACTTCAATTAGTGATGGAGTTGGAAAGAATCTTAGAGCACACTGCGTCCAACTAAGAACCTGCCACTTTCTGACATCTTTGAGTGATGGCCAACGTATACTAGAACATTTCTAATAAGAGTCTAAAAGGTTTCTGGCTATCCACAAATTTCTGGTACAACACAGGCCATAGGTAAGCATGCCAGTTTTATTCTTTGTCATGAAGAAAGAGCACATTTGTTACCTAACCTCTAGCAACATAAATAGCAAAGAGAACAGTATTCAGTGGAAGGGTGAGGGATTTGCTTGTAGTTACTTTGGCTTTTTTGATATAATCCAATAGGAAGAAAAAGTGAATGTGTAGATAAGTCATTTTTAAGACTTCTTCCTTCCTATTTAAAGTATGTGAAAAGAAATAGCATTAGTCAAGTCAATAAGCACGTATTAAGTGCCTCCTATGTTAGCATTTGAACACTAAGTGCTGGGGATACAAAAAAAGGGAAAAATAGTCCCCACTCACAAGAAACTCTCAATCTAATGGGAGAGACAGCATGCAAATTTTTTTGCACAAACAATATATACAGGATAAAATAAGAACCAATTTCAGAGAAATAAGGGGAACCAGGCAAGGCTTTTTACAAAAAGTAGAATTTTAGCTGAAACTTGAGGAAAGTCAGGAGGTGGAGATAAAGGAGGGAGAGAATTCTAGGGAACAGCTAGTGAAAATGCAGTTAGAGATGAGGTATTATGTATAATGAACAGCAGGGTGGCCAATGTCATTGGATTGTAGAATGCTTGGAGGGGATTAAAGTGTAAGAAGAATGGAAAGGTAGGAAACGGCCAAATTATAAAGAGTTTAGTCATTTTTGGTGTTTGTCTTTCATTTTTGAAGAAGGCCAGTGACATGGTTGTGATGTTTTGACTTGCTTGTGAACTGGATTTCAGTGAGGCAGAGTCACACAAAATCGTCAGCCTCACTCTCTCTTCCGGAGTCATCCAAGTCCGGAGGCAAGACAGAAGTCAGGATGACTGGTGATGGCTGGTCATGCACTGGATGATTTTGGTATGTTTGATGTCCGACCATAGCACCTACTTCAGATGGCTTTGTGGCTGTTGGAACAAATTGTTTTTATCTGCCCATTCTGTCAGGAAAATCTTCACAAGCCATTAGTTGTGAAAATGATTATTGAACCATCTATATTCTGATGAAAAAGTCATTATTGAAGTTAGAGAATTATAGCGCCAGTAGTTTTATTTGAATAATTTGAGGGGCCTGACATTTCGTCGGTGAAGGTACTCTTTCCATTGATACACCTTTTATCCCCGACATATCTGTTCATCTGATATGATTCTTATCTACATCTTTTCATGTAGTTTTCACCCAGCATCCTGGAGGCCTTCCTTAATTTGTTTTAATAGCTTGTAAGTCCCGACATGACCTTTGTGCAATACTATTTCTGCTTTCCTCTGATTCTCATTGTGCAACCAGCCTACCTCTTCTCTGGGTCACACGTAATAGTGAGAGTAGCTAGCACAGAAGGTTTACAAAGTGCTTGACAAATGTCATATTCTTTTATCCTCACAGTAACCCTTGGAGGTAGGTAGATAGGCACTATTATTTTCCTCATTTTGCAGATGAGGAAACTGAGGAATACAGAGGATCTTGTGTGACTTTTTGACGTATCTGGTCCTGCATTTGAACTTGGGGTTTCCTGACTCTAGGTCTAGTGCCCTATATGCTGTACCACTGAGTTGACTATGTTCTCAGTGATTTTTTAAAATGCTATTTCTAATGGAGAAGTCATTGTTGTCAAGTATCTTAATGTACCTAAATATTTGCCTGACTATGCTACAGGATAGATCAGTGAATTTTGATCAATTTCTGCTCTAGTATCAGAGTGAATTTTTAAAAAATGCAGGACAAGTATTTGTATATAAATATGTAACCATGTGATAAAAAGAAGCTGAATCCAGATTTTTACTGTAACCATGGCAACTTGCATTTAAATGGATGTTCATTATAAACCTAACAAATCATTTATGTGGTAGAGAGTTTTTTGTATCAGTTGATTCATGAATATTCTAAACATGGAACATTGTAAATAAATGTTCTTTCTTAATGACGATTTTCTATCAATCACATTTTTCATCTTCTTCACAAACAAATTTATATTTTAGGTAGTTTTTCACAGAAGACATTTTGGAGCCTTCATTTGTATTGGAAAATATAAATGCATTTTCTGTTTCGGTTACTTGATATTCTATTAACTTCTTTACAAAAAGGAAAACTATCAGCTTTTGTTTTTGCACAGGTAAAGCTTCATGAGGGACTTTGACAATAGATTTAGTCTCTTTGTAGGTCTCTGATAAGTGCCATACACACATGCATGCAAATATGTGTCTATATATGTATTTGTAAGTATATGTGTATATACACACATATAATATATTCATATATATAATATATTCATATATATCTATATCTCTATATATCTCCAGTCTTTCTTTTATGTATGAACAGTCTAGGTCAGGGGGTCAGTAAACTATAGTCTGCCACACTTGACCAGTTCCCTGTTTTTGTTTCATTGCTCCATCTTCTTGAGAGGTTTTTGAGTCCTGACTGGAGGCAGCATTGTATCATGTCAACAGTCAAGAGGGTTAGATTTGGAATTAGAGAACCTGGTTTTGAATCCTGTCTCTGTCACCATCTATGTGACCATAATGAAGTCACTCCACCTACAAATGTGACATGGTGTGCCTTGTAGATCCTCCATTCAGTCACTGATTAAAATATTGACTAGAACAGGAATTAAACAGAGAGCATTGAGACACACCATTGGGCACTTTTTTCAAGGCTGACTTTGATAACAGAATCACCATGCTGAAGATGACTTTAGTGCTAGCAATAATGCCCTACATCTATTTAGGGTTTTAGAAGTCTAACATACACAATTTTTTTCATGATCTCATTTGATATAGCTAACTGGCTTTTGGTACTCCTATCAATCTTGTCAAGTAGACACAGAGCCATTATATTCATGACCAGGCTTATGAGTAAGAGGAATTAGAAGCCATTTATTTCATGAGATTTCCTGAGCTCTGCTTATACTCCTTTCTTCCCAAATAGGGCCCCTTATCCAGCTCCCTAAAGTCTGAAATTCTATTCGTAGGACTTCAATTCCTTTTCCTCAAAGCAAACAGAGATTGTTACCTAATAAAACATATGATTTTCTCATATTCTAAGCTTTATTTGTCATTTACATTTTAGTGTGAATGAATTTCAGAGCCTATTCTGAGAGCAGGTTTTGTCAGGATGGAGAGAGATTGTCAGGATGGAGCCTGAGACTGAATACTTGAGAATGATTGGAGACATACTACCAGGTAGAAAGAAAACACACACATACACACTCATACACATTGAAAAGGCAGCCCTTGGAGTAACTGAAAATGGACTTTAGGGACTTAACTGTTTTGCTTTGAAATGATGAGTGTCATTTTGTGGCAGCAAAAATATATTAGCATAACTGAAACATTAGGGAGTAAAACTTAGGAAAGAATGGAGACTTTCCTTTTTATTCCAGAGAAAAGAAGACAGAGAACTGACCTAATGATTGTTTTTGCCTGCATGATAGATAATAACTATTCTTCAGTTTTATCAGGAAGAAAATAAGAAAAAATGAGCTTACTCTTTTTAATCACGCAAAGTTTCATTTCTTAAATAAAAGAAGAATTTCCTGGCCCTGAGCAATGGATGGTGGAATCTTTTTCTTTTGTGTTCCAGAGTTCCATTTTGTCAGGTTGGTTTGGAAACTTTGAGATAGAGATCTTTCATGCTTAAGGATGATTTTAGAGTATTTTTCAAATGAAAACAAAACCCCATTTTTTGGGGGGGTATTTTGGTTTGAAAAGTTACAGGGGTGGTGAGTGGAACCAAAGGTTGGTAGATTAACAAGATCTTTCCAGTAGTCATGGGCATATCAATTTGGTTGTGATCTAGAACTGAGTGGTCCACATGATTTACTCACCTTAGGGTACTCACCCTGAGGGCAATAGGGCTTCCAGAAAGAGAGTTCTGGAGCAGAAAAGGTTAAGTTTACTAGGTTCTTGGTTGTGGCAATAAGTGGTGTATGAGAAGATGGTCAGGAAGTAATTGCATTTATGGAAATACATTTTTTTAAGCTTGTCCTTGAAAAGGTTATGTAAAAAACCATTTTCAGGTATATTTTATATTTTTAGTACTGTTTCAATGTAAGGTTAAGAATATTTTCCTGAAGAAATGCATGTTTTCTTCATGTAAGTGTTAATTGGTGGACAATTTTAAAGTAGCATCTTTGCCTTTGAGTTAGAAACAAAATCTCAAGGATTTTAAAATCAGACTAGAAGTGGACATGTGATAGATAGTGGTAATAGAGGAAAGCAACACAATTACTGAATGTTGTAATACAGTTATTTATAATAAATGATACCCTTCAAGAGTGGCTGAGGAAAGAATAAATAACCACAGATAAGGAATTGAAATGAGATTTGAAATGACCCGGTGTCACCTTAGAATTCTATATAAATGTCAAAAGTTGGAAATGTTGCTGAATCTGTATGTGGCTGGTCTGGTGAGGGAGGGGAGTTTGTGCCCTCAAAACCAGGTCCTAGTTGTTGCAAAGGGACTGTCCTTTTCGTGGGAATAATATGTTAAATGTTAAAGCTTTGAGAGCTAAAGAAAAAGCCTCACAACAGTGGGTCAGAATAAATGGAGTTCTTAATGTGATGGTTTAATGCTAATAAGGTCATCAAAAATATTCCTACTGGATTCTCTGTGCAAGTTGGTCTTTCTGGAAGCCAGACACTACCGATGCAATTACTTTCTTGATTCAATGAATAGTTTGCTAGTTCTAACAACAGAGAAGTAAATCACTTAGACTGTTGACAATTTTCCAAAATGTATTCATTCATCAATCCTGGAAGAATGCTAAAGGAAATATATGCATAAATAAAGTATGTATAAAAGAAGACAGAAGCTGTATGTTGTTCTCTAGGCTTGGTAATTAACCCATCAGAATGCAGAAAGGTTTTGAGGCACAATCAGGAGGATGAGTCAGGATGACATTTCACTTGGGACTTCAGGGGGAGAGGTTTTACATAGCTTACCAGCATTATTTTTTTTAAGGAAAGTGAGTTAGGTTTCTTTCTGTTTGGACATATAGAACCAGCTAGAATTTAATGAACAGTGAAAATTATTTATTAGGAAGTCATTATACTGTAGGTGAAAAAAGAAATTCTGTGTAAATTGCACTAATGCAGATGAACACAGTATCTTTGTGGGAGTTACAGGTTTGATCTAATGATATGTACAATGGAAATTTTAGGCTTTATGTTTTTCCTTTTCTGACATTTTCCTATCTACTGATTCTACTCTTTTTATAGCCCCAGGATATCTGTTTGTATTCTATACCAGCTTTACTGTTTTAATTCATGATGACATGATAGACATGATTCTTTCAATGGCACAGGTCGCTTGAGTGATTTGGTATTTGATGATTTGCTCAAGACTTACTCATTATTACAGAGGTACTGGCCACTGTAATTCTTAACCTTCTTGCTTTCAGGTAAAAAGGTGAAATGGTGTCTGCTCAGGCAGGAAAACCTGAAAAATTTTCTACCATGTCTACATGGAAAGAAAGAACTTGAGAGACAGAAATGGAGGAGTTTTTCTTCATGTACTTAAGGATACAGTGGTCTCAGTAGAAGATTTTTTCATAAGATTAAAAAAATCCCTTAATTTATGACTAGTTTTTGAGTCCATTTTAGATTTTGTTTGCATATTTCTATCTAGTGAGACAATCACTTTCTTTCTCAGAAGCAATCTGGCATAGTGGATAGAGAGTTGGTTGATTGACCTCAGAATCGGGAAGACCTGGCTTCAAATCTTGCCTCTGACACATGTTAACTGTCTGACTTTAGGTAAGTCAATTAATATCTTAGTTCCCCAGATTAAGACTTTATATCACAGAGATATTGCCTCCCTACTCTGTCTCATTTGGCAACTTCATCAGTTCTCATCGATTTACTTATCATTATTTACTTATCGTTATTGACTTATCATCTCTA
>CM053771.1:222438679-222481111 GCA_028658325.1 Potorous gilbertii | reverse complement strand
CCTGCATAGACTCTGGCCTAAAGGGGCCAAGCTCTCCCAGTGCATCCTGGGTCATCTCCTGTCATCTTGAGAAATATCTGGTCACTGGATTCAGATGGCTCCAGAGGAGAAATGAGGCTGGTGACCTGCACAGCCCTCCCTCACTCAAAACAAAGTGAAGTGCAAGTCATGTCATCATTTCTCTGATGGCATGGTCTTCTTCCGCAAGGAAGGATAAACACAATCTTCCATATACATATATCCAGCTCTAGTCTTTCTCCTGAGCTTTAGTCTAACATCACAAACTATTGCAAATTTCAAATTGATTGTCTTAGGTACTCACACTCAAAATGTTCAAAATTAGACTCATTTTCCTTCATATCAAAGCCACACCTCTTTTGAACTTCTTTATTTCTTTTTAGGGTTTTACCATGCTTTTAGTTTCTCAGATCTGAAACCTTTATGTTATTCCCAACACTCACTATCACTCCCCTCAGTATCCAATGAATAGTAGTTTCTCCTTCCACATCTTTTACATCTGAACCCTTCTCATTATTCATATACTCACTACCCTAGTTTAGACCCTCATATCTTGCCTGGACTACTGAAGTGGTCTCCTAATTGATTTTCTCTCAATTCCAGCACCCCTCACAGCTATCAAAATGATTTTCCTTAAACAGTTTTGACTGTCACTCCTCTACTCAAAAAGTCCCAAGTATTCCCTATTGTTTCTAAGATCATGTGTAAACTCTTATTTGCATTTAAAAAACTTTGTCATTTAAAATGGACCTAATTTTCTAGCTTTATAATACATTACTATCCTTTCTACAGGCAGCAAAGTGGCATAGTGGATAGAGTACC
Organism: Potorous gilbertii; assembly: GCA_028658325.1. NCBI lineage: Eukaryota > Metazoa > Chordata > Mammalia > Diprotodontia > Potoroidae > Potorous > Potorous gilbertii. The sequence goes on along the minus strand of CM053771.1, from coordinate 222,480,271 downwards.
AGATGCGGAGTCAGAAAGAATAGTCTTCCTGAGTTCAAATATGGCCTGAGGCACTTACTAGCTGTGTGACCGTAGGCAAATCACTTAATCCATTTGCCTCAGTTTTCTTATCTGTAAAATGAGCTAGAGAAGGAAATGACAAACCACTCCAGTATCTCTGCCGAGGAAATCTCAAATAGGATCATGAAGAGTTGGATACAACTGAAACAACTCAATAACAATAAAGGTTACCCTTCCTACATTCTATGACTTAACCAAACTGGCCTTCTTGATATGCCTCATATGGATGGATAGAAACTCCATCTCCCACCTCCATGCCTGAGTTCTGACTTTCCCCTGTGTCTGGAATAGATTCCTTCCTCTCCTCTGTATCTTAGAATCTTTTATTTCCTTCAAGACTTGAAACACTACCTACATTGTCTTTGCTGTTTCCCAGCTTCTAAGGTTCTCCCTACCCCCAAAATCTTGTATTTACTTAGCATATAGTATGTGTATCCTTATATAGAAAATGAATAATGTAAGATAAAATGAGAGTGTAATTCTAAAGCTCTTTCAAGACTTAAAGTCATAAAGTATTAGCTACTATTATTATTCTTTCTATGTATTTATTCCCCAAAGGAATGTAAGTTCTGTGCACCACATTTTACACAAGACTTTGGGAAAGACTTTGATGCATTGACTGTGATGGGTAGCCAGAGGAGGGCAACATGATAGTGAATGGCCTTCCTGTCATGCTTTATGAGGATAGGTTGAAGGAATTTGGGACTTTTAGTTTAAAAAAGAGGATCCTGGTGGAGCAGAAGAGGAGGGCATGATAATCATCTTCAAGTACTTTTTCTGCTTTACCCAGAAGGCAGTGCTAAGATCAAGGAATGGAAGCTCCAAAGAGGTAAATTTAGGCTGCAAACAAACCAACCAACTTCCTTGATTTGTTCTGCTCTCTCCAAATGGAATAGATTGCCTCAAAGGTTGTGGATTCCATCTCACTGGAGATCTGTAGTCAAAGGTCAGATGGCTACTTGTTAAGGATGTTGCAAAAATTATTCATGTTCAGCCACTTCATGGCCTTTGAGGTCCCTTTAACTCTGAGATTTTGTGATTAAAAAATATCAGAAATTAGTTTTGGATTAAATTGGAAGATTAATAGAACTATTAGTAAGGACATAATTTTTCATTAGACTCTATAGAGAAAGGAAGACTGCAAGAATTTTAACTTCCAGTGCAATTGACTAGCATTTGTCATTTTCCCTTTTTGGTCATCTTTGTCTTTCTAGTGGGAATAAAGCTGAATCTCAAAGTTTATATTTGTATTTTTCTAATTTTCAGTGAATTTGGGGCAATTTTTAAAATTTAGATTGACTTTTTTATTTTGAGATCTGCCTGTTCATATCCACTGACAATTTGTGTTCATCCTTTGTTGCCAAAGAAGACCATGCCATCAGAGAAATGATGACATGACTTACACTTGGCTTTGTTTTGAGTGAAGGAGGGCTGTGCAAGGTCACCAGCCTCACTTCTCTTCTGGAGCCATCTGGATCCAGTGACCATCTATTCATCAGGATGACTGGAGATGGCCCAGGATGCAAGAAGAGACTTTGACCCCTTTTAGGCCAAGGCCTATTCAGTACTCACTTATGGTGAGGTAACGCCCATTCAGTGAATAGACCTGTTTAAGAAGTAGTCAGGGGATGGCCCCTTTAATGAAGCAAAGAAAAATAACTAAATTAGGCTGGGAGGGAAACAGTTACTATTGATAATCACACTTAAACCAAGAGGGTCCAGGAAACAGCTCTTAAGTGGAATTTGGTCAGGGGTCTAGTGTTGTATAATCTATGAGCAGTACAGTAGGTTTAAGGGGGAAGGAAAGGGGAGGGATCTAGCCAGTAAACCCTAAGTTAACTGAGCATCCTCTGGCCATCCAAATTTATCTTCCTTTGGATAGGAGAAGGGGAGGGGGACACAGATAGGAGAGGAACTGAGTTATCTGGATAGCTGCGTCCCCATTAAGTTAGCTGGGTCTACTCACAGGTTGTTGTGTTTATCCTTCCTTGCTGAAGAAGACCATGCCATCAGAAAAATGATTACATGACTTGCACTTGACTATTTTGAGTGAGGAAAGGCTGTGCAGGTCACCAGCCCAGGATGCAATGGAATACCTTGGCCCCTATACAGTGAGGGCTTAACTGAGACTGAGTAACAGATTTGTAGTGGACCCAGTAAGAATGACTTCTCTGCCTGTATTCAGCAGCACATATTTCGGAGCAAGGGTGAATAGTGGGCATGATCCTAGGCTGAGGCTGGTGAAGTAAGAGGCACAGGGATTCAAGATATGGAAAGTATAATGTTGAATTTGTTTACCAAAGGGTCAAGATCAGGAAAAGAGAGTGGCTTCTGTGGGGAGAGGGGCGCTGGGAGAAAATTGAAGGGTTAAGGGACTAAAAGTCAGGTGTGGATGAAGAGTAGGATTTTACAAAGGAAAGCAGAGAGAGAAGTGAAAAGTCAAACACAGAGATCATAGATTTAGAGCCAGAAAGGACCTTAGAGACTCATTAAGTCCACCCTCCACCCTCTCATTTTCTAGATGAGAAAACTGATTCACAGAAAGGGTTAAGTGACAACCAGGTAACAACTACTAAATGTATAAGATGGACTTTTAATCTTCCCAGTGTTCTATTGGTTGTGAAATGACATATTCTTTTAAATTTGAACCAATTTCTTATATATTTTGGAAATGAGCGTTTTGTCAGAGAAGCTCATTGCAAAGATTTTTCCCAAATTAACTTCTCTAATTTTTTCTGCACTGTTTTTTTTTTACACAAAACCTTTAAAATTTTGTGTAATCACAAGCATTCATTTTTATCTTCTGTAGTCTTTTCTCACTCTTTCAATCAAATCCTACTTATAGGTCCAAAAGGAAATTTCTTCTTGTATCTCTAATTTGTTTATGATGTGTCCTTCCATATCTAAGTCATGTATTTATTTGAAACTAACCTTGGTGGGTAGTGTGAGGTATTGGCTCTAAACCTTAACATATATTTTCAAAATGCTTACTATGTGCCAGGCACTGTGTTAAGCTAAGCGCTGGAGTTTCAAAGAAAGGTTAAAAGGAACCTTCAAGGAACTTACCTTCTAACAGAAGAAGCAACATGTAGATTTTTAGATACATAAGACCCTTATATCTAGACATTAGATTCATAAAAAATACATACTGAGTAGTTGTAAGGTAATTATAAGAGACTGAGTATCCTGAGCCTCCAGCCGCCCCGGAAATCCGAACAGAAAGTTGAGTGAAGATTTTAGCATGGGCCAAAGTGCTCTATCTAATTCTCATTCTATTTTTTGAGCATGATTTTACCATGCCACTTTTTCAATGAATGGGGTTAAAATTGTTCCAAGAGCACAGTGAAAATATGTTATTGAAAAGTTAATGCCGGCATGTCAAAATGTCAGCCAATTCCTGCTTCTGTCTTTTTAGAAAATGTCACAAATGCAAAGATGCTGAATAGGCAGCAGAAAATGACATTCACTTCTGGAGTTTTCCTTTAGGTCATTCTTTTCAATCTCTTCTGTTCTGGGAAGACTTTCACTTTTGTGAACTTTGATTATACTTCTTCATCTCACCCAACCCTGTGGAGCAATTTCTTTACTTAAAATGACTAAATGGACCAAGAGTTAAGAAAGCCAGGTCACTGAACCTCAAGTCACTGAAAGAACCCCTTCTTTTTCCTTTTAGGCTAGGTTTACTTTAATACCAAGGCTCTAATATAAATGTGAAGCCGAAAGACAATTGTCTTTGTTTGGAAAAGTTAGTAGTCTTGCAGTTTCAGCTTTTATGAATAGATACACAAAATGTAATTAATGCCTTGTTCCTTGCTCAGTGTGTCACTGACACATGATAAAAATATAACATGAAGAATACTTCAGCAATACCTCAAAAATCTGCAGTTTTATTTATGTAGGAATTCTCTCTGCCAACTCAGATTACAACCTCACCTTCACCTCCTCCATGCCTTAGAATATAGAAAGATAAATGAGTGCAATAGAAAGAGGACTATTTAGTTGAGTCAGAAGATTCAGGTTCAAATTCTGACCCTACTACTCACTTCTGAGTGACCCTAATTAGATAAGTCATTTTAGCCTTTCTCAGTCTTAGTTTCTTCATCTGTAAAATGAAGGATTTGGACTAGATGGCCTCTAAATCTCTGATTATATGATCTTCAAGAGTTGTGGTTAAAAGTATTCATCAATGGTAATCATCCTTCTGATAATGAACTTCTCTGAACTTAGCTATGCTGTCCCAATTTTTTCTCTAATAGCCTTTGAGAATGAAGGCTCATCTGATATACAACATGGCAAACCACTGGAATAATCATCCTGATGTCTCGTTGGATTTATAGAGTGCTTTATAATTCACAGAATCCATCCATCCATCATCCCTTTTATGCCAGGCAACAATTTAGGAAGGTAGCATGCATAGGCATTATGCTCATTTTGCAAGTGAAGAAAGTTTCGACGGCTTGGTTAAAGTTTCGTATCGAGTTAGTGACAGAGTTGGAACCCAGATCTTCTTACTCCTCGTGTTCTTTTACTATATTTATCACCTGGAAGTTGAAACTACCTAATCCCTTCTATAAATTGAGGAGAAAGAAGGATGAGATCTTTTGCCACACTGAAAGTCTTCACCAGAGACTCACCATCAACTTGTCTGGTTTTATAGGATGACCTTCTAGGAGAGATGGGGATATAAAGTTCATTATGATGAATTGGAGCCAACATATACCTTTGTATTCAATTTTATTCTGCAGATGATAGTGTGACAGCGAGTTTCAGCTTCACTATGTCAAATTCTGGAAAAAGGGAACAACCAACGTTTTTTCAGAATTTGATATGATGAATTGAAAGTCACCCTAACCATGGCTGGAGGTCAAGGGGGAGGGGTGCTATTAAAAAATCATTTCTTTATGCTATCACTATCACCCCATGAAACAAAATGCTACTTTCTTCTACCTTTGACAATGATGAGTTTAAAGAAAGCTAAGGATCTTCTAAACTTTTCAGTTCTTTTCTTCTGTAATGTTCATTCAACCAGGATGCAGATAATATTTTAAAGGAGGCTTTCACCCGTCCCCCTTAGCACAAAGGTCTTAGCTTTGAATTCTATGAAATGGTGTTATTTACTGACATCATGTTCCATGGCCTTCAGGAAACTTCCCAAGGTTTTCTTTTCCTGTTTTCTTATAACAGGGAAAACATCTCCTGAAGCAAGGAAACCCCAAAGGTCCTGTTCTTTGTATAAAAGGATAGGTGTTGGCCAAAGACAAAATAATTGGTTTGTCTCTGGAGGATGCTTAAAACAAAAATTGTTTTGTGTGTTACTGTTAGAAATTGAGAAGTTGTCTCCACAACTCTTCTGTTCCTATAAAGAGATCATATTTTCTAAGTTCATTTGCCAATTATTTGAGAGTAGGTGTAAAGAGAATTGAACCAAATTAAAAAAATATTATTGCCTTTTGTCTCTATGCCATAGTCATTTCATTTCACCTTCCCTTCCCTTTTCCCTTGGAATTCTTCCTTGTAAGAAAGAAAAATATTTAAGCATTACTTATTGCCACAGTGTCACATTAGATATCTAATGACCAAATTCTGCACCCACAGCCTGCTATCTCTCTACTGAGAGGAGGTAGGTGTTTGAACTAAATCTGTAATCTAGTAATTGCCAAATGAAATTGCATTTCTTACTCAAAGCTATTTAGATATTTGCAATAGGCTGCAAGAAAGAGAAGAAACTATTACTAGCTAAGTAGAATTGAGAAGAATCACATCCCTTGTGCTGGATCTTTCACAACACATTTCTAGGGGATAATTTGTGGAGATAGAAGCAACCTGTATTTTGCCAGAAGCTGGCCTTCGGGAACAGTGACTAATTGTTTACAAACTTCTCTGTTTGCCATCAATGAAAACTTTAAACATCTGGAAACCAATTTCATAGAGATTAAGGAGGAAAGTAGCTAATCTTGAACTGTCCATGGAGGGCAAGATATTATTACTGAGTTATAGAAAACAAATTAATAAAAAAAGAATTAGTTTTAATTGCATGCAGGGGAAAGGGTTCAAACTCCCTGAGAGTGGTCTTGCCCAGAAAAGGTCAGACATCTAATAAAAGAGTTGCTCAAATTCGTTAGGAAATAGGCATAAGAGTAGAAAGCAATGATAGGTAAGAAGAGATGAGAAGATGTTAATAAACTCTGCCTAACAAGAAGATGTGCAATTTTGTTTTGTTTTTAGACAGGGTTACTTCAAAGGGAAGCAATTTGTAAAAGATATAATGCACATTTTTTGACTTCTGAACAACTTTCAGAAACAAGCTGGAAGATAGGTTAGAAAACTGTTTCTTACATGTCTTTGACTTGGACTTTTTTGTTTTAGTGAAAGACAATCTTTATAAAAATTAAATAAATATTAAAATTCTATGGCTTAGCATATGCCTTATTATTTGTAGAGTATAAAGGAAGATGACAAGGACCAGCTTAATATGATTTCCATTCTTTGATTTAAATGACCTACTCAATTTATTACCAGAGGTATAGGAAAAAGGGGCATTTCTATTTCTTCATTTACCTATTTGGCCAATGCATTCCCCGCTCTGCCCAACCCCCTCCAGAAAAGTCCAATGTTGTATCCAATAAGACAGTTATCCTTTTGTACAGTGGATAAATCACATAAGTGAATGCAGTGCAAATGATCACTTTAAATCCCTCCTTCCTCAAGTACTCAGCTGAGTTGTATTCTATGTGGGTGTCTGTGGGAACTAAAGTGTCTGGGTATTTTCCTGAGCCCAGCTTCAGGTTCTCAATTGGCTTTTTTGTATCGCTATTTTTGGAAGCTTCAGAGTACCAGGAAGATTCAGGCTTTCCATTTACAGTGGCTAAAACCTTCCTATCTACTTAAGAAAATTGCCTTTTGCCAACTGTGTCCTCCCAGTACAGATATTCCTGACAATTTAGGAAATAAATACTGAGGAGACAGAGTTGGTAAAAGGCAATTTGAGCCAGGCAGTTTTATACCAACAGTTGCAAACTGGCATGGAACATAGCATCTTGTATGTGTTCACTTGTCACAGCCCTCTCTTCTGAAAAATAGGATTAAGGTTCTTTTTTCTCCCCATTTTCTATATATGTCTTTTATTTCTCCCAATTTACTTATTTTTAGTTTTCAACATTCAGTTCCGTGAGTTTTAAATTTTATCCCCCTCCATCCTCCCTCCCCAAGACAGTATGCAGTATGAGATGGACTCTACCCATAGATTCCTATCAAATACATTTTCATATTAGTCATGTTGCATGGAAGAATTATAACAAAGTGGAGAAACCATGAGAAAGAAAAAACAAAACAAAAAGAAAATAGAGTACTTTGTCTGCATTCCAAGTCTACAGTCTTTTCTCTGGATATGGATGGCATTCTATTATGAGTCCTTTGGAATTGTTTTAGGTCCTTGCATTGCTGGGAAGGGCTAAGTCTATCAAAATCAATCCTCACACACTGTGGCTGTTACTGTATATGATGTTCTTGTAATTCTGCTCACTTCACTCACCATCAGTTCATTTAAGTCTTTTCAGGATTTTCTGAAGTCTGCCTGTTCATAATTTCTTATAACAAAATAGAATTCCATTACATTTACATATCACACCTTATTCAGCCATTCCCCAATTGATGGGTATGCCCTCGATTTCCAGTTCTAACATTCTTATTTGTACTTGTTAACTGCATTAAGGAATGGTATATTTAAGATTTTAATTGATACCTTTTGTTTTTAATATCATTTTTATTTACAAATATAACCTTCCTCCTCTTCAGAAAGCCATGTTTTATAGCAAAAAATTAAAAAAACTTTGGCAAATGACCAGTATATAAACCCAGTCTGATAGTATGTGCAATGCTTCTTGTAATCTACCTCTACAAAGGAAGGGAAATGTATTTTTAAATTTCTTCTTTAGAATCTTTCATTTTTCTTTTTGTTCTTTCTATTTATGCTATTGTAGTCATTATGCAAGAGAGGTTTGGCTGATTTTATTCTGTGCTAGTTCATTTAAGTCTTCTTGTAATTCTCTATATTCTTCATAGTTGTCATTCCTTATGATGTAGCAATATTCCATTACATTCACATACCATTTTTAAAAAAGGCTACTCTCTATTTGATAGATGTACTTTATTTCCAATTCTTTGAAGACTGGATATTTGAATAAATTAATACATTCCTCTAAAGTAGGAATTGTCCATTGCTTTGTCCATGCTTACCTTGTATAAAATGTTTGGCTTTCTGCTTCCCTGCCTCCTACTCACCAGTCTTTTTTGACCTTATATTCAATTTTTCACGAGTCAAAACAACTCTTAAAAAATGAATGAGATAGATTAGTCTTTTGGCATAGACAGGACCTGCCCTAGGCAAAATTTTGAAATAGATGCAGTTGAATTTGAGTACTTCTCTCTGCTTCCTTGAGTAAACTCCTTTCTTCTCACAATGTCCCCAAATGCATCAGAAGTAGACTGTGTTGGAACTAAGCAAGAGTAGCCCAACCTGTGTCACTGGCAACAGCACCATTTTGTGTATATGTGAACTCCTCTTGGGAGTGGTATTTCACCTTATATGTGCCTATAGCTGTGACTGTTGGCAATATCTGAATCCTCTCTATGGTTTTGCTATTATATTTTAAAGACAGATTTATTTTTCGCTTTCATAATTAGACTTGATTAAGAATGGTTTCTTTTAATCTTATTTCCCCTTATTTATGCCTATAGCTGTGACTGTTAGAAATATCTGAATCCTCTCTGTGGTTCTGCTGTTATATCTTAAAGACAGATTTATTTTTTGCTTTCATAATTAGATCCGATTAAGAATAGTTTCTTTTAATGGATCCTGGAGATAAAGACCTTGTAGTTAGCCATAGTTTTTATTTAAATTTATAAACAACTGTAGGACAGAAGTTATATGTAATTGAATTACTTCAGAAAAATGAAATGAAAAGAACATGGTCTGGGAATCTGAAGACCTCTGAAGGGAGGAAGGAAGAAAAGATAAAGGCACTTATTAAGTACCCTCTGTATACCAGACAATGTGTTAAATACTTTACAAAAATCTCATTTGATTCTAGAACAGTGTTGGGGGGGTAAATGTGCTTATTATTCCCATTTTACAGTTGAAATTGAGGCAGATAGAGGTCAAATGACTTGCTCAGAGTCACATAGTTTGTAAGTGTCTGACACTGGATGTAAACTTAGGTCTTCCTGACTCCAGACCTAGCCCTTAATACCACTGCTCTACTTGGCTGTCCAAGTGGCAGCTACCTGGGATCTAAAAGCTAAGCTATTCAGTAGCTGTGTGATCTTGGGGTGAATCACTTTTAACCTCTTTGAACCTGGAGTTCTTAAGATGAAACATGATAATACCTGACCTAATTTTAAAAGTCCTTGTGAAAAAAAATGAGATAAATGATATGAAAGTGCTGTAGGAGGCTACTTGAATTGGTGTATCACCTTGAATAATTCACTTCCCTCTCTGTTGGTCTCAATTTTCTCCTCTGTAAAATAAGAGGGTTGCACTAGATAACCTATGCTCCATTCCAATTTTCTAGATTTGATGCTTCCTCCATAAATGTGGAATATTATAGGCTGTTTTGAGTGCTTGATAAATACTATTTAAGGGAAATGATAAGAGAATGAAAATACAAACATTTCCGTGGCTGATACTGATTTTATATACATGACATTTTGACTTCTGAAGCTCACATGAAAGCAATTCAGAAACAGAATCACTCAGTATTTGCCCTTGTACCACTGGTCAGATAATTACTTTATTCTGGACTTTGATCTTATAATATCTAAGTTCACACAGTGGCAATTATTTGGTCAATTTCACTCCTGGGACTATAGACTCAGAGTAAACAAGTTTTCCCAACAAGTGGAATAAAACGTGTTCAGATTAATTTCCCATATGGGCAGTATGTGACCTAAAATCAAGTCCTAATCATCAAAAGAATTGCAGGTACAAAGCACTACTTAAAAACAAAAAAAGTTTCTGTCCTATCTCCAAACTCAGAACACGACTTTTCCTGTTGTTATGTCTTGTTTTCTGTTTCTGCACTGTAAATTAAATCCCATCTCGATTTTCTGATGACCATTGCCTGGGAGCTTGTACACTTAATACAGGAACTATTAAGTTATGAAAAAATCAAACCATGATTTATAAATAATTAAACATATACAAAGTTACTCCTTTACAAGAAGTGAAAATAAATGGCACCGGTTTTGTGTAGTGGAATTGTACTGGAAGAGGAGTCAGACAAAGGTTGGTTTTTGTTTCACTCTTGACTGTTTCGGGTAGCTGATGAGTGACTCTCCTTTCTCTGGACCTCAGTTTTCTTTTCTCTAAAATGAGAGATTAGATTAGAGGCTCAAATAAGATAGCATATCTAAATCACAATGCAAACCTTAAAGTGATATATAATACTATTGTTATTATATTGTTGTAAAATAGGTAAGTAGGCTGGAGAAGAGCCATCTTTTCCCTCTTTTGAGTAATGACAGTCACAGCACACATTTATTTAGCATTTGAGATTTATCAAGCTTTTTTCTCATAATAATCCAGTAAGGTAGGTGCTATAAATATTGTTATCACTAATTTCCTGAAGGAGTAATTGTATCTGGTGGGGGATGAGTGACTTGCACATAGTCACAGAGTTACGAAATTGGAGTGCTGGGCCAGGAGGCATCCCAGGATTTCTCACTAGTGCTCCGAAGGGTTTTCCTCTTTAGATTTATGTTCCCACACTTCTATGAGTTATAGAATTATAATGGGAAGAGCTGTGTAGCCATTAGCACAGAACAGGCCTTTGCCATCACTGCAAATTAAGGCTTTTTTTTGGTGGTAAAATATTATACATAGCTATCTCTTAGTTATATAGGAGCTGATTGTCCAGGTTTGGCTTTCTTCCTTTTCCTATCCCTTTCTCCCTCAACCTTGCATCTGGCAAGGTCCCATCCATGATTGAAGGGTGCAGAAAAGATGTCAAGAAGATATTCCCCCCACTCAGCGCAAACAGGATTTGGATGAGATGGGAGTCAACAACTTTTTCTCATGACATGAAGGACCCTTAGGCCTTGTTACCCATTATGCCACTGCTTCCTAAGCTCATTTAGGTCTTATCATTTGCCCTGACTATATGCCCTCTTGTTTCTCATCACTGATTTCTGACCTACTTCTGTAACCAAGGTATTCTGGGCTTCAGGAACTTTCCACCTGCCCTCCAGCTGAATTTTCTTTTCTGTGTCTCCCTCAATTAGAGTATAAGTTTCCTGAGAACAGGGAGTGACTTACTTTTTTCTGGTTGTATCCCCAGTACTTAGCACAACGCTTAGCATGGATAGTCAGTGCTTAATAAATGATTTTAATTCATTCACTCCTTCCTTTGGGCATCTGGCCCTTAGACAATTTATAGCTAATTAGACAATTCTTCTCTTGTTATTTCCTTCCCCAGAGGACAGAAAGCAAAATCAGTGCATTTTGCTAAAACTCCTGATGAAAATGCCTTGGTTTGCTAAGGAGAGAGGAAAGGAGACAAATAAGGATACTATTGTCCTGATGGCTTCCAGAAATTAACTCAAATACTTAATGAGTCAGTGATCTCATTGATGTGAATGTTCCCTCCAGCAGTACAGACCTCAACCTATCCATACCTGTCTATCCAGTGTGACTTCTTTTGTTTTTGAGGCAGCTAGGTATCACTGTGGATAGGGTGCTAAGCCTGCACTCAGGAAGAACTTAATTCATATCCAATCTGACACACTTACTAGATGTTTGACCCTAGGAAAGTCACCTAACCCCAGTCTGCCTCAGTTTACTCAACTGTAAAATGTCATAATAATAGTAACACCTACCTCACAGGGTTTTTGGAGCATCAAATATATAAATAGATATAAAGAGCTTTGTAAACCTTAAAGAACTTTATCAATATTATCTGTCATTATTTTTCCTGGAAGTGCTTTATTTGTTATGTGTTGCAGCCTGTATATATCTACTATGCATTCCTTCGTTGCCTTTTTGACAGATACTCATTTTTAACACTTTAGAGACCATAATGTTCTATGACTTGTAGACTGTACAACAGCATTGTTAGAATGCTGTTATTAAAAATATGTTGTTTCTAGAAGTATGGAGTCATTAATAGACCGTAGCAATTTCTTGAGGGCTCTTCAGTCTGTTTTCCTGTTTAATTCTGGGCTCAGGATGGGTGTGGTGGCACATGTTTGCTAACGGAGAGGCTCAGGAATTCTTAACTGTAATTGTCTGGTGCCTAACAAAGGGGTTAATTGGCCCACATAGAAAAGTTCAAAGCTTCCATTCCCATCAGTAGTGGGATCAGGACTTTTAGTGGATGCTATAAATCTAGCTGGGGTAAAATAGGAAGATCCAGTCTCAAAAAAAATTTTTTTAAAGGTCCAAGCCCAAGATCTTTTTGTCATCCATCCATCCATCCATCCATCCATCCATCTGTCCATCTGGCTATTGCCTGACTATCTCTCTGTTTCTGTCTTTCTGTCTCCATCTCTCTGTCTCTTGATCTAACATGTCTGATAGATGTTTGTCATCACTTATTTTTTTTCTGATGTGTTTAGTTAGCTTAACCTTTTTGAGTAGTTATGGGTCTTATATAGGTGATTCTGCAACATTCTGGGGTTTGATGTGACCAGCACAATGTCTTCTGCAAAGAGGAGATTCTGAAAGACATTACCAGTTCTCATTCAACTAGGATTCAACTTGGACTCTATGCTAGAACCATGATGGTGGTGGCAAATATCTTTGGCAAGCAAACATTTGGCCATTTGATTTATGCCACTTAATAATCATTGTTATTGTTAACAATAAACATTGTTGCATCTTTCAAGAAATTGAGCAAAATTTTGATATATGCATGACCGACACCTTATTGGAAGGTGTTTTTTTATCATTTGCTTTTCTCCACCATAGTCACTAATAAATAAACACAGAGATACTTTCCATTCTCTATATCTTTAAGTCATCTGTGAGCTGGTAATGTGGTCTATAATAGAATAATTCTTGAAAAAGATTGATCCCCTCTAACATTCTTATCCAAGATTTCTTTAGTGAATATGAGAATTATTCTTTTAAACGTTTGGTATAGATTTGTAGAGAAAGCATAAGACCAGCAGTCCATCACCTTTTGTTCTTGTTGTTATTTTAATAAGGTCTGAGTTTTCTCTCTTCAGCTCCCCCAAGCCTCATTTCCCTCTCAGGTATCTTCTGAATTGATTCCTTAAGACTTTCACAATTATGTTTTCTTTAGTATAGATCTCCTTAATGTATATACTTGGACAAATTCAGCTGCTTTTCTCATCTTTATTCTCTTTGTAGTGCCATTTCTTCCTCCTTTAAAAACACATCAGAGACTGGGACAAATGTGATAGATTCTCCGTCTTCGATGGTAAGAAGAGTTCATAGTAGACATCTTTTCCAATCTTCTCTATTGTCTTTCTATTTGTTATTTACCTTGTAGGAGTTCATTCTAAAAAACATCATACTTTTCTTTGCAAATGGAGGAGAGACAACCTAGTTAAGTTTCATTGTGGAGCTCTGGCTGTAGGATAAGGATATTGCCATTCTATATTACATTTTTTTTCTCCCTATGCTCTATGTGAATGACTTAAAATTTCTGGCAGTAGATTTCACAAATTTCTCCCCCATTTTAGATTTCTGTTTCTGGGAATACAATATGCACATTGCTACCGACTACAAGGCTCATTTTATAGTGAAAGAACCAAGGCATGGAGGTTAGACTGCTTGATTAGAGCCATTATCTATTGTGTGATTTGAACCAGAATCTTTCTTACTCCAAGTCCAGTGTCCTATCCACTACTTCATTTGTTTTTGTTCAGTTGTGTCTGACTCTTTGTGACCCTATTTGGGATCTTAATGGAAAAAATAGGGTAATTTGCAATTCCTTCTCCAGCTCATTTTATAGATAAGGAAACTGAGGCAAACAGGGTTAAGTGACTTGTCCAGGGTCTAAGGTTGGATTTGAACTCAGGTCTTTCTGACTCCAGGCCGGGAGCTCTATCCACTGCACCATCTAGCTTCCTCTCTACTACCTCATGCTGCCACTCGTATCCACTTTGCTATTATGCATCCCTGTATCAGTACCAAACAGTCCCTGCAGTTAACCTGAGAAATGGAATTTTTAAATGTTTCCCATTATATAAATGCTATGTAGCATTTCAGTGTTTTCACTGGAAAAATCATTGTAGTAAATTTGCTGGTGAATCTAATCAACTCTTGAAATATGTTTTTATGTGCAAATATTTAGGCATATAAAACACACATTTCAAATAACACAAACAAGTCTTTGCTTTTTAAGCCTATAAACACAATGAAAAAAACTAAAATATCCCAGGATGCCATCCATGTATGTACAATTGTATATGTGACACAATTGTGGATATAAATGTGTATGCTTATACACATCACATATACACATGCATATTTATACACATATGTAATGGTACATGAACACAATACAGTATATTTGAAAACAAAGAATTCATTTAAAACTATATTATATGGTACCACTTGGTGGCACTCTTGATTCAGGCTTGGATTAATTTAAACTTGCTCTATGACAAGAGGAAAAATGTGTTTGTAATAAAGAAAAGTGACAGACTAGGAAGGATTTCGAGAGTCGTATTTTGGACACAATATTCAGGTGTTCTGGGATTCAGATAGGCTGAACTAGCCTATCTTGAGAGGAAGGAAGCATACAGCTATGTTGAATAAAGACCATGGAGCCTAAGAAATCCAGCAGGCTGGCACTTAATGATTTTTCACTATGCAAAACTTGGCACATTCAATTCAAGTCTTTGATTTTCTGCTGTGTCTTTTCTAAGGGACATGGTTTTAAAAGACAGACATTAATACAGTACACCAGCTAACTGTGGGTATTAAAAGTAAGTCTTACAAGCTCCTCCCCAAAAGAGCAGTCTCCTGCCTCAAAATATAAATTAGTTCCATGAAAATTTCTGCTAAATAGAATCTATGACAACCCATTAGATGACTAGATGGTTGATCCTCATTTACAAATCAGATTTAAAAAGAAGTAATTAAACTACAGCTGTCAGAAAACAGGCTATTCATTAAAGTGTGTTTTTCTGGAAACACCCTTGCCTGACTAAGCGGCCCTCCAGCAGGAGGAAGGAAGTGCTCTGAGAGGGCTGCTGGGGCCTCTTGTTCAGTCAGTCAGAATGCAGACCCTTAATAGTTGTGTAGTGGGCAGCTGTCCCTCTTCTGCACCAGCAGCCACCAGATAAAACATTTAAATCAACATCAATCATTTTGGTAGAACAGAGGGGAAGAAAGGAATTATATTAGAACCCTGTCATGAGGTCAGTGTCTCTTGCATTATATCAGGAATCTTCTGTGCAGAATAGATCCTTTTTTGTTATAGGAAACAAAAATGAATGTTAACTGTTTTTTAAGGTCCTGGGGTCTGAGTGGGGCTGGTCAGGGTTGCGGATAAAAGGATTGATGGTTTGGAAGACATTAAAGGCCTACATCTCTCTTCATTACAATCACAGTGTAGTAGACAGCAGTGCTGGCCTAAAGCATTGAGTAGCTCCCAAAGCATAGAGCATTAGTGAGAAAGATCCAGCCTGATCATCTGGGACATCAATCACATTCAGACCAGTTACTGCAGGTCCCCACCCAAGTCACTCAGATATGAAAAATTGTGCCTGGTCTTTGAATTTGAAATTCATTCAGACAAGTACTTTGACATAACCACCAATTCTTCCTATAGCAGCAAAAGAAGCTGTATCTCTAACTCGCACAAGAATTCTGTGCTGAAGCAGCTCCTTCTTTGACTGGAACTGGTCATAGAAACATAGGAGCTAAGCTTTGTAAAATGGGATCAGTAATTACACCTACCTCATAGGGTTGTTTTGATGGTAAAATAATAGTGAAGTAAGTACTTGGCAAACTTTAAAGTCCTATGTAAATGGTAGCTATTATTATTTTGTTGAGATGCCCTAGTCTATTCCATGTTATATGGTCCAATAACAAAGAGTGATTTTAATATATCTTCATTTTATTCATTTTCTTGGGGAACTTTGGGAGACTAAAACCATGGAAGGAGAAAGTAGTATTTATTATTGTTAGGACTACTTTCAGATGATTATTCAGGTATTATCTGAAAATTTTGTCTCCCTACTCAAAAAGCCCTATGAGCTCCTTTTTGCTTCTAACCTAACTCCTCCCTACCTCTGCCATCCTTCAACACTAAACAGTCCAGGCAAATGTTGTCTTGCTTCTTACACACAATAATCCATTTTCTTCTTTCTGTTGTTCCTCATTTCTCATGCTTGGAATGCACTCTCTCCTTCTCTCTTAGAATTTCTAGCTTCCTTCAAAGCTCGTCATTAGCACTAACTCTTACATGGAGCCTTTGCAGATCTCCTCAGCAGTTGGTGCCTCCTTTCCCCCCCAAAAATTCCCTTGTATTTACTTTGAATGTATTTTGTGAGTACTTATAGTTTCATTTGTTGTTTCCCCTAAAATGAATGCAAGGCCCTTGAGGTCAAGGGCTGTTTTATTTTTGTATTTACTATATCTATCATCGAGCTTAGAACATGGATTAATAAATGCTTTTTGATTAAATAATTAATTGACACAGACTCGGGTTCTCAATAGTTAAACTTTTTTTTCAATTTTTTCCCCATTGGAAATTCTGTATCTGGAGGAATATTAAAGCATTCATAGTGTTTTTCAGATGTACAGACTCTCATTCTTCTATTCTACATTATTTCATTGAAGCCAGTATATCAATGCCTGCTGTCATGGATAGAGTGCTGCATTTAAGGTAAGTTGGTCTGAGTTCAAATGTTGCTTTTATCTTGACTTTGGGTAAATCACTTCACTGCTCTGAGTTTCAGTTTTCTTATCTGAAAAAGGAGGGAGGGTTGGACTCTTGGTTTCCAAGGTCCCTTCTAGCCTTAAATCTATGTTATTAATTTAGTCCCTTAAGGAAATATACCATCCTGCTTTCTAAATATCAGTTTGTGAGAAAGGGAAAATTCTAATTTTAATATCTAAATTATGTCTTCAAAAAAATCTTACTTTGGTGTCCCTTGTATATGGAAGTGACCCTCGGGTTCTTGAAAGTGACATTAGAGGAATATGGACTCTGGTAGGCCCTTAGAACTAGGAAAGGTTTTAAGTGATGGGTATTGGGCATGGTGATGGGTATTGTAATTGTTGACTGAGAACAGGCTAGAGAGAAATTTAAGGTGAATAAATTTTTGGTCATGTCAAATCTTGAAGACCATCAGCTACCTGGGATTTTGATCTGTTTTTGTGGAGGGCATACCTAGACCAAAGAAATCTTAAAGTTCTTGGAAGAATAAATCCCATAATTTTGAATGACATAATTTAATTGTAGGCTTTTCTTCCTGATTCCTTGATTTTTTTGTTCACTGTTTTACTAATACCTGAAACATTTTATAGAAGAAACTGAGACAAAGTGAAATAAGGTGTATTTCCCAAGGTCATACAAATTATCCATGCCAGTGCTAAGATTAGAATTTGAGTCCTTTCATAGACCTCTTACAACTAAAAGCATGATAGTCTTTCTGGTCTTGCAATATTGGAGTTTGGGCTAATGTGATACCTTTGGGACATGTACGTGTTTAAATCTGTTGAAATCATACTTCTCATACTGTAACAAAATCATGGCTTGCTTCTGTCATTTCAATCATCATGGATGAATGATAGTTTCAAAATTACAAGTTCTATTGAAGTAACTTTTTCTTTTGCATGAACATGTGAAAGTAGTTTAAGTGTAGTTTTTAAATAAGGTCTTTTGAAGGTGTAAAGGTCTTTTAAAATATTACCTAGTCTAGATAACTTATCTTCCACCAAAGTCATCCTCTGATGTGGTAACCCTGGGCTTCTATGGATTATTCCAGCAAGTTTCTTACCGAACTAGAAAGATTCTAAATATGGGCCTGCCTGGTTAAGGATTAGGCATCTGTTTTCGAAGAACTAAGCCTAGCTTAAGTTTGAAGAGTCCTTAGCAGATTGACTAAAGGGTCATGAAAATTTTGGCTGCTGAAAACTAGCTGTTAAAGTGTAGAGAGTTAGCAATCCTCGCTAAAGTAATAGTTGGAGGTCCCAAAGTGACAAACCACAGAACTTTGTATTTTATATAATCATGATATCATAGAACTGTTGATTGTTAGATCAGGAAGGGACCTCAGAGATTAGTTGGTCCAACCTCTCTTGTTACAGCTGAAGAAACTGCAGGGTAGAGATGCCAGATACTTAACATTTTTATTTTTCCATTACAAAATCAAATTGGCAACTTTGTACAATATGAAGTTAAAATTGTGAACTGTATAAAGAATAAATTGAACTTGATTTTGTGGGTTTAAAATTTGTAACTAACCACCCAGTGCTTGCCTTTTATATTTGTTCCACCTTCATATGATTGCCATTCGCAGCCATTTATATTAATCTGTATTTCTCTAAATTCAATAGTAATACATTTTCTAGAGCTTCTGAGATAATATCCATATCAATAAGCACAAAAATATTTCTTTGGCCAGATAAATGTGTTTTCAGATTTTTAATGAATTTAGGTATTATTGAAGTTTGTTATTCATAAGATCTGCCTGGAGTGCAATCCATTTTTACACTGTAATAATATTTAGTAGTTTTAACTCGTTTAATTAATTTCTTTGTGATTGTACTAGAAACACAATGTAAGAATTAAAAGGGATCTCAGAGGATATTACTAAGAATCTCCTTCATGACACAACCAACAAGTTGTCCTTCACTCTCTGCTTGTGGATCAAGAAAGATACTATATATAAAGCACTTGTAAATCACAAGTGCTGTATTAATGTTAGCTATTATTATTAACAGTAGTATTGATTCCATTAGCAATGTTTGGTTCGAAGACTTTAAATAATGGGGAATCAACATACAAGGTCATTGATAGTATTAAGGAAATAACTTCTAAAGAATCTGATGTATTGTGGGTTCCTTCAAAAAGTCTAGAATGGGGATAAAGGGTTAGAGGTGGTGATGTGACCATCCCGACTGGGGGTGGCTTGTGGGAGACTATATTCCTGTGTCTATTTCGTGAAGATAGATCCCAGTTGCTTAGAGCACAATTACGGAGTCCCTCTTCCTCTAACCTATGCATAAGAGCTTTAAGGGAAGGGACCTGAAAAGTGCAGAAGCCCTGGACAGTCTCATAAATGCCATTTAACAGTTTAAAGAAAGTTCATTTTTCCTTACTACAAAGTATGGCTTTTTCTACTTAGTTAGATGGTCTCTGTCATGGCTTCCTTGCTCAACTCATTGTTCATACTTGGTTTACACAGCCCTGCCCCAATAAGTGCTTAGTAAAAAATGACTAGTACATAATCCTCATTAATTTTTTTTTTTTTTACCATTTCTATGTTTTTCCCTCACTTACATTTCCAACCACATATATCCTTATCAATCTTCCAAAAGCATAATAAGTTCTAAATAAATGCTGATAGATTGATTACTACCTGGGTGACCTTGGGCATTCTGTCAAGAAACTTCTCTGAGTTTCAGTTTCCTCATTAGTAAAAACGAAGGATTTGCACTGGGTTGTTTCTAAAGTCTCTTATAGAGCTGACATTCTCAGATTATCCTTTGACATCACTCTCCATTATTCATTTGCAAAGCTTTTGTGATGTTTATCAAGTTAACTGGTCTCACATTGACTAATCTGTTCATTGCTTTGGTGGTGATCCTGGTGCTTGGCAGGTGGCAGGAGATGGACAGATTGGAAAAGCAATGACTATCATGGCTATTGGCATTTCTGGCTGCTTTGCATGGCTCAGTAGATAGGCTCTTAATTGACTCTTTTGTTATATGTTAAAGAAGGTTAAATTAAAAAAAAATAAAAGCAATGGAGAAATCTTTGAAGGGAAGGTCACTGCAAAGCAGTTTCCCCATAACAAACTCTTTAAAGAATCACCATCCAGAGATGTTCCTATCTGATCTGTAAGAGCACAGTTTGCTTGTACTGATTGGGCTCAGGATTATGAATTTATGCTTGTTACTTTTTTCCCTTATGGTGTCAGCAGTGCAGAAACCTTCCTTGCTGTTTATATGTTTTCTATTCAAGTGCTGCTTAAGTTACTTTTTAAAACAAAGCAAGATAACAAGATTGATCATGGTCTGGAATTGTGAGGAGAGAGCCCTTCTCTATGAGACACTGTCTGCCATTTGCAGAAGACAGATTGATAAAAGCTATTAAAAACTTGAATTAATGCATATTTTATGAACTCAACAACATTAAGGGGAAGATTAAACTTAAAGGTGGCCATTTCAGGCTTTACACAGCACTTTCTAATTTTATTTTCATCCTTTAGAGTCGTGTGGGTGTAATGCCAGCAGACCAGTTATGTTACATAGATGAAATAACTGTCTTCAGCAGCTTTGCAATCAAGAACTTATTGTCTAAAAATCTCCTTAGTGTTTATAATGTAAAACTTGCCCAGGCATCTGCTTTTTGATCTGGGCAGAATTTAGCATGTTGACTGTACACGTGTCTTTTGTATGGTTTATAGAGGAATGCCTGGGGATTAGTATAGGAGTACCTATGGAGATTATAAAGTGCTGGGAGAACCAAGGTAATGCCTTGTCAGTCACTCATTAAATCAATAGACCTTTGTTAATTGCCTGCTATGTGCTAGGCACTGTACTAAGCATTGGGGATACAGAAAAAGGAACTCACAGTTTAATAGGGAGACAAACTGCAAACAATTGTGCACAAATTAATATGTACAATTAAGTACAAGTAAGTTACAATTTCAGAATAGTCCTAATAGGCTATGTACTGAAGGTAGATCAGAGAGAGGTTCAGCGTGGGTACTTAGGTGTGCCTTCAAATGTGGCTCTGGAGAGTTAGGTCTTTACAGAACATCTTATCCCATCTTTCTACCTTCCTTCCCTAAGATAGAAGTTGTATTGGCTCCCCTTTGACTCCATTTCCACCACAGTGGGAGCAGGTAAAGTTGCTGTGAAAAATCACACTTGCTTTTTCATCCTAGGGTAGGAGGCAACATTTTAGCCAAGATATTTAAGAACAAGTATTATTTATGTTGCTTGGCAAATGGTAGGTGTAGGTGGGCAGCAAAACATCACAGCTAGGTATTGAAAAAAATCAGTAAAGGATGTTATCAAAGATACGTCAGTAACAAAGAAGATGAAGTGGTCACATTGTGAAATGGAAGAATAACTGATGAAAATCCTATGTGTTCCACTGGTATTCTTTTGATGTAAAAAAACAAAATCCAAAACCAAAACCAAATCAAGGAAGTTCCCTCAGAACAGTAGGTAGACAGATTTTTATCAAACTTTTGAGAGTATACAGCTAAGAATCACTCAGGATAAATAGGCATGGATTACCATGTGCATCTTTGGGATGGAATATCCACTCTGATGCAATTATAAACGCATTAGAGTATGTAATAGTAACTTAGGGTTGATTCATGATGAATGTAATTTAGGCCAATCTGAATTAGCAGTGAGAGAACAATTAATTTTAGTATGTGTCCAAGTAACATAGAAAACTACAACCATACCAGGTATGTGTGCTCTAGGGCCTCCTTTCCTGTGGATTTTCTGTGAGTTTTACTAATATTCAATGGAGCTGAGATGGATAGTGGATAGTGGTGCTTTTGCCTCTCCCTGGTGCTGCTCCAGTCCATACTACTAGCATTTCATGAATTGTGGCTGCATCTATCTGACCCAGACTTGAAAGTCAATTAACTGGATTGATAACAATTTAAATTGCAAGTTGAAATTCCATTCTAACACTATGGGGACTTTTATGAGGGAAATTCATATTCATGACATAAAAACAGATAAGAATATATTAGAGTGTCTGGTTTCCTGAAAGTAGTTCAGATATTTTGCTCAATGAATGTTGTATGAAGCCTGAACTCAGAGTTACAGTCCCTTATGAGCTCCCCTCATTGACCAGTGATGTCCCCTCTAGTTTCTCATTCCAAGTAGGTGTGTTCTGTCACCTAGTGATATGTTTGCATTTTCTCAGTCAAGGATGATGAACAAGTGCAGTTGAATAAGTTAACTTTTCTTAAAAATGAATGGCAATAATTGAGGAAGGAGCTATTTTAAACTGACAAGTCAATTTATGCATTGTCCAGAGGTAATGACAAGCAACTGGGTGATGTAGTAGGAAAACAATGGCCCTGAAGTCAAGAAGACCTGAGTTCAAATCAAGCCTCAGACACTTGCTAACTGTGGGTCTTTGAGGAAGTCTGCCTTAGTTTCCTTAACTGTAAAATGGAGATGAGAATAGCCACTACCCCTCATGATTGTGAGGATAAGATCATATTTTTAGTGTATCTATACCTGGCACACAGTAGGCACTTAACCAATGCTTGTTTCCTTCCTTCCATTTAAAGAAGATTCAGGTTGATATCTTATTAGGCATGTAGAAATTGGTGGAAGTCACCTAACTTTGATGAGGTCTTCTTTTGACAACTTGAGCATGGTGACTTCCATTTGTAATATCTATCAGAGACAGATGCAACAATGGACCAACTCTACGAGCAATTCATCTCCTTGTGTTTGATATTCTTCATCCATTTGGTTTTTCCTGCATGGATAATAAGGCCAAACTTCTTTGCATGATTATAGTTTTCATTTAGAAGGCTCTGCAGTATAATGTAATCTGTAGATAGGAACATCTGGAGGAAATAATTATGTATAGAGAGGATTCTCTTCATTTTGACTCTGCACTGGAAATGCTCATTTGACAGTGGAAAATGTTTTTATTATGCATATATTTTCCTCTTTTAAGCCTTGATTGTTATTAATAATTATGCTACTGTCAAACAGAATTATCTGTTATATTTTCAAAATATCCTATATGATGTTGAAATATACATAGGAGACACATTTTGGAGAACAGTGTTTAAAGTGATGTTTTGCCCTGTTTAATTAATGCTTTAAAAAACCCAGTAACTAATCAGGCTAGTGGGATCTTAGATTTCCCCACCTTTGTCAGTAAATTATGTCACAGCAAAGAATGTAGTCTACTACAGGTGATCATTTCTAAAAGCATGCTTTTTCTTTCCTCAGGTGATTTTTTTGTTTGTGTGATAGAGATAGGAAAGAAGGTACATCAGTTAATAATTGCATTCCCCACTTTTTGAGTCATAATACTACTATTTGAGATTTCTCCTTAAGCTTTGGTATTCCCCCAGCCACTCCTGACTCCCATTTAAAGATATTTTGAAAACTGATATCTTAATGCTCTCAGCATTATGTTTTCTCTGGAATATACCTTCTCTATATATTTACTCTAGTTGGTCTTCTCATCTTTGATATCTTTAGTACCCTTTCTACTTCCTCATGTAGCACATCTGGACTTTGACAGTAGAGTCCAAATGTGGTTGTGTCTATTGTCAATGATGGTGAAAAGAGTTTGTAATAAAAAATCTTCACCAAGCTTTCAATATTTTCTTAAGTAGGGGAAGAGAAGGTGTTTGAATAGTACATGATCTTTATCTTTATGGACTTTATAAAATAGAGGGTAAGGCATATACAGATAACTATAACTATAATATTGTGTAGTATTGGATAGTTTTGTAAGTGCACTCAAGCTTTTGTAAGGAACTCAAGCTCCTTTGAGAAGTACAAAGTGCTATGTGAGCTTTAAGGAAAAACTTCATTACCAATCAGTGAGATAATGGAAGGTCTAAAGGAGGAGGTGGCATTTGAGTAGGGTTTTAAAGGATAGGGAGTAATTCATGAGAGAGAGAGAGAGAGAGAGAGAGAGAGAGAGAGAGAGAGAGAGAGAGAGATTGATAGGAGTCCATTTCAGACTTAGGGAATAGTGTGAATGAAAACAGATCAAACACTTCAGGACTTACATATGAGTAAGTGATTAATATGATTTATTTGGAAGCTAGACTGCAGAGAGAGAATTAATGTGAGAAAAGTCTGGAAAGGTTGGCTAAATGTAGTTAAGTATGATTTGGATAAATTAATTTTGGTGGAACATTTAGATGGAGAAATGGGTCAGGAGTTCAGTTGTGAGGGCCAAGGCTGGAGTTATATATCTGGGAGTCTTGTGTTTTAGAAGTCACATAAGCTATTTTTACTTTGAAGTTGTTCCTTTCCAGTAGCTTGAAACCTCCCTTTCTATTCCTACCCTTTCCCACAAGTCACAAACTTCTTTGTTCAGAAAGTGTGGTCCTGATGTTAAAATTAACCAAATCTAACTAAACTTTAGGCAACTTTAATGCTTGTACTCTCTCTCAATCTTTGTTTTACTACAGGATGTTTAAATTATTGTGGAAAAATCTGGACCTAGCAGATAGCCAGATCTCTCTATTATGTTAAACATAATTTTTTAAAAAGTACAGACATCTTATTTTTTTTTCAGTTTCAAGTTTCCTCCCTCTTCCTGCCCCTCTCTCATCCAATAAGAAGGCAAAAAAGGTAAAAGCTATTGGAATGATATATAGTTATACAAAACTAATTTCTGCATTAGTCATGGTAAAAAAAAATAAAGAAAAATATCTTTCAACATGTACTCTAAGTCCATCAGTTACCTATCTATATGTGTTTCATGTTTTGTTATGAGTACTTTGGAATTGTGGTGGGTCACTGTGTTGATCAGTGTAAATGCAAACAATGTAGAATTTTTGTTGTTTCTTTTTTGGATTTCAGTTTCCACAGGCTCAGGCTAAATTATAAACATTTGAAAGATTAAGCTCCTTTGAACCCTGATAATTCACAGTTGTGCTGAGTCACATTGGTTTTGTGCTTTCTGGCTCTGAGTCAATAAGGAATGAGTCTTTGTTATATATTTTCAGAGGTTGACATTTTGCTTTGAGGGCTCCCTCATCAGAAGGACCTTTTGATTCCCTGGACAGGACTCTGAGTAGTCATTTGTTAAGAGTCCCCTGACTACTCAGATATTGGTGCTCTTTTTGTCTGGTGGTGTATGTAGGTGGTTGTATTACTTTGTTCAGACAAAGTCTGTTTAATCTCTGCTACTTTTTCTGCTTGTATTTTCTATTCTCACTTCTTTCTACTGATCTGTAATTAAAATAAGATTGTTGATCTCTTTAAAGCTGCCTTTCCTTTAGAAAAGCAGATTGAAGAACCTGTGCTAGCAGTCCATTCAGGGTGTGCCACGGTGCTTGCTAACACAATCAGTTGTCAAATCTTTTAAAGTTGATTATCTTTATATTATTGCTATTACTATGCATATTGTTCTCCTAGTTCTGCTCACTTTATTTTGCATCAATTCATATAGATTTTCTCATATTTTTCTGAAACCAGCCACTTCATCATTTCTTATTGTACAGTAGAATTTCATGACATTCATTCATTCTTCATTTGATGGGCTTCCCCTCAGTTTCCAATTCTCTGACAACATAAAAAGAGCTGCTACAAATATTTTGTATATCCTTATTCTCTCTTTTTGGTCTCCTGGACTAGTTCACAATCTACTAACAGTGTATCAGCATACCTGTTTTTCCATATCTCCTTCAGCATTTGTCATTTTCCTTTTTTTTGTCACATTAGCCAATATGATGGGTGTAGGGTGTTATCTCAGAGTTGTTTTAAACTTCATTTCTCTAATTGTTGGTGATTTAGAGTATTTCTATATGACTACAAATAATTGATTCTTTCCTCTGATAACTGTCTATTCATATTCTTTTACCATTTATCAATTGGACAGTGGCTCTTTTTCTTGTAAATTTGACTCAGTTTTCTTAGAAACAAAACATTTATCAGAGAAATTTGCTGCAAAGATTTCCCTAACCCCCTCCATTTTCCACTTTCTTCTAATTTTTTTCTGCATTAGTTTTGTTTGTCAAAGACCCCATATTTTACATAATCATAATCATCCATTTTACGTCCTGTGATTCTGTCTACCCCTTGTTTGCTCATGAACTCTTCCTCTATCCATAGATTTGACGAGTAATTTATTTTTCTACATAAGGATAATTTTGTATTCCTTTTTGCAGATGCATATGAGATGTTTGGCTCATAAAGATAATGGTTTTCCCAAGTTGACCATCTTGTTAATAAAACTTTGAGTAAATCTCATCTCCTTAAATGAATAAGTAGTGTTTATCCTATGGCAGTGTAGGGTGATGATAGTTAAAGCTGTGTAAGTGAATGAGATTTTAAATGAAGAGAACATATATTTGGACAAGTTGGACAAAGGCAGAATCTTGGGGAAAATCCATCAAAAGTTGCCAAGAAAAGAACAAAGAGACAAGAAAAGAGACAGGCAAAAATGTGATGTTTCTAAAGACAAAGAGAGAGATAGTGTTTGTAAAAGAGGGGAGGTGGTTAAAAGTGTGAAAGTTACAGAAAGGTCAAAGAAGATAAAGATTAATAAAAACACATTGAATGTGGTGATTAAGAGGATATTAGTGACCTTTGAGACAATGACTTTAGTAGAATCATGGGGGGAAGCCAAATTGCAAGATGTTGAGGAGAGGGTAGTTTGAAATGAGATAAAGACATTGAAAAAAGAGAGAGTCTGAGGTTTCATGAAATAAAAAAGGAGAACTGATAAAACAAATTCCAGGAGAAGGTGAGATGGGTCTGGCTGAAGGGAACAGTTAGAGGAGTATACCATTGAGGGTATATTCTTTGTGTGTTGAGGGAAGGAAAAGAGAGTGAATAATAAGACTTAGGAGTTTTAAGGAGTAGAAGAGGGGATCTGAGGAAACTTATGGTAGATATTTTCAATTTTCTTGGTTAAATAGGAAGCAGAACCATCTTTTGAAACTTTGGTGAATTTTTGTTGTTAGTATTTAGATATATTTTAGATATATTTCAGTATATAGATTATAGATCAAATACCTTTATATGGCTTTTATAAATGTGACATTTATAAATGTTACATCCTGTATATGTTTTTATTGCAGTGGAATTTTTGTTTAATGAATTAATTGTAAGAAATCATACTCTTGTTTAGAGATTAGGGATAAAACAAAACCCTTTTCTCTCCCTTTCTTTGATCCTCTGACAATTCAAGAAATACTCAATGAATTAAGAAATGAAAAGTGTTTTAGAAACAGTATAAGAGCAATGTCTCATTCATCTTCAGGTATACCTGTTCTCTCCTTTATAGATCTCTTGGGGTATATTCTGTTTTACTTTGGTGGAGCTCTTTTAGTTAAAGTAAAGGAAGGTGGCTAGTATATTTGTTTTTGGGAGGAGAGTTCAGGGAAATTGTTTAGCAACTACTAAGAGTAAATTGCTATGTGAGTGGGAAACAATAAGGAATACTTTTTCAATAAAAGGAAATGTTTGTTGCAGGAACAGAAAGTGTTATTCTCAGGCTGTGCCTCTGGAGACAGCTTGTACTACCTCCAGAGAGCAGAATGCTAAATTTTTCATTATGAACACTTACACCTTGGAAATCAACTAAAACTCCAAATTAGTACTTTTTAAATTGCATTTTGATTGTCTGGACTAAAGAAAGTGATGGATAAAATATTAGTAATACAGATTAAACTTTAAAATGTATTCTACATTTTTGGAGAGCTAGTTGTTAAACATTTACCAGAACATTGCTGGTTATATTTTAGCTTTTATAGGAAATTAGGTGTAAATGGTATAGAGGACTATTAATACAGGCCATCTCCCTATAATTTTTATGTGGGAATACCTTCAAAATGTAGAACTTGGTAATAAAATAGTAATCCCTGTCAAAGAATTCTGTCTGTACTGATCTATTTATTGGTTGCTGGATTTGATAGTGTTATAACCTATACTAATCTATTCCAATTATTTAAATAAAACAAAACAAAAACAAACATCCCTCTTTCAATATAAACTTTTAACTCTTAGAGACTTGCCTGGAGTAATGAGAGATTAAGTGATTTGTTTGGGATTACATACCCAATATGTACTAGTTAGAACCTGAACCCACTTCTTTCTGAACCTATGGCCGCTGCCTATAAGCATCTTTCACCTGTATATAATATTAAAAAGAGAACTCTGAAAAATCATAAGCACTTCATTCATCTGAGTTATTTTTATTATTTTGAGACAGAAAAAATATTTTCCCCAAAACACATGTAGATAATTATGGCTTCATTTCTATATTTCAGATCTTGGTTCAAGGCCCTCTTCTTTCATCTATTTTTAAAAATTTTCCAAACTCAAAAGCCAGTTAAGTGACCCAGAAAGAGATGCTTTTGATTCTTAGCATTTTTATCTACTTTGTAATTTAACCAGAATCCCTGAGGGTCTTCCCCTCCTCAACTGATTATTTTTTTTTTTTGACTACATAAAAGAAGTTATTTTTTGCTTCACTTATTACCTAACCTTTATCACTGAATGGGCATTGCCTCAGACCTGGGAAAGACCTAGTTTAAAAAAATTCCCACTGCATCCAGGGCCATCTCCATTTGTTCTGATCCATATCTTGCCAGATGACTCCAGAGAAGAAGGTGAGGTGACTTTGCACAGATCTGTCTCACTTAAATTCAATTCACTTTTCCCCTTTCTAGTTTATCTTATTGTGACTGATTACATTGGAACATACCAATCCCAAAAGATTATATTCTTATGAAATGCCCAATAATTTGACAGATGACAAAGTACAATAATGTGTATATATGTATATATCTATATATCTATGTATGTATGTCACCTAAAACTTGGCCATCATAAAATATATTTGCTTTTATATATTAATATAATTTTTTCTTACATCCTCATTTAATGTAACAACTGATAGAATGTGTTAGACTATATCACTTAAAGATATCTTTAGCATGATTTTCACACTTTTAATAAGCATTTAAAACAATTTTCTCATTTAAAGTTCTTTCTTGATCCCATTTTATCATATAGAAGTAGTCTCTAAGTTATCAAATGGAAAGGCAACTTTGTTGAGCTCTATCAAGATATCAGGGCCTCAAGTACAGGCTGAGGTATAGTATGCTTTTGTTATCTAGAGACTGTCCTGTGTATATTCAGATAATTTCATCACCAGGTGATTGGGATGTAATAGAACTTAAGACTACCATTTATTCAGGCATGGGGTTGGGGGAAGTATTACCTGTAGTATCTCTCAGTACTCATACATGATGAACTCATTAAACTTTGAAATATTGAAGTATTTAATTCTGCTCATGACTCTCTAGTCTTCTCTATCATTTATCAGAAACCTTTTCACCCTGAAAGATCCCTCTACCCCTGTGGCCCCATCCTTTCTATTTGATAAGCTCTTCCCAGAACCTACGTTTTGAGGAAATGCCCAAGCCAGTCACACTCACTTCTTTTCTGGTTAATTTCCTGACTACCTGGCCTTCTCCTCTTACTCCCTTTCTAGCTCCTTTTTATGCCTTATCTTCTTGATTAGAATGTAAGCTCCAAGTGGCAGGAGCTGTCTTTATTTTTTGTTTGTAGTCTCAGAATTTATCATAGCGCTAAGTAGCAGAAAGGATCAAGTGTTTACTAATTGATTATGTCTGGGAAGAATTTCTTTTATGCAGGGGCACACTGATCAGCTTAGAACTTGATCAAGTAGCATTTCTTTGGAATTTGAAGGTGCAATTTTAGTTTCTTCCAGACTAAGAAGAGACATTAGAAATCAGCCAGTCTATTGATCCAAGGCATGTTGATTTCCAATGAAATGGCACATCAGAGCTGTCTATTCTAATCTCATTTTGTCCTTTGTGTAATGGTAATTATGAGAATTAAAGATCTTCCCTACCCATTAATGGGCCTGCCCATTAAGGGAAGCTTGATTAGGAGAGACCTACACATTTTAATAATTTCTAATGAGACATTGGTTCTCAAGGGTTGTGATGCCCTCTGGTTCTTAAAAGTATAGGTGAGGTTTTAACTTTGGATCATACTCATTGGAAGTGTTTATTTGGCCAGGTGAGACTCTGGGCAGGTGCTAAAGAGTGCCCCCCCCCCCAAACCCCTCCCCCCAGCTTTGAAAACCCAGATGTTGGTGATTCTTTCTTTAGGAGCTATATATGTATGGTCAATTACCTGTTTGTTGATCTTTGATGTATGTATTGTTTATGGTAAGACAGGTGGAAGCCCTGTCTGTTGGTTGATCTTTGTTTTTCTATTTGTATTTTCTCTGACGTTCAGGATGCTGACTTTTCCCCCTGAATTAAGTGAATGATGTATGTGCTTGATTAAAGTGTTGCTGTCTCCTCAAAAGTTGCTTTCCTTTTTCAAAAGCAGGTCTAAGAACCTGTAAGTAGGCCCTCCTGTGTATGTTGGGGTGCTTGCTTTAACACTGCCACTGGAATGTTGAGAGTGTAATAACCTCTCTTGGCTCAGGATCGTTACATATAAAATACAGCCGCAGTAACTGCAGCTCAGGACAAACTTTGTAGGTTTTGAATTGGCATACTAAGATAGGATAGGGAGTAGACTTATTATTTCATTGGGTAGGGAACTTCCAAGTGAGACAACTCCTTCTATCAATGCAGGTTGGTAGTTTCTCTGCCACTTAGCATCGTAGAGAGCTGCCCAGGGCACTGAGATGTTAACTGACTTGTCCAGTGTCACACTGGCAGTATGTGTATAAGGTGGGACTGGAACGCAGGATTTCTGACTTTGAGGGTAACATTTCCTCTATGTCTTGTCATATTTTTTTTAAAAAGCATAACGCATCACAGCTGTATGCTAAATTTTTATTGATAGCCTATAATTGGTAGATATGAAGATAAAAAGTTTTTGATAATTGCTAAAAGTTCATATTGAACACTGTAAGGTTTTATTTTTAAATTTTTGTCAATTACATGTAAAGAGAATTTTTAACATTTGTTTAAAAAAAATTGAGTTCCAAATTTTCCCCCTCTTTCTCCTTTTTTCCCTCCCTAAAATGGTGAGCAATTTGATTGATATAGGTTGTATGTTTGTTATTGTGTAAAACAATTTCTTATTAGTCATATTGAAACAAAAGAAACAAACCAAAAGAAAAAAAATTAAAAAGTAAAAGCAGTATGCTTTGATCTGCATTCAGATTCTATCAATTCTTTCTCTTGATGTGGATATGTTTTACATCATGAGTTCTTTGGAATTGTCTTTGATCATTGTATTGCTGAGAAGAGCTAAGTCATTCATAGTTGCTCATTATACAATTGCTGTTCACAGTAAATTTTTAAAGAGTATTGATTACTAAAAAGGAGGATTTCTATCCCCATTTCTTCACCCTAACTTTTCAAGTCATGTTTACAAGCATTTATTATATACCTACTATGTACCAGGCACTGTACTCTGCAGCAGTTACACAAAGAACGGTAAAGTATAACCTTTGTTGACAGTTCACAGTCTAATGGAGGCGACAACATGGAAACAACTATATGTGTACAAAATTTATATAGGAAGATAAGGTCAGAGGGAAGGCATCAAGATTAAGGAGGTACAGAAAAAGACTTCTTGCAGAAGGAGGGAGTTTTGGTGAGATTTAAAAG
The DNA here is from genome assembly GCA_028658325.1 of Potorous gilbertii. Lineage (NCBI taxonomy): Eukaryota > Metazoa > Chordata > Mammalia > Diprotodontia > Potoroidae > Potorous > Potorous gilbertii. The sequence goes on along the minus strand of CM053771.1, from coordinate 222,448,708 downwards.
AAATGAGAAGGGACAATATTTCTAGGCATGAGAGCCAGTGAGAATAGTGAAAATGTTGGGAATAGGGCATGTGATATCATGGGTGAGGAATAATTCAGAAGCTAGTTTCTTGGGAACAAATAATATGAGCAGAGGGAGATCAACAAATTATTTAAACAAACATTCCCATGTTATGTTTAAACTGGAAGATAGCATAAACATGGTAGCTAAGGGTGGTGCCCCCACATCCAATTAAAAAGTGTGTATGATGCAATTAGCAAATAAGATCTACCTGTGCTCTTGAACATATGTTGGCATAGTGGGTTTGTCAATTTCATCATTTTAATGTGGCCTTTCCTACCCAGGGGATCCTATTGAATTTTTATTGTCAACTCACGACTCCTATTAAAGCATATGGAAGTTCTGATCTTGTGCCAAGTTCTAAATTGGACCATTTATACCTCTGCTTGAGTATGAGGAGAGAAAGATGGATAGGAGAGAAACTGCAGGTCTATTGTTTATCTTAGAAATGAGCACATACCAATGAATAGCAAGGTTGTGTAACTCATGTTGAACTTTCCTCTAAAATTAAAAAGAACATATTTTCAAATATCTCTAATTCAACTCATCATAGTACCTATTAAAATCTTGATATATACATATTTCCCAATATAACTGCTTCCTAGATAACATTTTCATGTCTTTTTTCTACCTCTTAATGTTTTAACTAGAGAGACACATATCCATAGATAGACAGGCAGACAGACAGGCAGATAGACACAGACACACTCAGGGAACCTGGAGAATATGCTTGTTAAATTCCACTTCAAAGAGTTTACACCGATATTCTGTGCTTTTAAGCAGCAGGTATTGTTTCAGATTTCTTGCTATGGGAATGTAACTTCATTTGCCAGACGAATACCATAACAATACTTGCCAGTGTTTCTTTTATTGATCTCATGTGAAGGTTTAAAGCAGTACCTGATGTGAGGTGACATTCAAGGTCAAAATCGTGCTGTCTCTGCTCCTATCAGAAGCTTTTAAGAGTGGAATCCTAAACCTGGAGTCAGTTTTTCTTCTGTGTTTGTTTATTTCCATTGGATAGCTTTGAGTCAAGGAAAGAACAAAGGATATAATAAGATGAGAGAACAGTTCAGGGGCAGTAATGGAAAGAGAAAAAGAGCTCTAAGGAATATCAATATTTTGAAAGGATCCTTGCATTGATAGTCTGAGAGAAGAAGGACAGGAGAATTTGAGTGCAAATCTACCTGAGTTGTAATAGCGCCTATATTGCTCTGTTAGTTAACTTTTCAAGTGGTTTCTAATAGCTACTTGAACCCCAGAAGGAAATATAACTCAGGCTTGATTTCTATCTCTGCATAGACTATCTAGTTCCATAAGGTAGCTAAACCTGAAAAGGACAAGTATGGAATAGTGTAGAGATAAGAAGGAAGGAAGAGGAGGAGGAGGAGGAGGATGACGATGACGACGATGACAACAACCTCTTCACTCTGTGTTCAGTTTTGTTTGTTTGATTTGTTTTTAACTGGGTATTAGCTTCCACATTGGTCAAGGTGCTTGCTTTTGGCTCTGAAGAGTGAGTCTATGTCCCCAGATTGGTGCTCATTGATGGGCAGTGAGCATCATGACTCTTTCTATGTCTTATTATATCTACCCGTTTCCTCTTCACTCCTTCTATGATGCTATATACTTCCTCCCTCTGCCTCTGCCCATTGAAACCAGATATTGATAGCTAAAAAATTATGTCAATAATCTAGATTTTCTCAAGGTTCGGGGAGGGTGAAGGAAGAGAGACAAAAGAATCCTATGTCTATTCAAATAATCTTCTTCACTGTCTTTATTTGTTTCCACTAACTTTTGCCAGAATGGATGAATCAGCCTGGGTATTGCAGTGGGTTTGCAGGCAATCTGCATATACTGCAGCCACAGATGTTGAAGACGGTCAAAAGTTCTTGCTACCAAAGTTCTTTGCACCATCAAATGGTTCAGTATCAGAAACAAATATGATTTTAATCAATTGAAATTACATTAAATAAGAGGTATTACAACCTACTTTGCAATGAAGAGCCATGGGACTTTTCTGTCTGACATAAAGCTGAAAACTTCCATATTTGTTGTCTCCCCTATTTGAATGTGACCCTTTTGAATACAGGGACTGTCTTACTTTTCAGTATATGCCACAGCACTTAGCACAGCATGTTGCATGCAGTAAACACTTAATAAATGCTTTAGTTTAACTGATTTGGAGTCAAAGGACCCACGTCTAAATTTCAACTAGTTGTATGTCCTAAGGTGGTCACTTTTTCTGAGCCTCAGATTTCTTATCAATAAAAGGAGAGGTTTAGATAACAGAAATCACTAAGACTGCTTCTAGCTCTAACTTTGTGATCCTGAATAAAGCTCTCAAAATTCTGCTTGTGTAAAGTATTAAGCCTATCTAGCAACCTTCCCTCCCTAAAAAATAAACCAAAGCCACCCAGAATGGTGGGTTGATAAATATGCAGATAATTTAGGCAGCTCTGACTATTTTACTCCCTTGGTCTTAAATTATCTAGTTAATTCTTTTCCACTTTCATTAGTACCTTCACTGGCATGTATTACTTGTGTGACCTTGGGCATGGTGACTTTGGATCTTAGTTTCCTCATCTGTAAAATAAGGAGGTTGCAGTAGGTAATTTCTAAAGTTCCTTGTAGGACAAAGGCAGTCAATCAGTTAACAAGCATTTACCCCATTCCAGGCACTTTGCTAAGACTTGGAGATACAAGGAAAGGCAAAAACGGTTCCACTTCACAGTCTAATGGGAGTAGGCAACATATAAACCACTTGCAGTGTAAATACTAGGTAATCCCAAAGAGATGGCATTAGCAGTAGGTGTAGGTGTGTGTGTGTGTGTGTGTGTGTGTGTGTGTGTGTGTGTGTTGGGGGAGGGACAGTGAGGTGGAGGGAAGCACGCCAGGAAAGGCTTCTTGCAAAGGGTGGGATTTTATGCTGAGTTGAAGCAAGTCTGGGAAACAAGGAGGCAGAAGTGAGGAGGGAAAACATTCAGGCATAAGTCACGGCCAGCAAAAACAGAAACCGAGGCAGGAGATGGTGTGTCATAGGGGAGCAACTGTATGACCAGTATTTCTTCAGTAGGTGAAAGAGACAAAATTGTAAGAAAGAAGACTGGAAAGGTAGGATGGGGCCAGGTAGTGAAGGATATGAATAGCCAAACAGGATTTTCTGTGTGATCCTGGAGATGATAAGGAGTCCCTGGTGTTTATTGAGTAGAGAGCTGATATGGTCAGATCTGTGCTTTGAGAAAATCATTTTGGCAGCTGAGTATATTCTGTTCCTAGCACTTTTCCCCTTCCATGTTATTCTACCTTGATGGTGACCTCTTATCTTTCTACTGACTTTATACACAAGATGCATTTCAGAAAAGATGTATGTGTATATATAACATTTCCATTTCAAAGAATATTGCACATACTGCATAGCCAATGCCCGCTTTATTGAGTATTCTCATTGATTCTGTGGCTCTTATATTTTCAAGCAGATAAACTGGTAATAATTTCTCCTTGCATTTTGTAGAAGCTACTGGCTGAAAAACGCAAATGGAGAAAATCCACACATTTACCAAATGCCTAGGATGAAGTACCAAGATATTACTCTCCCTTTAAAAGGTTGATGTCAATTAGAAATTAAAAGTGAATGGTAAAATAGAAGTTTGGGGTTGTGGATTCATCATTTCAATTCTTCTATAGCAATACTTCCTAATGAGGTTTCATTCACTTGCAGGGGAATAAAGATGGAGGCCAGTAGCAAAGGGAAGCATTGAGAATATGACTTCTTAATGTTAGTCAATGGCAGCCTCATTACTAACTGACAGCTGCATAAAAGCAATGTTTCACAAGCCAGGTTGATCTGTGTTTTTAAAATAGTAAAAATCTGATTTTTTCCCTATCATCCTGTGTACATGTAATCCTCCTCTAACATACCAGCTAATTTTTCTGTGGAGCTTTATAAGTGATATTTCATTTTGTCCTTAAAACAATCTTATAATTATTAGGACATCCCTTTAAATAAAGGAGGAAAGTGATACTCAAGGAAGTCCAAGGTCACATACAGGAAGTGAGGGAAGAAATGAGCATTTATTAAGTAACTACTACAGTGTCAGGAACTATACTAAGAGCTTTACAAATATTATCTCATTTGATTCTTACAACAGTCCTCCAAGGTAAGAGTTATTGTCATCCCCACTTACAGTTGAGAATCTGATGCAGGTAGAGGTAAAGGGACTTTTCAGGGTCACACAGTAGGTTGCAGAGGGCAGCTGAATTTGAACTCAGGTCTAGTACTTTATACACTGCACTAGTCAGCTGCCTCTGGGCATTTGAAAGTATACACTCAATGTTTTATTAACAATACCAAGCAATCTTTAACTTCTCTAAGCCTTGAGGGTAGTTAAATATATTTCTCTTTATCTTAGCTAGCATTTATATAAATAACACTTTGAGCTTGCAAAGTACTTTACAAATATCATCTCATTTTTATCTTTATATAACAGTCTTGAGAAACAGGTGCTATCATTTTCCCCATTTTACTCATGTCACAAATATTCATAATCAAGAAAACAAGTTCCTGTATTGACCAAGTCCAAAAATGTTTGTCTCAGTTTGCCCCTGATTCAATCACCTGTCAGATAGTAGACAGTATATTTCCTTGTGGACCCTCTGGAGTCTGGTTGGTCATTATATTATTCAAAAGGAACAGAATTATACATTAACATGTAATTATTTTTTACCAAACAAGTCATGTGAGATCTGAGGGGAAAAGGTCATTACCAACTGGGGTCATTGCCAACATAACTCTTTCACATGTTCTCCTTCCCATTCATGGTTAGAATGATCACACTTCCCAAACCTCACATCAGTAAATCTCTTGCCCCTTTATCTTCAGTCTTTTCCTCTCTGCTGGCTCTTTCCTCACTGTCTAGTCCACTCCTCAGCAGAGGACACTTTATCATGAAATTTGAGGCTATGAGTTCACTTCCTTTTCTTTACTCCAGACTTGAAGGGAGAAGTAGCCCTACTTCTGAGGTCAACCTTTCTATTTGTGCCTTTGATATCAAACCCTCATGTCTCCTCAAATTGTTTATCCTTCCTATTATCCATTTCCTATTTCTGGTTGCTCTTTATCCAACTAGCTCCTTTATTGCCATCTGCAATGAAGATCTGCTCAGATCTTTGTATCCTTAAAAAGAAAAAAAATAAAAGCAACTTTTACTTGACCCTGATAAAATTCTATTGTACATCTTGCCTTCCTTTCACAGTCAAATTTCAAAAAAAAATCTACAATGGTTGCCCCTACTTCCCTAACCCCTTCCCATTCATTTTTTCTCTGACTAAAATCTAACGTTTCTTCCTCCTTTTGCTGAAATGGCTCAGCAACAGTCTCTTAATTGCTAAAATAATGGCCCAAACCCTTTTTCTTTTCTGACTTCTCTGCAGAATATGTCACTGTTTACTATCACCTCCTCCTGGAAAATCTGCTCTTTCTTCGTGGGTTTTTTTTTTTGGATACCACTTTCTCCTTGTCATTCTTCTCAGCTTCTTTTGCAGGATTATCATCTATAGCCCACTTTCCATGTGTAGTCATTCCCCAAAGCTCTTAGATGTCTCTCTCTTCTCTCTCCTCTTTCACTTGATCTCACCAACTCCTAAGGGTTGAATGATTTTTTTTCTAGTTAGATGGACTACCAAATCTACACGTCTAGTTGTCTTTTCTCCTTGGTGTTTCAATCCTACATCACTACTTCTGCTTAGTTGCTGGGTAGATATCTTAAACTCAACGTGTTAAAATTGGGATTCATTATTGTAGCACCAATGTGATATTCACATCACCTATGGTGGCTATGAATATGCCAGCACAGTTCTGAATTGCAGAATATAACAGACTCTCCACACGGAAAAGAGAACCAAAACATTACCAAAAAGCCAAATCCCAACATCAGAAAACCAAATCCATCATAGCAACAAAGAAATCCATCACAGAAACCAAGAAGTCTATGCACATTATCAGACCTTCCCACAAACAGTCTCCCCTAAGCAAAATGTCCTTCTCTCACTCACAGCCACCTGCCTGCTTCCACTGTCCTTCCTAGTTCTGACTAGTCTGACCAACTTCCTCTCAGTTCTGCCTCTTCCTGTTCCATCCTTCCTGTTCTACCCTTCCTGTTCCACCTCATTCAGCAAGCTCCTTCTATCACAGGCTTCATGTGACTCAAACTCACGTGACTTAGGCTTCCACGTAACTTAAACAGGTCATATAGGCCTATTAATGGATAGGAAAGATCTTCTCATTCCATTAAAAATACATTAATTCCCTTAAAAATAATTAACAATACAATTATCTTTTCTCTAAGACTGTCACTTTCTCTAACTTTCTTATTTATGATGAGTGTGCCACCATCTCTGAAGTCAAGTTCACCACCTCAGAATCATCCTTGATATTCATGATGATCTCATTTAGGATTTTCTTGGCAAAGATACTGGCACGGTTTGCCATTTCCTTCTCCAGATCATTTTACAGATGAGGAAGCTGAGGCAAACAGGGTTAAGTGACTTACCCAAGTTCACATAGTAAGTGTCTGAGGTCAGATTTGAACTCAAGAGATAAGTCTTCCTCACCCCAGGACTGGCAATCTATCCCCTGTGCCACCTAGCTCCTGCCTCCTTGATACTTACCTTCACCTCAGATATCCTATTTGTTGTCAAGTATTGTTCATCCCACCTCTGAAATGTCTTCCTCACCACCACATAGCCATTACCCTGGTTCAGGCCCTCATTACTTCTTTATTGAATTATTGCAATAACCTCCTAATTGGTCTTCCTGCTTCTATGCTCTCCCTTCCTCAATCCATCTTCCACATAACTTCCAAGATTATTTTAAGGCACAGGTCGGACCATCTGGCTCATCATTGCCTCTAGGATAAAATGCAAAGTCCTTTGTTTGAAATTTACGGTTTTCTACAGTCTGGCTCCCACCTGATCTTTCCAGAATTTTACACCGCAGATGAACTGGGTCATTGTCTGAACTTTTTGCCCCATCTCTACCTTGATGGATTTACACTAGTATCCTCCATGACTGGAATTCGTTTTCCAGTTTTCTCAGTCTCTCATTATACTTGTCTTCTTTCAAGGCTTTGCTAAAGTACCTCTTCCTCCACAGAGCCCTCTCAGATTCTAACCTCTACCAGTTGCTAGTTCTCTTTCTCTCTTCAATTTTTCCTGTACTTTTTTGTGCATGTTGTAGACTATGTAGTATAAATTTAAAGCAAATATAAAATAATGGAAAAGGCAGCTCGGTGACAGTGGATATTGTTAGACATGGAGTCAAGAAGACCTGGCTTCAAATCAGACTCTAGCTATGTGACCCTGAGCAAGAAATTAACCACTGTTTGCCTCAGTTTCTTCATCTCTACAATGGGGAAGATACTGGCTCGAAATTCCAGAGTTGTCGTTAAGGATAGCAATTTGCGTAGCATTTTGCAAACCTTGAAGTTCTTTATTAAATGCTAGCTATTACTATTATTACATGTATATACGCCAAAAATGTTGTGACTGTAGAAATAGCAAGACCTGGCAACTGATTAGAAATTTGGGATAAGGACGGGTTCAGGCCAAATAGCGTTAGAATACAGAGAAATTTTGCAAAACATTGCCTTGGAATTTTAGCAAAAAAGGGCTCTTCTCTTAAACCTAATTTTACTCTGATCTTGGAAAATGCAATATTTATGGCTCAAAGTAGTAAGACGCATTCATTTTCCTATCCTGATTCCTATTGAGCTTCTCCTGCTACATAGAACAAGAATATAAATTCTGCCTTTATATACCCTATTTGAAAATTTACTTTTTTAAAAAATCTAGATTCAGAGAATATGTGTTCTATGGAATAGTAATATAAAAATGAGCTATTGAAATGTTTGGGAACAACTAGAAACATTCCAACATTTCTTTTCAATATTAAATGCCCTTCAGGATAAATTTTACAGCTCATATCTGGGACACAGGTACTTGCAAAAACCCTGAAATGCTTCAGGAGATCCATGATCTAATCAGTATATATTCTCCCTCTGACAATGGAAATTGCAATCCTGCCTGGGGGGCTAAGTAGCACAGTGACTAGAGTACTGAATTTGGATTCAGGGGAGTTCTAATCCTTCCTCAGATCCTAAGCAAGTCATTTAATTTCTCTGTCCCTCAGTTTCCTCAGCTATAAAATAGAGAGAGTGAACTTGGTACCCTCAAAGGTTCTTTCCACCTCTAAATCTATCAGCCTATGAATACTCATCACTGCCTTTACACAAATTCTCCACAAATTACCTATTGTGTCAGAGGTGTACTCTGATTCTTTTCATATTTCTAATGTGTTACTTAAGCCATATACATGACTGGCCTTTCATAATAATATTATAGAATATTTTATTTTAGGATTTGTTATTATAACAGTAATGCAGCATGGTGGACAGAGAACTGGCCTTTGGGTCATTTGGACCTGGACTCAATTCTTGTCTCTGATGGATCCTGGTTGTGTGACCTTGGACAAGCAGCTTAATCTCCAAGTACCCATAGACTCTAAAGCTGTAAGTTTTAAATCACTTGTTGATATGCATAAGTCAAAGAAGTTCCCACACCCATAATTCTCTACAGCAATAAAATCACAGGTGCAAACAAAAAAAATTAGTGTCATAAAATAATTTATTATTTTATGTATTAATCATGGATTATCATGAAATGTTTTATCACAATTAATTTGTATATTCACCTACTCACCATACTTGACTATAAGCTCCATGTGGGCAGGGAATCTTCCTATTTAAACTTGGTATCTTCCTAACATTGTTTTGCTCACTGTAGGCACTAAATACACATAGAATTTAAGTAGAACATAAAATCTCCCTGTTGTTTTGCTTGTTGGAACAAGATGGAGAGCATGGAGATGAAATTAGCAAGCAGAAGAAGGAAGCAGAAATATGCAAGAACCTAATTAAGTCTGCAAATATGTATGTGCATACATCCAGAGCCATTACCATGGCACCATTTGTCTCTGTTCTGTTGTGTTATAGAGAGTCCACAGCTATTTCTGGGACATGATTTTTATACCTGGTTCTGAGCACAACATTTATGATGACCATATGTACTGTGTGAAGCAGACCCAATTTCAGGAAAAGGAAATAAACTTTTAACTAGACTTTGCAAAAGAAAAATCCTTCACCAGATAATTTTACATTAAGCACCAACTATGTGAAAGGTACTGTGCTATGTTCTAGGAATATAAAGACAAAAACAAATAGTCCCGGTCCTCAAAGAGCTTACATTCTAAGCTTCTATGTATTTGCTATTTATCCCATTGGAATATAAATTCACTGCAAGTACAAATGATTTCATCTTTTGTACTTGTATCCCCACATCCAGCAAAGTGCCTGGCACATAGTAGGCATTTAAGTAATACTTATTGATTGATTGTGACTTCATATCTTTGAATCTTCCAAATTCTTGTTTCCCCCCAAGCACGATGTTTATAAAGGAAAGTTCTTCCTGGGAGGAAGAATTGAGTTGTTCAGTAGAAGCAATTGTCAGATGATTATGTCTATCCCTGAGCCAATACAGAAGAGATTAACTTTGAAGATGAGAGTGAAGATTATGCATTTTCATCCTAGTTAGCTGGTTAAAAAAAAATCACACTGTATTAGAATGATTTCATCTTCCCTGTGGAAGTTTTATGAACTGAGAGGTGAATCTGTTAACTTTGAAAATATTTCTCTGCTTTATTAATCAAGCTACATAGCTTCTCATTTGCATACAGGAGGCAGCACTCATCATGTTTATGTGCTTTACTGAAAAAGCTTCAGCAAATACAAACAAGGGATTCAGTTGCATATTTTAGCTTTAGAGGTTTTGCCTGTTCCCCTATCTGAGCTTTTGATGTCCATGTGGTTAATGGCTTTGAGATGCTGGAACATGAATTTCATAAGCTTTTGGACA
>CM053771.1:222406341-222438179 GCA_028658325.1 Potorous gilbertii | reverse complement strand
CCTGGACAAATCACTTTACCTCTGCTTGTCTTAGTTTTCCTCACCAGTAAAATGGCAATTAATAATAGCACCTACTTTGCAGGATTACTGTGGTGATCAAATGAGAAAATATTTGTAAAAGTGCTTAGCAGAGTGCCGGTATTCAGTAGTGACAAAACAAATGGTCTTCTCTTCACCCTCCTCTAGGCATTGTCCTCACTTGAACCCCCTTCTCACATAATATCTCATCCTCTAGGCCTATCTCTCTACTTTCCTTTTATCAAAACTTGCTCTTGACTAGCTACATTTTGGAAAGGATGTGACAAATGAACTTATTCTATATGCCCATCTATACTCTCTCACCCATCTCCATACTTTTTTTTTTTTGTAAAGCAATAACGGTTAAGCAACTTGCCCAGGGTCACATATCTAATAAGTATCAAGTGTTTGCGGAGGATTTGAACTCAGGTCCTCCTGACTCCAAGGCTGGTGCGCTATCCACGGAGCCATCTAGCTGCCCCTCCAAAATCAAAAGTCCATGGACTCTTCTTATTGCCTGAAATAGACTTCTTCCTATCTACAACATCTTCAGTTCAAGTGTCATCTTCTTTGTAAGGTATTCCTTAGTGCTCTGAGATGCCAATGCCTTTCCATCACAAAGTTTCTTTGAATCTGTTTTCTATTTATTTTGCATATTCTTATATATGTGTATGTTGTCTTCCCACTTGTAATGTAAACTTTGTGAATGCAGAAACGCTTTCATCTTTATCTTTGTATTCCCAGTGCTTAGCACATAGTAGTTGCCTAATGAATTAATCAAAGATTGATAAAAGCATATTTAAAATACACAATTTAAAGTACACAATGCCTTAATCTAAATTATGAATAAAACCCTAATGTTGGAGCAGAAAGCCTTATGTGATGTTTTTTGAGTGACTCTCAAATCACACCAAAGAAGTGCCTGCTTATTTTATCTGATTAGAAAATGGTTCTGGGACCTGTGAACATAGTTACAGAGTGATTTAAAGGCTTTGAGTATGGCGTGATGGTCTTGTCCCATAAGGTCATTCTATCATGGGAATATTATTAGAACATGAGTCAGTACCCTATTGAATTTTATCATAATATAAATGGCATGGATTTTAGCTATTTTTCTTCAATCAGAAAAGTCATATTGAGTCAAGGAAGACCAAATTATTGAGAAAAGTGGTTTCAGTTAACCATATTTTGTGTACATTTAGAAGTAATCCATTTCCTTTACCAGGTTGCATTACTGGAAAGAAATCCATTATTGTGTTCAGCTACTTGCCTAGTTGTCAGATTTCCAATAAGTGGTCTTTACTTGTCTTAATTTATAATGACACTAACTCAGAAAAGCTGAGTCTTTCCTGAACTCTTTCTCCTAGGCATCTATAGAAGGCAAGAGCACAGAACAATATGCTCATGACAAAAGGAAATGTAATAGACACAGCAGGTGAGTAGAAAAACGTTAACATTTATATTTACAATTGCAAGCAGTCTTTTTTTATTTAAAACTGAAATTGCCTGTGTAAATGAATCCAATGTGCAATTCAACCTGTTGTTTTGAAGAGTTGATTATGCAAACTAGTTTATTATGGATGATGGTGATAATGAGGCTTTGAAGAGTTTGATATTCTAGTAATGACAAGAGTTATAAGGAAAATTGTATCTATGGGAAGAAAAATGTTCATCTTTAGAGGGGTAAAAAGAGCAGGATACTCGATTTTTTAAAAAGTTCTTAAGAATCCTTCACTAAAGACCTACCTTAATGTGTCATTTTGGGATGGAAGATTCCATGGGTCCTTGAAAGCTATGCTAAGAAAGCACAAATGTTGGCAGATCCATGTTAGAAAACACCTCAGCTAAGGTTCCAGTAGAAATTCTGATGTTGTCAGAATGTCTGTTGTTTGAGGACCAGCCAAAATGAAGAGGAGTTCTCAATAATGAAATGTTTGCTGAGTGGGTGGTGATGTCTTTGACCCAGCAGCTCACAAAGTACACTTACTACGCTATGGAGGAGTTGCAATCTGTATCACTGGAGATGATGCTATGAAATCCCAGGTTCCTTGAAATGATTAAGAAAATCTAGAAAATGAAGGGATTGATTTGGTTGATGTATAAACTTTTCCAGTTCTGAGTTTCTATGGTTGTAATTGTGATATCATTAGACAATTATGTTTCTTGGTTTTTAATTAAAGTACATTTTAGTCCCCATATTAATAAAAACAAGTGACATTCCATTGTATAAAATGATCTATACCTATTTGAAAAACAAAACAGAATTGAACACAACAAATTGAAAATCACAATATAGCAAAAATGGGCCCTTCACCTTATTAGGAACCAGTAGTTTATTTTTATTGACAATTACAGCAAGGCTCCAAATATCTATCCACTGTATGGCTTACATTGTCCTTGTTTCCAGTTTAATAGTCCTTCCAGCTCTGTGGGGTGAGACATAAGTACAATCTTTTCTTATCACAGGATAGCAATACTCTTGCTAAGGATTGGCTATCTAAAATTAGTAAGCTATCAAGATAATCATTAACCTCTGTTGGCGTAGACTTATTAATGACTGTAATGAATTGAGTCTTCTGAAAAGCATTCAAATTATTGCATTGGTTTATCATTTGTAACCATGAAGGATTTTACATCTTAGAATTCATATTTTAATTATCAGTGCAAAAATATGAGCAAATAATACTAACCAAGTTCCTTAAAATTAATAGTTTAATTTGCATATAAAATAATTATATTTGAACTCTCTGTTTTTCAACATCTTTTTTGAGGAATACCATCTCTGTATAAGCAACTGTTACTAGTAAAAGCCCTGAGACTTAACTACCATATTAGATATATATGTTTATGTGATCTTAAATAAGGCAGCTAGGTGGTGCAGTAGATAGATTGCCAGACCTGGAGCCAGGAAGACCCATCTTCTTGAGTTCAAATCTGACCTTAGACACTTACTAGCTATATGACCCTGGGCAAGTCACTTAACCTTGTTTGCCTCAGTTTCCTTGTCTGTAAAATGAACTGGAGAAGGAAATGGTCAACCACTCCAGTATTTTTGCTAAGAAAACCAGAAATGGAGTGATGAAGAGTTGGACATGATGAAAGTATTACCAAATAACAACAGATATAGTACTAGGCTAAGAGTCAGAAAGATCAAGTTCAAATCCATCTCTAGCACTTTCTGTCTCATCACAAGCAAATTAATTAGCTTTTCCAAGACTGTTTTCTTAATTATAAAATGGGGATAGTTAGACCTACAGCGTCATAAGATTGTGATGGTGACTTAAATGAGATAATGTAGTAAACTATTATATATAATTTGTTAGTATTATCATAAACGGATAATTGTCTGTCCTATAATTTTCTTTTTAGTAATGACTAAATATTGTTTTTTAAAAAAGTATTTATTTATTTTTAGTTTTTGACATTCATTTCCACAAGATTTTGAGTTCCAAATTTTCTCCCCATTTCTCCCCTCTCCCTACCCCAAGACACTTGTGCATTATGGATTACCCCTTCTCTCAATCTGTTTTCTCCTCTCTCACATACCTCCCTTCCCTTATCCCTATCTTTTCTCTTTTCTTGCAGGGCAAGGTAGATTTCTATACCCCATTAATTGTATTTCTTATTTCCCAGTTGTGTGCAAAAACAATTCTCAACATTTGTTCCTAAATCATTGAGTTCTAACTTCTCTCCCTTCTTCCCTTCCCACATATACACACTGTGAAGTCAAGCAATTCAATATAAGCTATATACATATAGTTATGCAAAAGACTTCCATAATAGTCATATTTTGAAAGACTAACTATATTTCCCTCCATTCTATCTTATCCTCCATTTATTTTATGGAGGATATCTCCAAAATCTTTCTTTTGACCTTGTCCCTCCTTAAAAGTGTTTATTTCTAATTACTTTCCTCCTTTCATTTATCCTCCCTTCAATCATTCTCCCCACAGCCCACTTATCCCTTTCTCCCCTACTTTCCTGTAGTATAAGATAGATTTTCACACCAAATTGAGTGTGCATGTTATTCCCTCTTTAAGCCAAATGTGATGAGAGAAAACTCCACTTTTTCCTTCTCACTTCCCCCTTTTCCTCTCCATTGAAAAGTTTTTCTTGCCTCTTTTATGAGTGATAATTTGCCCCATTCCATTTCTCCCTTCCTCTTCCCAATATATTCCTCTCTCACCACTTAATTTTATTTTTTTTAGATATTATCCCTTCCTATTCAACTCACCCTGTTCCTTCTGTCTGTATGTATATAATCCCTCCAATTACCCAAATATTGAGAAAAGTCTCGAGTTACAGATACTATCTTTCCATGTAGGAATGTAAACAGTTCAACTTTAGTAAGTGCCTTATGATTTCTCTTTCCTATTTACCTTTTCATGCTTCTCTTGATTCTTGTGTTTGAAAGTCAATTTCCTATTCAACTCTGCTCTTTTCATCAAGAATATTTGAAAGTCCTCTGTTCCATTGAATGGCCATTTTTTCCCCTGATGCATTATGCTCCATTTTACTGAATAGGAGATTCTTAATTGTAATCCTAGTTTCTTTGACTTCTGGAATATCTTATTCCAAGCCCTTTGGTCCCTTAATGTAGAAGCAGCTAGATCTTGTGTTATCCTGATTGTATTTCCACAGAACTTGAATTGTTTCTTTCTGGATGCTTGCAATATTTTCTCCTTGACCTGAGAACTCTGGAATCTGGCTACAATATTCCTAGAAATTTTTCTTTTAGAATCTCTTTCAGGAGGTGATTGGTGGATTCTTTCAATATTTATTTTACTCTCTAGTTCTAGAGTATCAGGGGCAGTTTTCCTTGATAATTTCGTGAAAGATGATATCCAGCCTATTTTTTTTTTTGTTGTGGCTTTCAGATGGACCCACAATTTTTAAATTGTCTTTCCTGGATCTGTCTTCCAGATCAGTTTTTTTTCCAATGAGATGTTTCACATCATCTTCTATTTTTTCATTCTTTTCTTTTTGTTTTGTAATTTCTTAGTTTCTCATAATGTCATTAGCTTCCATCTGCTCCATTCTAATTTTTAAAGAACTATTTTCTTCAGTGAACTTTTGAACCTCCTTTTCCATATGGTTAATTCTGCTTTAAAGCATTTTTCTCCTCATTTGCTTTTTGAACCTGTTTTGTCATTTGGGTTAGTCTATTTTTAAAGGTGTTAGTTTCTTCAGCATTTTTTTGGTTCTCCCTTAGTAAGCTGTTGGCTCACTTTTCATGATTTTCTTGCATCACTCTCATTTCTCTTCCCAATTTTTCCTCCACCTCTATTACTTGATTTTCAAAATCTCTTTTGAGCTCTTCTGTGGCCTGAGACCACTGCAAATGTTTTTGGAGGTTTTGGATGAAGAAACCTTTAATGGTTTGCTTCATTCTTCCTCATCTGAAAAGATGGAGGAAAATACCTGTTCACTAAGACATTAGCCTTCTAGAGTCTTATTTTTTTCCCCTTTTTCTGGGCATTTTCCCAGCCTTTTACTTGACTTTTGAGTCCTTTGTCAAGTGGAGAGTATACTCTAGGGACCTATAAGTTCTCACTTCCTCCAAGATGGCACAGTCAATGGAGAGGAGTTTAATCCTCTCCTGGCCAGCACTCTAGTCTGGGAGCAACCCAAGTTTTTCTGTCTAGGACCTATGAGTAGGGTTCCCTCTCCACAACCACCTCCAACTCCATCATACCAGTGCTCTTCCTCACCCCAGGGTCACCAGTTAGGGCTGAAATCCAGATCAGTGACTCAATTGCTCCAGAGTCTTTAGGCTTAGGGCTCCAAAAATGGATGCTGCAGCTGCCTGGGGGTGGGGTTAGTGCAGGACCCTGCTCCCTTCTCATCCAGGTGAAAGAGCTTTCTTACTGACCTTTGAAGCTGTCTCTGGTGTTTGTGGGTTGAGGAATCTGGGAATCACAGCTGTTGCCCAGGATTCCTTGTCTTGAAGCCTGCTCTTATTCTGTCTGTGCCCTATTGCATGGCCAATGCTGGGCTCTGCTCCTTGGGCTGTGCTGTGCTCTGAGCCCAGTGTGATAGACCTTTCCTGTTGGGCTTCCAGGCTGTTTTGTGCCTTCTCCTGATCTAAAATTTATTGAGTGTCATTTTTACAGATATTTTATGAACTTGGAGGGACAGCTACAGCAGATCTGTCCTTATACTCCACCATCTTGGCTCCACCCCCTCAAACATTGGTTTTTAAAAAGTTTTTTACATACTTATCCTCCAGAGGAAAAAAGTAGGGTATATATCATATCTTTTATTGGCATGGTACAACACTCGAAAGAAAGATGAGAAAGGGAAACTATTTCAGGAGGTTTCCTTTGAAATTCTTTTGCTTGATTAGAGAATTGAAGACTGAGTGAGGTAGCCAAAAAGCACAGAGGTTCCTTTATGAGCAGAATGAAATTTTAGCAGCAAAATTAGGGCAGGATAATGGAGAAAACTGTGAACACCTAATTGCTATTATATCAGTTTTAATATCCACCCACATTCTGGAACCCAATACATCCTAACTCTCAAGGGTATATAGATAATTATGCTTTTGAGGTGTTCAAGTGCTTTAATCACCAGTAAGACACTTGAACTCTGATGTGAGAAGGTTAATTATTTGGAATATCCTTGAAAACATTCTCTAGTAAGAGTGGATTAAATGAAGATACCTTGAAGTGACAATGTAGGACCTAAGAAAGATAAATGTGAAAGTAAATGATTTGTCTATATTCCCTCAGAGGACTGCTTTAGAATACTAACATTCTAAGCTACTAATATTTCCTGTTGGAAAGAATTTTTATTATTTTCTACTCCTTTTTGTCTCTGTACTCAAGATGAGCTAGTTTTAGCCAAATTTAGTCAGGCTGTATATTCCAGGTATCCTTCCTGACAGGGTAAGGCAGGATTGTGTCTTGGAAAGAGTACTGGTCTTTAGAGTCCTCATTATTTTTCCCTCCTCAACTCTCGAAAAGCCAAGCTTGAATGCAGTGGGTTCATAATTTTCTACTTTGTAGCATACAGTAAATTCTTATTCTATAACCGATATGTATTCAAGCAACATTTTTGTATTGTTTAAATGTATCTGTGATCTCACTGAAATGAGTGTTCCTTCCACAATGCAGATGGCAACCCGTCCCTACCTATCTATCTTGTGTGATTTTTTCCTTGTCTTCACCAAAAGTTAACTTAATATATTTATAGTTATTATTAGATTTTTAGATATATTTATAATTTAAAAAACCTAATAAAAACCAACAGACTTTTCTATGCTAATCTGATTTCCTCAAATTAAAGAACTGGAGAATTGGAAGAGATTCCAGTGACCATCTAGTCTATCTGTGTCTGGTACTTTGTAGCTGTGTGCCCCTGGCCAACTGCCTTAACCTCTCTGAGGCTTTGTTTTCTCATCTGTAAAATGGAAATAATGATACATTATGTATCTCACAGAATTTTTGTGAATAAATCACTTTTTAATCTTGTAGAGTAGAAAATCTGTTCCTTAACTATAAGCTGTTATTGTTATTAGTGTGGAAAAACACATGGTTAGGCTAATGGGGATTATGAATGGACATGTGAGAATAAGGTTGGTGGGTAGACTCTTTACAGAAGTTGATGCAGGAAGGATTGGGCAAATGGTTGACCAGGAGAACCAGGGAAGGAAATGAGGAATTCAAAATATGGACAAAATGAGAGAAGGTTGGGGGACTTCTCCTCAGAGCAACCAAGTTGGGCAGGACTTTGGTGGCAGATAAGGAATAAATAGATGTGTATTCTACTGGTCAGGTTGGTATCATAGAAGCAATTATAGTTTGAGCAATGTAGAAGTAAAGCTAGTTTCAAAGGCCACGGTAAAGATATTCTGTAGGTGAATGCACAAATATGAGTTAAAGATTAAATCTTGCTTCCCAAGTGTGACCTTTAAATGAAGTAGCTGAGGACACTTATTTACTTATTTAGTTTGGTTTTGTTTTTAGAAGTTCTATTTTGGAAGTCGGGGAGGAACTTTTCCAATCCATGCTGGTCTTAAAGTGTTGGAGAGAGGGAAAAGATGCAACAAAACAAAACTATCAATCTTTGCAGATGCTATGATTGAACAAAGAATCAACTGAAAAGCTAATTGAAACAACGTGAGCAAAGATGTGGGATATAGAAAATACCCTCATAAATTATCAACATTTCTATATATTATCAACAAAACCCAGCAGCAAGAGATAGAGAAATTCTTTTTAAAATAACTGCAGACAATATCAAATACTTGGCAGTTTAACTTCCAAGCCAAATTCAGGAATTATATGGATATGATTATAAAACATTTTTCACATGAATAAGGTTAGATCTAAACAATTGGAAATTTATTAATTCTCTTGAGTAGGCTTAGTCAATATAATAAAAGTGACAATTCTAAATTAATATACTTAATTAATATACTTACTCAGTGTCATACCAATTGAATTACCAGAAAATTATTTTATAGAACTAGAAAAAATAATAACAAAGTTCATGCAGAAAAACACAAGGTTAAGAATATCAAGGGAGTTATTGAAAAAAATGTGAAGAAAGTTGGACTAGCAGGGCCATATCTCAAACTGTATTACAAAATGGACAACATCAAAATAATCTAATGCTGAGTAAGAAATAGAGTGGTGGATCAGTAGAATAGGTTAGGTACACAATATATAGTAGTAAATGCCACTGTAATCTAGGGTTTGATAACCATAAGCATAAAAATGTAAACATAAAAGAGAAATCATAGACTTAAACTGTTTGTATTTCCATTGGGAAGATTATACATTGTACTTCCTAAGAACTGAATAAGTGAATGAATTTAGGTAGAATTGTCATTTTTATTATATTGACTTAGGCTACACATAAGTAATTGATATTTTTTCACTTGTTGAGATTTGAATTTATTCATGTGAAAGGTGTTTTGTAATTTTGTTCTTATAGTTCCTGGGTTTGCTTTGGCAGATAGACTGCCAAGTGTTTTATATTTTCTGTAGTTATTTTAAATAAAATTTCTCTTTCGATCTCTTTCTGTTGGACTTTGTTGATAGTTGATGTTCATTCTTCATTCTCAAAGAGAACCAATGACATCAGGAGGGTGATGTCTTGATTTGCAAGTGAATTGGATTAAAGTGTGGCAGAGTTGTGCAAAGTCATCAATCTCACTCTCTCCTCCAGAGTCATTCTGAGTCCAGTAGTAAGACATAGATCAGGAGGAATAGTGATGTCCCTGGATGTAGTGGAAGACCTTGGCCTTTTTAAGCTAAGGTCTTTCCCAGATCTCAGTTTTTCTGAGGTAGCAGTCATTCAGTGATTAAAGACTAGGTAAGAATTGAGGCAAAAGATAGTCTAGTTTGCCTTCTCAAAAGACTCAATCTGAAAAGGGAATACCTTTAGGATTTCTAGCCAGAAGAGAAACAATTACTATTTACACTCACTTAGAGTCATCAAACCCAGAAAATGAGCAAGTGAAGCTTGGGTTGGGACCTATTATTGACCAATCAATGAGAGCCAAAGTGGTTTGAGTTTAGTGGTATAGTCAAGTAGCTCCATTTGAATCCTAATCCTTGTTTTCCAGAGCTATATTTCAAGAAATGATAAATGCAAAGTACATGAGACAAATGAGTTAATTGGCCTAGTTTTTTGAAAAAAAAATATAATAAATAAGTAGGGAAGAAAAGAAAAAAAAACTCTAGTCCCCCAAACTCCAAAATATCTTACCAGGTTTAAACAATCAAAATTTATATTTCTTTGGAAAGAGTACCCACATGTAGGGGTACAATTCCCCATGTGGACAGAGGGAAAGGAGGAGGAGGAGGAGGAGGAAGAGGAGGAGAAGGAAGAGGAGGAAATAAAGGAAAGGAGGAAGGAAGGAAGACAGAAAGGAAGAAAAGAAATAGTAGCATTGCCCAACTGGAAATGACTGATTAGGTTCCCAGTGGGGCATCTATTACTACTCACAGAATGTTGTTTGTCCTTCATTTTCAAAGAGGACCAATGGTGTCAGGAGGGTGATATCTTGACTTGCAAGTGAATTGGATTTAAGTGAGGCAAGACTGTGCAAAGTCATCAACCTCACTCTCTCCTCCAGAAGTCATTCGGAGTCCAGTGGCAAGACATATGTTAGGATTACAGGCAGTAACCTTGTGTTAATAATATACAACAAAGTTAATTTATGTGCACTTATTTTATATCCTGCAACTTTGCTCAAGTTGTTTCAACTAGTTTTTCAGTAGATTCTTTAGGATTCTCTACGTATGCCATCATATCATATATGAAGAGTGATACTTTTGTTTCCTCATTGCCCATTTTTGTACTTCTGACTTTTTTTTTTGTCTTAACTGCTGTAAGTAGCATTCCTAATACAATATTGAATAATAGTGGTGATGTAAATCACCACCCCCCCCACATTAGTCCTGCAAGCACTGCCTTGATTTTATTGGCAAGGTTTCTACTTTATCCCCTTTGCAGATAATATTTGCTGATGATTTTAGATAGACACTACTTAGTCATTTTAAGGAAAGCTCTATTTATTCCTACACTCTCTAGTGTTTTCAATAGGAATGAGTGTTGTGTATCATCATAAGCTTTTTCTGCATCTATTGAGATAATTATGATTTTTGTTATTCATATGGTCAAGTATGCTGACAGTTTTACTACCATTCAATCAGCCCTGCATTACCACTATAAACCCCTCCTAATTATAATGCAAGATCTTTATGATATATTAAAATAATCTTCTTGTTAGTATTTTACTTAAAGTTTTTGCATAAGAATTCATTAAGGAAATTGTTCCATAATTTTATTTTTCTCTTTTGCTCTTCCTGGTTTAGGAATCAGCTCTGTATTTATGTCATAAAAGGAATTTGATAGAACTTCTTCTTTGCCTGTTGTTCCGGATAGTTTCTTTAGTATTGGAATTAATTGTTCTTTAAACATTTGGTAGAATTCACTTGTGAATCCATCTGATCCTGGGGATTTTTTCTTCAGGAACTCATTTATGACTTGAATTTCAACCAACAATAATGTACCCAGCAAAACTGAGTATAAATCCTTCAGGTGGAAAGATGGATATCCAGAAAAACAGAAGACTTTCAACCATTTTTGAAGAAATGACCAGAGATGAATAGAAATTTTGATTTCCAAATACAAAATTCAAGAGAAGCATAAAAATGTAAACAGGAAAGAGAAATCATAAAGGACTCAATAAGTTTAAGTATTTACATTCCTATATGGGAAGATGATGCTTGCAATTCCTAAGAACATTATCATTATTAAGGCAGTTAGAAGGAGTAGAAAGAGAATGAGGGCATGGGTGTGAGTTGAATATGATGAAATGGCTTAAAAAAATGAAGGGTAAAACAGAGGAATGCAATGGGAGGAGAAAGGGCCAGAAAAAATAGGGAAAATTATCTCACATAAAAGAAATATGCAAGGAAGCACTTTTACAGCGAAGGGGAAATGAGGGGTTGACAGGCAATGCTTAATCCTTGCTTTCTTTGAAGTTGGCCAAAGAATGAATAATATACATACTCAGTTGGATATAGAAATCTAACATACCTAACAGGAAAGTAGGAGGGGAAGGGGATAAGAGAAGGAGGGAAAATTAAAGAAGGCAGCCATCAGAAGCAAAACGAATTTTTGAGACCACAGGCAATAGTATTCCCCTTCAATTGTGTATAATCTCTTTCTGACTAGTTGTCTGACCCCTTTTACCATCTGTGGACTAAAAACTCCTGAAGCTGCTACTGCCCTGTGGTAGCCGTTTCTAAGGACTTCTGTTGGTATGGATACAACAAGGGCTGAGCTCTGAGCCAACCACCACCCTTGTGCCACAGACCTCTCCTGCCAACTTCCTAAGTTGTCTTGGGCTGGAAAAATTTCTTACTGTGACCTTTAGTTGTTTCTGCTGCTGCAGAATTCAATTTGAGTTGTTATTTTAAAAATCATTTGGAGGTGAATGTTGGGAGAATTCAGCTGATTTTCTGTCTACACTCTGCCATCTTGGCTCTTCCCTGAAATTCTATCTTCTTTTAAAACTTAACTACTCCAATACTCCACTTAACCACTCCAATCCAAACTGCTTAATCCACCAATTCTTCATGGCTAATGGCTTCCCTGAAATTATCTTCAGTGTATCTTGTATATATCTTATTTGTACATCTTTGCTTGTATATATGAGACTGTGAATTCCTTGAGAGTATATTGCTTTTACCTTTCTTTATACTCCCAGCACTTAGGTCAGGGCTCTGCATGTAGTTTTTCTTGTCCTGCAGTGGTTTCAGTTGTATCCATCTCTTCATGAATCTGTTTGGGGTTTCTTTGGCAAAGATACCAGAGTGGTTTGCCATTTTCTTCTCCAGTTTACTTTACAGAAGACGAAACTGAGGAAGACAAAGTTAAATGACTGCCAAGGGTCGCACAACTAGTAAGAGAGAAGATTTAATGCATTTAGCAAATAACAGACAAGATACGGAGAAGCAGACATAATCTGATGCACATGTAAAAATCTGATGATCACTATGCCACACTGCTTTTCTTTTTATTTCCTCTACACTAATAAAATTACACATCCTTTCAAAATTATTCTCTGTACAGAGAAAATAAAAAAAATCTAATAGCTCATTATAGTAGTATAGCTAATATGCCTTCTACAGACTATAAACTATTCTCTAAAATTCATAATAAATACCCACACTCCTGACTTTATGAGTGTTCCTTCCTACATGGTCTACGTTAAGTGAAAACTCATCTTTGAGAATCATTCAGATTGCTAGTTGTTTGCTTTTTCATCTTCTTTGTTATCAGATTTATAGAAAACATGTTCAATATAAAACCTGCTAAGTGGATTTAAAGGAAAGTAAAATAAACTTGTTGACAACTAAATAGATTATCATAGCAAATATTTACAATTCTAGATAAAAGCGATGACCCTTGAGTGAAAACTTTTAAACATATGTTTTAAGATTCCATTTTTAATCAGGCTGAAATTAACTTTTCATTAAAGTATTTACATAATTACTGCCCACACCTATTTCTATACTATCAATATTTATTATTTAAGGAGATAAGAATTCACAAAATGTGAATTTTGTACCTACTGAATATATGATAGTCCCAATCACTACAGATATTTCATTTCAGATGGAGAGAATGATATATGTTATTTCCCCCTCTTTCCAAGGAGAAAGTATCAATTTTGATGAAATCAGAAAATTTGCCATTTGTTCTTAGGTCTGGAAACCGACTCATTCTATAATGTTCTGTTTTGATGTAGTGATTCCCAAACTATCCTGTCTCTGGAAAAATATAGGGCCTGAAATATATTGATGGGACACACAAATGCTTGTCTAGGAACTGGGAAGTAGGGAATATCTAAACGAATAAAGGATAATAAGGGAAATGTAAAGTTAAGCTAGAAGCGGGGGAAACAAACCTACTTTTATTCCCCATAAAACCTACATATAATAATAATTTTTATGCATATGCAATTTCTTATTTAAAATTTTAGAGAGCAAAATGTAACTGGCATAGAAATTTTCTATCAGAGCCAATCAGTTAGTTATTGATCAGTTATTGACTGAACTGATTGTACGAACCTGGTGACTGGGAAAATGGTAGGATACTAGACAGAAATACAGAAGTGTACCATAAGTACAGGAGTAGGAGAAAAATGATTAGGTACATTTTGGACATTTTGAATTTGAGACAGGATGTCTAGGTGGAGATGACCAACTAGAAGGCAGTTGATATGGGCCAGGAATTCAGAATGTATTTTAGATAATTTGATTTGAGAGTCATTTGCTTACAAATCTCACTATCAGAAGAGTGAAACAATTATCAAGACAAGTCCGATTAGAAATCCAAATAGAGTAAATACCCATGTCAAAGCCTTGAGAGACATCTCTGCTTGGGGGCTGGAAGATGAAAGAGGCAGCAAGGCCAATGAGGTGTGATCAGACAGAGTAAGAGGAGAACCAGAGGAAAGTAAGGCCAAGAAAGTCAAAAGAGGAGAGACCACCCAAAATCTCAACAGTATCAGAAGTTGAAGAAAAGAAAAGGAAAGTCAAAGACTTAAAAGAGTTTGTTGGGATTTAGATCAAAGCATTTAGAGATTGTTAATGTGCTGACTTTGGTAATACACATATTAAATTAGGAATAATATTGAGAAGATTACTATGGTCCCTGAATAAGAATGACATAAAAATGGACTTTGTATTGGAGATATTAAATAATAAATATGTTCTTATTTTATATCTTTCTCTATATTAATAATTAATGCATCATGAAATTATTTTGTTATATTTTTAAGGAATCATGCGTGATTCTGACACATTCAATTGAGTGTAAACTCCTTGAGAGCAGGGACTGTTTGATTTTAATTTTTTTATCTCCAGCACCTTGTTCAATGCCTAGCATATACTAGGGACTTAATAAATTATTGTTTAAAAACTCCAAGTCAAACAAACTCTGACCTCCAAATGTATGGAATCTCTGGATTCATATGATTTATATTGATGGGACCTAAGAATGTTGAGGCTCCTCCTCATGCCCTCCTGTTTTTTGGGGTTATCTCTATTCTTTAAAGATTATTAGGTATAGCATAATTAGCTATTGAATAACTAATTCAACAGCAACAATAATTGACATTAATATTGGATTTTAAGGCTTGCAAATTGCTTTACTCATTTGCATTGAATAATGAAATATTTCATGCCTTCGTATGTTAAATCCCACCTCAGGCATTTACCAGCTATGAGGAAATAATACCAGGCAAGTATTTCTGAGCTTATTTCCTCATCTGTAAAATAGGGATAGTAGGAGCTCCTAGCACAGAACATTGTTTTGATGACGAAATGAGATAATGTTAGGTAAAGCATTTTGTCAACTTCAAAGCATTATATAAATGCCAGCTATCATTTTTATTACTAAAGCTAATCAAAGCCATGTGTATACTAAAATCAAGATGAAAAGGAAGTATCTACACATTTTAGATATAAATATATATTCTGGAGGCCTGCTGCCACATTACCCACTGTGGTATGCAATTTGGTATGGGGGTGGTGGTGGATATCTTGGACTTTATTCCAGGGGATATATAATTGGAAGAAAGGATATTACCACTTTATAGTTCTGTTTAAACTACAACACAGCCTATTTGCATGTTCACTGAAGATAGGTGAATATGCTTAGACAATTTAGCAAGAAAATATTTAGCCTCAGAGAAATTTTGAAAGATTTAATTAGGAATATTGCATTCCTTTTCTAAATCAAAGGTTAATAAACTTATGTAGAAATTATTTCTAATTTTGTAGCATGCAACTTGTTCAGATAGCAGAAGGAATTCATCTCTTCCACAAACTAGTGTCCTTTTTCAAAGCTACTGTGGCCACAGCTTTCAGCAATGCTAATACATATAAAAACCACATTCTTTAATAATCCTAAAGTTTCCAGTCTTCAGAGTGCAGGGTTAACTTCCTACCGAAATATATATAGAGGAACCAGCTCTCAGGAAACTTGCTGAAATTGATTATTTACATACTTTATATAAATCAAGGTCCTCTACTTCTTTTTGTATCCTAGCACTTAGAAGAATGCCTGGCACTTAATAAATGTTTATTGACAAAAAAAGAAAAAGTATAGAATGCGGGAAATTTCTCCTTTAACTTGTTTCAATACAGAATTGATAATAGTGTTTATACTATCAACTGTGAATACATGATTGGTTAAATTATAGATAAAACAAAATAAGCTAAATGATGAAAAGGAAAGATTGTAAAGGATTGAGTTAATAGGTGATATTTTCATTTCAATATGAAAACTGATAACCTTCACTGAATGATTAGTTGAAGTGTTATACCATTTTGTAAATGCTCTATGGAGGCATAAATGAGTCTATTAAGGATTGTAGGCACTTATCTTCCTTGTACATGCATGGTTTCACTATATTCTTCCTTCCTTCCTTCCTTCCTTCTTTCCTTCCTTCCTTCCTCCCTCTCTTCCTTCCTCTATTGATGAATATCAACAATATTCTTTGACAGGATTTCAGGGAGTTTCCTGGGACACTGAGAAGTTAAATGTCTTGCCCAGGGCCATGTAGGGGTGGGGTGGGGGAGATAGAGAAGGGAAGGGAATACATGTTTATTTATGCATGTGCTATGTGTTATGCACTGTGATGAGTGCTTTATAGACATTTTATTTGACACAGCTTGTGTATCAGAGACAGGACTTAATCCTAGGTCATCCTGACTCTAAGACAATCTCTCTGTCCCACTATAATATACTGCCTCATCACTATAATTATCAATGCAAAATATTAAATGAAGTGTTGCTAAAGAGGCTACAGTAATATATTTTAAAAATTATTTATTGTGATGTATGGTAAATCAGTTGTACTTAGACCAGAAGTGCAAAGATGGTTCAATATTGGGAAAACTATAAACATAATTAATCTTAATAAAAATAATGAAAATAACATGATTCTATTAATAGATTTGAAAAGACTTTTTGACAAAACAATGCCAGGGGAATAAAAACACCTTTATCAGTATGAGGAAAACCATCTCTCTAGGATCATGAGTTAGCTAATATTTTTTGTAATGGAGAAAAATGCTTAAAGCCTTCTGAATAAGATAAGGGATGAATCCAGAATGTGTTATGGATTCTGGATATTTTTTCTATACTATTTGAATTCTCAGCTATATTAAAGTAATAAGTATAGGTAAATCTCAGTTTGCAGATAATGTGGCTATTTAGTGAACTAGAGAACTCTAAATAAAGAAAAATGTTCCATTAATAAAATTTGATCAACAAAATTGAGACAATAACTTTATATGTCTAGACACATACATATTTGTACATATGAAATCTCCTCAATAGGACAGTAAGCTCTTGGTGAGCAGAAATTGAATCTTCCGAACTTTTCTGCATTTTACTCTCTGTAGGGTATAGCACACCAAATAATTATTCATTGAATGAATGATAGATAATAAAAAGTATGGCTATCTTGTAAGAAAGTAATTGAATAGACATTTTTTTGGTGATAACAAGGGTAATAAATGAAAAATCTTATTCATCTGAATATTAACTTCAAATTCACTAACAGAGATTTTTGAAGTCTGCTCACCTGCATGTAACATGGGGGTATCATTGAGTGGCTAAAAGGGAGGCAAGAATGGGCATCTCTAGTCTCTTCTCTCACCTTACTCCAAGGAGATTTTAATTCCTTCCTGGAAGGGAAGCAGGAGGTTGGAGCAAATGCCACTCTACTCTCTTCAGAGAGGAAATACCAAGCTAAAATCATATCTGTCTGATCCTTTAAATATTATTTATCTATGGGATATGATCAGGTTTAAGCTGACTTTTGATTGCCATTACATTTTTTGGGGAGGGAGGAAACAGGACCTCAAACTTTATATCCAAAACTTAACCCACCTTCCCACCAAATATCACAAATACCATTTCTGCAATGAACATGCATAATCATTATCAAAGAAAACTCACTTATGCAAATTGGTAGCAAAGCAGAAATCAGAGAAAGTGTACTTGAGAGAATACATACCAGGCAATACAGAGTGAAGGAGCTCTCTCATTGAGAGTAAAGTGACTCAGCTCATCCAAGAGTGAATGTCCTGGATCTCACCCAAAGAGAAGTTCCTCAAATTATCTACAGTAGCAAGTTTGGAGCTGGGACATGATGGAAAGACTGCCCTCTCCTCTCATGTCTTCCCCAAAACTTTTCTTTCTATAACCTCATGTGGGGTTGGCCTCTTGAAACTGGAAGCCAAAGTACCTGAAATGACTATAGGGCCTAAAGTGACTTGAAGAGGACATGACAAAAACTCAAAGAAAATGTGATGAAAATTCAAGAGACTGAAGAGATCTTCGCTTGTCAACTCAGTTCTGCCCTACATGCAGAGCATTCATCTCTATCAATGATAGAGTTTCATGCCAATGGGCATTGGGACTATGGTTACTATAGGAAACAATTCTAATGTACTCTTCTTACTAGCATCTCAGGTTATCTAATGATTTTATTAAGTTTACGTATGAAGCAATTAAAATTTTTAATGTTAAAGCATATTTGAATTTTACTATTCTTTCTCAAAATTATGGAATTCAGATTATCAGCTATATTTTAAAATATTTTTATGTTTAGCTCATCAAAAATCTAAATGATGAAGAAAGTTTATCAGCTAAATCAAATGTGTTTATTGTTGTCATTTAAAAGAATTGCATTAAATGTAGACCCCCTGGATATATAAGTAGTTGAGAAACATATTTAATTCCCTTAAGGTTTAAAATAGGATGCTTTTCATGGCACATGCTTTTCTTTCTCTTTGTCATGTGCTTAACATTTGAATATCTTTTTACTTTCAAATATGTGAAATCTATTATATTTTTTTAAAAAGAAAACTCAATGCATTACCATTTCAATGAAGTGTTCTTTTTCCAGAGTGCTCACCTCAAACTATGAATATTTTCATTGAAACCTGGGGGATTGTAAATCATCTTCTTCTCCAAAATTTCTCCCCCACTGAGATCTAGGCTACTAACTCATGTATAGTCTCCAAAATATGTTAAATGGGGGTCACACTATTGCAAAGATGACTGGAGAATAGTCATGGAGAATAGACTCATTTTAGATTTGAGTATGATTTCAATTTAAGATAAAAATGTTTTGTTCACATGATATTCACCAAAATATTAGTTTGGATTCATAAATTATGTAACAAGTTGCTATATTTTTCTTACATATGGAATATTTTGCTTCCTGTTACTGTTGAAATATATAATAACCAATCAAAAAAGATTATCATATTCAAGTTGCAAGATATAAACAGACTTCATGACAGTTTTTTTCGGCAATTATTGCTATAATATAATCTTAGAGGTAGAGCTAGAGGGGACCTTGCAGGTCATTGTATCCAACCCCTTATAACAAGAGGGTTAATGTCTTGGCCAGAGGGACACAGTTTGTGAAGCAGGATGTAAACTCAGGTCTTCCTGATACCCAATCAGCACTTTACTCACTAGTTCCAATCTACCTCTTAAGATCAAACCCAACCCAATCCTAAAGCCCGTGGAAGTTAAATAACTTGTTCAGTCATACTGAAAATAAGCAACAAAGGTAGGTTCACCATTATGGAAACTTAATAGGATTTTGTAAATATATCTTGCTAATATAAACCTTTACTGATGAAACCGAAGAGGAGGTGATTTGGTTGAGTAACAGGGGAGATTTAGGTTTGAGAAATGATAACTATTCTTTCTGAATCATGGATTTCCCTAGGGATCAAAAAGTTCTTGAATGATACAAGAAGATTGGAAACTTTAAGGCACTATTCAGATAAGATGTTTAATTATTGTCATATAACCTATTTTCAGGGAACCAGAGACAAGAGAACATGGATAACTGGGAATGTGGAACCCAGGAAATAGAGGGAAGGTAGTGTGGTATGTCAAACCTAAAGGGGCCAACGTAGAACTGAAACCTGGGTTTTCTGAGAGTAGATGGAGGACAAAAGGGGGGGAAGAGGTTGGAGGCTCTTTAGTACACAGTAGTACCTCAACTTCCCTTGATAATATGCTCACAATTGTTCAATTAAATGTATTTAGCAAACACTCTTTCAACAAAAGAGCAAATCCAATGTACAGCCTGAAACCAACAAATATAAGATTAAACTCTATAGGTAGGAGAGATCCTTTCTATTACAGTTTCGTTTTTAGCATCTACTTCCTCAGTTCTCACTATCAATGGAAACTTGGGTTTGCAGAGGGTAGATGGCTACCCTTACCCTTAGGGTTACCCCTGGATTTCTGAGAGGTTGCAGGGGTGGGGAATCTGTGGGCTCTAGGCCACTTATAGTCTTCACATGCAGCACTCTGGGCCTCACTTGAGGACCCCACGTGGCCTTGAGACTACAGGTTCCCCCCCCCCCCCAGGTTAGGGTTTCTAATACTTTACTTACAACTCTTCATCTTCTGTATTTACCATTGATTATCTACCAGTACCATCAATTAGTTTTTAGGAGAGGGTATTTACTAAGTTGGTAGAATAATAACAGTTGGTACAAGGAACAACATCCCCCAAATTTGGGTCACACTCATTCACCAGTACCCATAGGAACCCTGAGTAAGTAGGCGTAGACCTGAAATTCAATGCTGATGAGCCTCTGGTGCAGAGAATACATATAGCAAAGGAGTAGTTCATGGTTCTCATTTCGGTAGGCCTTATAAAGTTCTCCTTAGGTATAGCACTCTACTGGTCTCTAAGAGGGTGTGCTTAAGCAGTCCTGAAGCTGCCTTTCCTTAGTCTTAGTTTATCCTTGAGCATACCAGTCAGCTAGGTGGTGCAGTGGATAGAGCACCAGTGCAGGAGTTAGGAGGACCTGAATTCAAATCTCACCTCAGACACCTGACACTTACTAGCTGTGTGATCTTGGGCAAGTCACTTAACCCCAATTGCCTCATCCTGGGTCATCTCCAGTCATCCTGATGAATATCTGATCACTGAATTCAGATGACTCTGGAGGAGAAGTGAGGCTGATGACCTGCACAGCCTTCTCTCATGCAAAAAAAACTTAAGTGCAAGTCATGTCATTATTTCTCTGAGGGCATGATCTTCTTCATCAAGGAAGGATGAACACACAGCTGCTGGTACAGACACTGCCCTCAATCATTGCTGCTTAGGGAACCCTGATACTGACTCTTGGTGACTGGTAGTTCCTCTGATGGCTTTATTGGTTCTCCCAAACTCACACAGTCATGGGGTGTGTGGGGTTAGGAAAGAGAGACTATTTTTTCTCCCCTTTTTTCCACCTCTCCCCTCCCCTACATGAGCAACTCTTTCTCAGTTATTCCCTGAAGTTATTTCACTGTTGGACTAGCCTGCTGTTGGAGTGCCAAATTCTGAACTAGCTTGTGGGTTTTATCACAGCCCCATAGGATATGACTGATTTTTTTTTTCAGCCAACCACATGATATGTGTGGTCATTCATCTGTTCTCATCCAAAGAACAAAACAATTCACTCCACCCAAAGGGATTGAGGATTTGTTCACACCCAGTCACACTTCTGATTAATTGATTAGATCAAAACATTTAGGCTTCCTCTGTTCAAATTCATTGGGATATGATTTTCTACTCCTCACCACATTTTTCAGAAGTAGAGAGTAAAAGATACAGGGTGTCTTTGTGTGTATGTGTGACAAATTCATCTGTATTAAATTTCTTCTTTTGCTTCCTAGGCTTTTAATTCTTTGCCTTAGCTCTTTTTTTTTTCTTACACAGGCTTCTATTTTGACAGAGTGTCTAACAATCAAGATTTTTTTTTTAAAGCTTAAACCACTTTTCTTTTTACTTTAAAAAAGAGTGGTCCAATTTGAGTTTCTATAAAATGTACACTTTTAAAAACTTTTCAAATACAAGATTGCCAGTTAGGCAGATCTTTTGGGAAGTAACATATTTTTATATAATACTATATTATATTTACATAGTGCCTTTGAGCTAGGCCTCCCAGTGCACTTTACAAGCCTTGTCACACACTAGAAACACTTCACCCAGCAGAGAAATAATGGTTTCAAATAGAACACATTATAGTCTTTCAATCCAAACTGTGCAGTATTAGAATTATGGATAAAATTGTAATTTGTGGGTGAATTAAAAAACACTTGTCTTAGAGAGGTAAAGCTTAGAGCTTGTTTGAACCCTTATTTTCTCCCTCCACTTTGCCCTTTCTTGACCCAATTATCACTGTTTCTTGACAGGAGAATTAATGAGGGAAATCTCCTTAGCTTCAATTCCATTTCTTCTGTTGCCAAGAAATTCTTT
This sequence comes from Potorous gilbertii, assembly GCA_028658325.1. Classification (NCBI taxonomy): domain Eukaryota; kingdom Metazoa; phylum Chordata; class Mammalia; order Diprotodontia; family Potoroidae; genus Potorous; species Potorous gilbertii. Next base: position 222,416,335 of record CM053771.1, on the reverse strand, counting down.
TCTATTTTTCTAAATTAATAACGTTTGCACAAGTTAGGACATACAGTCTTGCTCTGTAGAGGAACCCTGAAATGGAGGCTCTTAGGCTATTAGCGCAAAGAAAGATTGAGTCAGATGCTGGATATTCTACGGAAAATAAAGGCAAGTTTGTCTTTATAACAAGTATTTTTTGTGGCACATCTATGATTCGTTATTGTTTGCTTCCAACATGTGAAATGTGACTCATCCTTATATTGAAAATAATACCTTATATTAATTTAGTGATTTAGTTTATTTGGGTTTTAGAATCCAGGATCTCTTTTGGTTCTCTCCGTAACCAGCCTTGTCATGTCACTATGACCGGTGTTGTTATCTCCATTTTCTAGATGAGGAAACAGTCTCAGGGAGTTTAAATGGTTTAACCAAGGTCACAGAGCTAAAAAATGATAGCAGTGAGGCTCAAACCTACATCTTCCAAATTCTGTACTCTTTCCATGACACTATATAGCCTAGCATTTTTACCCTAAAAAAATTGCTATATCAAATTGATCACAAACATTATCAAGAGCCTCTTGGTATATATCACACAGGGTAGTTATAGCTGTGGCAAATATCAATACCTCGATTCTTAGATGAATCATCCGATGTGGCTCTACCCTGCTAAGACATAGATGGGAACCCATCCATGCCTTCTAATCCTTTGTGACTTATGTTCTTCCATAAGTATACTACAGGGGGTTCCTCTTAGAGTTTTGGGGGCCTTCCTCTAGATCTCTTGATGTTATGTGGAATCCATGGAAGTGTTTGTTATGGAGAACAGCTGAAAACAGAATGAAAGGATATGACACTTTTTTCATGTACTGTCCCCATCCCATCGTTGAATCATAATTTCAGGGTGTTTCTCTTGGTGCAGCTCTTTCTGAGAAGCTTAATTTCATTTTTCAGTAGCTATCCATCTTTCTCTATACATCAGTGTATTGGGACCACTGGTCAATGTGCAAATAAATTTGGCCCAGAAGCAATTCAAGCGGTAGAAGAGAGAAGATTTATATAGTTAAGGGATTTTCTTATTACCCTGAATTTTCTGCATGGGCCCTTTCCTAGTTAATGAACTTGTCTTTGCTGAATTCAGGAGTATAATCTAAAATATATCAAGGAATTTTGGTCTGTTTGAATTTTTTCACATTACTTCCCAAGATTAATAGAATTAGCTCCAATTGTATAGTATCAATAGGGTTCCACTAAGAGAGAAAACAAAATGCATTACTTAATGAATAGTGAGCTCTTTTTGCTAGGATAAACCAAGGTACGACTAGGATTAATCTTAGGTTCAAGGTGTAGAAAAGACCTTGATTAGGAAGACTGAGAAATTCCAGGGACACTGGAGTTCTGCACAGCTAAGAACAGAAGAAGTACTTAAAGTTGTTATTTTGAAACCTGAGGAAATGCTCCAGGAGATCTCTTACTGCACAAGAGAATTATTCCTTCAGGATATTTAGGGTGATTCTGAATAAGTGAGGTAGATGACAAAGACTAATTTAGTGATATCGCTACTGGGTGGAGAAAAGAGTGTTAATTATTATATTGTTGAAGGTGGAAGGAATGGGACCTTATTAGTTGTGAGAAGATGGAGTGAATGTAAGGAAGGACTAGGAAAGAATGATAGAAGTAAAGTGTGAGAGAAGACACAGTTTGTCCTTTATCTTTGTTCTTATGGTCTTATTATGTGTGCATACGTGGGATGGGGGAGTGGAAAAGAAGGCAGGTAATGGTGTCCAGACTGAGGTTTCTTGTATGGATGGTATATAAGCATTAATAATAGCTATGGGGTCAGGTTCAGTGTAACAGTATTTATACTGTTACTGACTAACTGAGCTTGCTTTGATCTTAAGAAGGTTATGACTTTCCTGGAGGAATAATGGGCATTTAGCACTCAGATTACAAAAATGAGCAGATGGTAGAATCAAAATGAGGTAAATAGGTTGACAGGGAAGCAGTAAATTTGTGGGGATGAAGTCAGAGACTCCTTATATTAGGAAGATTATGGGATAATACATTTAGAGTTTAGAGGTAATCTAGCCCAGTCTACTCATTTTATGATGAAGGAAACTGAGGGCTAAGAGGTTAAGTAAATTTGCTAAAGATCAGCAAAATGGTGGGGCAGCCAGGTGGTGCAATGACTAGACTGCTAAGCCTAGAGTCAGGAAGACCTGAGTTCAAATTTGACCTCAGATTTGTAACCTTGGGCAAGTTGTTTAATCCCATTTACCTCAGTTTCCTCACCTGTAAGATGAACTGGAGAAGAAAATGGCAAGCCACTTGAATATCTTTGCCAAGAAAACCCAAAATGTGGTCACGAAGAGTGAGACATGACTGAAGTATCCCAACAGAAAAACAACCTAAATGGTAAGTGGTAGAGTCTTGATTTGATTTCTAGTCTTTGATTTCAAATCCAGTACTCCTTTACTGTACCATGTGGAAAAATATGAGACAATAGTTGAGGGGGAATGGATAGCAAGCTAGGCAGATACTTGATCAACAGGTTGGAAAAGTTGAGAAGATAGATATAGTAGCTCTTGGACCATAGTCTGGGACAACAGCTGGGATTTCTCCCTAAGGTGTGAGTTATTACTGCTTGGGAGTTCCCAGACATTTCCAAACATGATAGATCTATTGTGTGTTCATCCTTTATTGCTGAAGAAGACCATACCCTCAGAGAAATAATGACATGGCATGCAATTGACTTTGTTTTGAGTGAGGGAGGACTGTGTAGGTTACCAGCCTCACTTCTCCTCTAGAGCCATCTGAATCCAGTGACCAGATATTCGTCAGGATGACTGGAGATGACCCAGGATGAGGCAATTGGGGTTAAGTGACTTGCCCAAGGTCACACAGGTAATGAGTATCAAGTATCTGAAGTGAGATTTGAACTCAGGTCCCCCTGACTCCTGCACCACATAGCTGCCCCTGATTGATCTATACTGTGGAAGAGAAAGAAGGTTGAGATTTTTGGGGGAAGTCATTCTGTGGATGGAATCTTCTGTGACCATTGCAGGAGATACTGCTAGGGATAAATAATATATTCAGTCCTTGATGCAATTATTGTCTGTGTCTCTCCCTGAGATTGAGCTGGGACCAGAGTAGCTCTTATGGGGCATATGTTAAGGATCTGGCTAACTCGATCTTCTTGAGTTAAGTATAACTTTCACAAGAAGTAGTCACAATTTTTGTAGAATTATTATGACTAAAGACCAAACGCCAGCTACAGTCCACAGGGGAAGGATAACTAAAGGGTGACTAACCATTCCATCAATAAATCACCCAACAATTTTTTTTAGGATTTATAGAGTGTGTAAAAATCACTACACAAGGCACCATTATCAACATCTCATCAGGACTGTGATGCCAGCTGTAAGAGCTGTCGCAAGAAGTTAGAGTAATTTCTGATGCTAAATGTTAACACTCGGACAGGGAGCTAGAGTCAATTGTGCCCCTTTCCTGCACATTGAGGATGCAGAGGTATTATTTGGGGGAATTGACTGTGCTCCCCTGTGTGTATGGAAAGAAGAAGGTCACTTATTTATGATTGCAGGGAAATTTTACTATTTCCTTCTTTTTTACCTTGCTATTCAGTTTTAATAAAATGCCCTTTGATTTTGAATTAGTGAGGTATTATCTGGCATACAAACGTATTAGTCTTTGACCTTAGGATGACCAAGCAGTATTCTGAATTAGGCTGAAGTCATGAAGACCTATGCACTTTCTCTAAAAGAATGATAGTGATTTAAGTAAGACCATTTCTGCATTGCCATAATCGTCATACTACAAACAGTTGTTCAGAGCACTTTGCACATTGCTGGACACACTATAGTCACCGAATAAATGTGTTAATTGAACTGAAAATATTGACTAGGCATAAGTCCTGTTAAATAATTCAAGCCTGTTTTCACTAATAGTTCATATTGCAGCAGTTCACTTGAAACAAAACAATGAAGCTTCAGTGCAATCTTTAATCGAAGAGGAATCAGGAAGCTGTCTAGTTTCCTCATTATGACCCTTGCTCCACTTCTTCCTTTGTGGAAAACAACATTTTCCCTCCTAAGTGAATACAGAACACTAGACTTGGCACAGCAGTCCTCTGAAACTTTTGCGGTGGAGGGGCAGTGATTTTGTGTGATTTTAAACACTGCTGGGAGGTGAGGGGGATAAAAACAGGGAACCAAAGATTGTGACAAAGTCATTGGGCAACTTGGGTACTGTCGGAAAGAAATAGGACTTTCTCATAAGGAAGTGTGATTAAACTGCTGAGGATAATCAATAGTTTACTATCTTTAGATCTTTGGAATTATTTAGACTAGTCTCTGCAGAAACGTCTCCATAATTCACCATCTTTGTAAGACTTTCCAAATATTGTGCCTTTCTCCAAAGTTGAGACTTTAATTTTTAAAACAATAATAGTGACATTAATATTAGCCTAGGTAATTAATTCTATACATGTAATATTTTTGAGGCAAAATGCAATCTTGATTAAAGTGCTGGGCTTGGATTAAGATAGGCCAGAATTTAAATCCTGCCTCAGTCACCAGTTGTGTCACTGTAGAGATCAGTTAAACTCCCTCATCATCAACTTCCTTATCTGTAAAATGGGACTAATAATAGTGCATTCATAGGCAATAAGAAACATCATTTCAGAGGACATTTGAGCATTTCATATTACACTGCTCTTGATAAGTATTTACAAAATTTCCGCTGTGACAACAGCAACAATAAAATACCACATAAAAACAAACCTGAGGCAGCCAGCATCATCACCAACAGCAGACAGAATTGCAGTAATGTGATTGGAGGAAGTGCCTGAGTAATATATTAGTTATACTTCCTGATTTCATGAGCCAGGTGTGTTCCTCAGGAACAAAGGTGGATAGTGCTAATAGATAGGACTAGCACAAAATTATATCACAAAGAATGAAATTTATTACATTTTAATAAATAGTAAATAACTGTTTAAGAATGAGAGAGTCATTTCCAAGGAAGGTAGCATTATATTTGGATCACTAATTTGTTAGAGCAAAGATCAAGATCCATAACAAACTAAAAATAAAAATAGTAATTAGGAGAAGATCTAGTACACAATGAAATTTTCTTAAACCTGATATGGCTAAACCAATTAGTGATACTGGAAAAAGGGAAAGTGGGTAAAGCAAACTGTAAGAACATAATGATGTTTAAGCAGTTTCCATGGCAAAGAGATCCAAAGAATCTAGGGACCACTTGAGCCACTTCACATTCAATTTACATTTCTTTTATTACTACTAGTTCTTGGAGTCCTTTTCATTTCTGGACATCTTTCTCTGAAGTCATTGTCATGACTGGTGAGTTTTTTGTGGTTCACTATATCTGGAAGAATTCTCTTAAAACTCTACTTGCATTGTCTGTAACTTTGCAAAAACAAAACATCCTTCCCTGGCCATCACTCCTCTACATGTATTATCTTTCCCTAGTCAAATGTGGGGTCTCTATGATCTTTTGTATTTGTATCCTCAGTGTTTAGCACAGAATGCTGAATAAACACTTTTTCATCCAACCATCCATTTGTAAGGTAGTTTCAAGTAATGGTTTATGTTTTGTGTTTTATATTTTTATAAATCACCTATTAATAGTCTTTTGATTCAATTTAATAAACACTTATCAAGTATATGCTATGGACCAGTTCCTGGTTTTTTTCAATTCATTAATTAATTTTTAGTTTTTAACATACACTTCCACAAGATTTTGATTTCCAAATTTTCTCCCCATTGCTCCCCACTGACCACCACCCCAAGACAGTGTGCATTCTTGTTACCCTTTCCCCAACTCTGACCTCCCTTCTATCACACCCTGCCCTGCTCTTCCCTTTCCATGTCTTTTCTATAGAGAAAGATAGATTTCTATATTCCATTGCCTGTATGTCTTATTTCCCAGTTGTAGGTGAAAACAGTTTTTAACTTTCATTTTTAAAACTTTGAGTTCCAACGTCTCTCCTTTTCTCCTTCCACTACCACCTCCATTGAGAAGGCAAGCAATTTGATATAGATTATACATGTGTGGTCATGCAAAACACTTCCATAACAATCATGTTGTAAAAAGACTAACTTCATCCTATCCTGCTTCCCATTTATTATATTCTCTCTTTTGACCTTGTCCCTCCTCAAAAGTATTTACTTCTAATTACCCCCTCCTCCCATTTGCCCTCGCTTCTACCATCCCTCTCACCCCTTGCTTATCCCCTTCCCCCCTACTGTCCTGTAGTGTAAAATAGATTTTCAAACCAAATTGAGTGGGCATGTTATTCCCTCCTTAAGCTGAATGTGATGAGAGTAAGACCCACTCTTTCCCTCTCACCTCCCCCTATTCTTCTCCATGAAAAAACCTTTTTCTTGCCTCTTTTATGTGAGAAATAATTTATCCCATTCCATTTCTCCCTTTCTCCTCCTAATATATTCCTCTGTCACCCCTTAATTTTATATTTTTAGATATCATCCCTTCACATTCAACTCACTCTATGTCCTCTGTCTATATATATATGTATATATATATATATAATCTTTCCAACCATCCTAATTCTGAGAGTCTCGACACTTACAAATATTATCTTTCCATGTAAGAATGTAGACAGTTCAACGTTAGTAAGTCCCTTATGATTTCTCTTTCTTGTTTACCTTTTCATGCTTCTTTTGATTCTTGTGTTTGAAACTCAAATTTTCTATTTAGCTCTGGCCTTTTAATCAAGAATACTTAAAAGTTCTCCATTTCATTGAATGACCATTTTTCTCCCTGAACTATTATATTCAGTTCTGCTGGGTAGACAATTCTTGATTTTAATCCTAGCTCATATTCCAAGTCCTTTGATGAAACTGCTCGATTTTATGTTATCCTGATTGTTCCACAACACTTTGAATTGTTTCTTTCTGCCTACTTGCAATATTTTCTCCTTGACCTGAGAGCTTTGGAATTTGACTTCCTAGGAGTTTTCCTTTTGGAATCTCTTTCAGGAGGTGTTTGATATATTCTTTCATTATCCATTTTACCCTCTATTTCCAGAATATCAGGGCATTTTTCCTTGACAATTTCTTGAAAGACGATGTCTAGGCTCTTTTTTTTTGGACATGGCTTTCAAGTAGTCCAATAATTTTCAAATTCTCTCTCTTGAATCTATTTTCCAATGAGATATTTCACATTGTCTGCTATTTTTCATTCCTTTGGTTTTGTTTTATAATTTCTTGATTAGTTCTATCTGCTTAATTCTAATCTTTAAGGAATTATTTTCTTCAGTATGCTTTTCCATCTGGTCCACTCTGCTTTTTAAGGCATTGTTCTTCTTGGCTTGTTAGATCTCTTTTACCATTTGGGTTAGTCTATTTTTAAAGATGTTATTTACTTCAGCATTTTTGGGTTCCCTTTAGCAAGCAGTTGATTCATTTTTCTGGATTTCCTTGCATCACTCTCATCTCTCTTTCCAATTTATCTTCTACTTCTCTTACTTGGTTTTTCTCTTTTGGTTTTCAAAACTTTTTTTGAGCTCTTCCTAGGCCTGAGACCAATTCATATTTTTCTTGGAGGCTTTGGATATAGGAGCTTTGATATATTTTTTTGTTGTTGTTGTCTTTTTCTGTTTGTATATTTTTGTGTTCCTTGTCACCAAAGTAAGATTATATAGTCTGATTGTTTTTCCAATTTTTGGTCATTTTCCTAGCCATTTACTTGATTTTTGAGCTCTTTGTCTAGGAAATTCTCTGCTTCCAGTAGGTATGGGGGGTGGTGTACTCTCAACCACTTGATCCCTGCACAATCTTTGGGCCTAGAGCTCCAGAAACAGCTGCTGTTGCTGCCCTTGCTGCTGCTGTGGCTGCTTTTGGCTCCCCCACATCTCTGCCACCCTGGGGTTGGGGCAGGACCAGATAAAATGCCAGATAAAAGAGTTGACTCTTTTACACAAGTCTGACAGGTTTTTTCCAATGACTTTTCATTTGTCCTCCACATTTTAGGGTTGTGAAATTTGGAAACTGTTATAGGTGCCAGAGATTCAGTCCTCCCTAGGCCTGTCATTAGTGGCGAAGCCCATGCTGAACTGCACTTTTTTTCCTGCATGGCACAATAAATGCTTTCCCTCAAATATCCAAGCTTTCTTGGACTAGAGATTTGCTTCACTCTGTCATTCTGTGGGTTCTGCAGCTCCAGAATTTGTTTAAAATCATTTTTTACACATATTTGGCTGGGTTTAGGGGGAGAGCCGTAGTAAGTCCTTGCTTTTACTCTGTTATCTTGGCTCTACTCTTCTCCTCTAGGTACTGTTCTATGTGATCAGGATACAAAAGCTATAATAAAAACATTATCTGTCCTCATGGATCTTATATTTTGCTGTCTGCAAGTAACACATTCCTAATTAATCAATATAAAATTAATACAAACTAGTTTTTGGAAAAAAAAAGTGCTAAAAAGACTCAGAGAATAGGAAAGGCTTCATGAGTAAAGTACATGAGTAAAGATGAACTTTGACTAGAGTTGAAGGACCCAAGAGGCAGAGTAGAGGATCAGCAGAGTTGTTGTCATGGGGCTTACCTGTTCAGAGGCAAAAGACTGAGAAAAACAGTGGCATATGTAAGAGGACATGAAAAGTTAGCTAATTCGATTGGACAATATAGTGTATGAGGGTGAGTAATGTAGAACTATTTTAGAAAGTGAGTTTGAATGGAGCCAGACTGTGATGGGCTTTAAATGCCAGATAAAAGAGTTGAATTTTATCCTAAAAGCAATAGAGACTCACGGAAAGTTTTTGAGCAAGGGAGCACAATAAATTCTCAAACCTAATATATTGTGTTTGCAGGTGAAATTAGCATGAAATAAGACAATGATAATGATAGCTAATATTTATATGACACTTATTTTGTGCCAGGCACTGTGCCAAATGCTTTACAGTTATCTCATTTGATCTCTATTTTATGGATGAGGAAAGGAGATTAAGTGACTTGCTCAGAATCATATAACTACTAAGGGTCTGAGGCCATATTTTAATTCAGGTCTTCTTGACTCAAGGCTTGATTTTTTATTTATTGTGCAATCTACCAGCACCAATAATAGAAAGATAAACTAGATGACACCAAGTATACATAAAAGCAGTCTATACTGGAGGTAACATGAAATACCATTGTGCTGATTATTTGTTGTCTATAAGAAAGCAGTAAGAGAAATCACAACCTTAACACTTAGCCAACACAATGTCTTCCATATAGTCTGGTAAAATATTAAGATTTTACAAGATTTATTGTAATTTTATTTGATTTTCCTGTTATTAAGGGAAGCATGAAACAAAGATGTATGCTTGCAAAAAGCATTTTTCATGAGTAATATTAAGTTTAGAGTCTAGGTAGAAGAGAAATTCACAACAGAAGACGAGGTCCTTCACATGGGCCTGTTTGTATTGTTGTCATTGCACAGAAATAATGACATGACTTGCACTTGACTTCGCTTTGAGTGAGAGAGGGCTGTGCAGGTCACCAGCTTCACTTTCTCCTCCTGAGCCATCTGGGTCTAGTGACCTGATATTCATCAGGATGATTGAAGATGACTCAGGATGCAATGAGAGACCTGGTCCCCTTAGGCAAAGGCCTATTAAGATATTCACTTAGGGTGAGCTAATGCCTGTTCAGTGAATAGGCCTGTTTAAGAAGTACTCAAGGCTTGGCCCCTTTAATGAGTCAAAGAAAAAAATAACTAAATCAATTTGAGAGGGAAAGAGCAACAGTTACTACTGATAATCACTCTTAAGCCTGGAGGGTCCAGAACACAGACCTTAAGTGGAGCTTGGGCAGGGGCCTAGTGTTGTCTATTCTATGGGCTTCAGAGTGCTGTAGGTTTAAGGTTTTGGGAAAGAAAGGAAAGGGAAAGGGAAAGGCAAGAAAAGAAAAGGGAAAAGAAGATGCTGCTGCTAACAATAATAGCACCAGGCATTTATATAGTATTTACTCTATGTGCTAAA
>CM053771.1:222368802-222405841 GCA_028658325.1 Potorous gilbertii | reverse complement strand
AGGGCTGTGCAAGGTCATCAGCCTCACTTCTTCTTCAGAGCCATCAGAATCCAGTGACCAGATATCCATCAGGATGACTGGAGATGACCCAGGATGAGGTCACTGGGGTTAAGTGACTTGCTCAAGATCACACAGCTAGTGAGTGTCAAGTGTCTGAGGTGAGATTTGAACTCAGGTCCTCCTGACTCCTGCATTGGTGCTCTATCCACTGCACCATTTAGCTGCTCCAGCACATATAGTAAGTACTATATAAATGCCAGGTGCTTTCTCTTTAGTGCCACTCTGCAGTTAAATCCCTGATTATTTTTTGTCTAGATTGTGATAACTTTCTTAAAAAATATCCCTTCCTGATATTGTCTCTCATAGAATGTAAACTCCTTGAGAGCAGGAATTATTGCATTTTTAAAAAATCCTTGCATCCCTACCACCTAGCCCAGCACCTGGCAAATAGTAGGCACTGAAATATTTCTTGGTTGATTATTGATTTATGAAGTTCCTTCAACAATATAGAGATTCTATTATCTTAGTTGGGTGACCTTCATCAGACCACTTAAATTACCTATGTCTCACTTTGTCCACCTATAAAATGAGGTTGTATTGTAGGAGATGGTCTCTATGGCCCCATCTAGCTATTTATTAATTTTCTGAATGTTAAGATGACTGTACTTTCAGAACTTTAACTTTGGAGACTCATTTTAACATTTCAAATTGTGTTTTTTTTTTCCTGAAGTGAGATGGCATGGCTATGCATTATTCTTTTTTTTAAACAAAGATTTGAGTATTTTTTCCTTCCTGTTTAACTTCCCTTTGACGTGAATCTTTGATGTGTCATTTCTAAAAATTCATGATCATGCATTTGTTTAGGGATGAATTTAAACTCACAATGTATTTCAACATTGGGAGTATGCTCAGGCAGAAGATTTTCAAATACCAAATGCCTCCTCTATGATATTCAACAGTTAAGAAGTGCATTCTAGAAATGAATAGTGAATTAGAATGAATCTATAAATTGGAAAAAATAAATAAGATATGATTGATGCACTTTCAAAATGCTATTATTGTGATTCACTTACAAGGTTTCAGGTCTAGTTAAAAAAAATGGAAACAATAATCATTTAGCACATGAATGAAAATTAATTGATTTGTCAATGTTTGCTTCACTTCAATAAACTACAGGAAGCCTATGGCTTTGGAAAATCAAATAAATATTGGATGAAAAGCTGTTGTTTCTCAGAGACAGGAATAGGAACCTTTACAAATGTTTAAGATATGTCTTCAACATAATGAAAGGGATTTGAAAATTGAGCTCTGTGGTCTGGAGAAAGTCAAAGAAAGTAACCTTAGATTTCCATCAAAGGTACCATAAATGGATCTACTGAATGACTTTAGGGGGAAAAATACTTTTCAGCAGGCAGGTGGAAATTGCCTGCAAGATGATTGGCTCCAGTTGATATTGTCAATTTGTTCATGGCACGGATTCCAAGTACAAAGCACCTAAAGCTTGCACTCAGCTGACAGAGAGGTATGCTTCACTGAAGTGGCATTGGAATACAAATAAATTGGATACCACTTAGAGACCTGAAAAGCCACTGAATAACAGTGAGATGAAAGGCAAAGCCCACTGAAAGTGACAACCATATTTTCTTTTCCGGCTGGAGAAAATGTATAGGAAGAAGATGAGAGACCTGTTTAATGGAATAAAGAAAAATGATGGTGCTTCTGTAACCCAAGCACCATGGCTCTTAATATGATTCAGTAAATGTCTTGAAATAGAGGCATATTATATTCCAGTGCAAACCAAATACATGAAAGAATATAGTGCATGAGATGACTTTCAGATCTGGCAAAGACACTCTTAGAAACCAGGTAACATCCAATCTATTCATTTATTTTTTGGCAGTTGTTTGGATCTTATTATAGAGATGAATTTCAAGTGAAGTATAATGTAATCCTCATTTTTTCTCATTGTGTTCCCAAATATGCTTCTAATGACAGATTTTCACTTCTTGATAAGTTTTAAATTAAACTATCCCCAGATACTGATTTCACATCAAACTTAAGATTCCTGACATTTTACACATGTAAGCTACTGTCTGATGAATAGTCTCCTAGAAATGCACACTTCACTTTTTAACTAATCAAGCATGTCTTGCTCATTTCTCAAGACATGGTAGCAAATTAAATCTCTAAATAAAGGTCTAGTCATTAGCTTTTGAGATAGAAGAATTTCAAGCAGTTGGCAAGGATGGCATATTAGCTACAGTAGAATAAATCTCATTTGGATTACATTAGATGAGAATGTGCAATTATATTTTTAAAGATCAAATTCTCATATGGGAATATTTTCTACTACACCCACTATGTTTTTTTAAATATACAAAGAAAACACACATAAACACACATATGTTCACATGTTCAGAAAAAACATAAAGCTATCTCTTCAGTTTTCTGAGTCAGAATCATTTTATAATTTTGAAAAACCCTCTGCAAATATACATCATTTGGTTTTATATGATCGGAACAAGAATATAATAGCCTTTTAGAGTAGGTATTGTTTCATTCTTTGTACTTTTATCCCCAGTCCCTTATACCTGGTACATAGTAGGTACTTAATAAATGCCTGATTGATAGCAAAGTGCATATGTCAAGAGGCCTCAATGGTGTAGCGAAAAGACTAGAGCATTTGGAATAAAAAAAAACAACAACTGGGTTTTTATCCCATCTCTAACACTTACTAGTTGGGTGGCTGCAAGCAAATTAATTAATTTCTGTTAACCTTAGCTTCCACATCTGTATGATAATAACTGTATTATATAAGACAATTATTGTCTCTTTAATAGTGTTGTTGTGAAAATCAAATGAGGTAGTGCTTTGCATACATTAAAGTGCTATATAAAGGCCAATTAATAATGTCACTTGTCTAAGTATAGTGGGAAGGATAGAGAAGGTGGATCAAAGAAGGTAGAGGAGAGTACAGGCAGGGCTTTGCCTTAGGCATGAGAAATGACTGACATACTCCTTCCAATGCCAAGGCCATAGGAAATAGCTTAATTTATTGGAGGCTAATGGCCCTGGCAACTGCTTAGAGGAACCAGATAATGAGAAGTCTGCTTCTAAATTTCTTGGATTGTACAGGCACATACTTAATGAAGATAAAGTCTATGACAAGTATTAGCAGGAAGAGTGATGAATGGAAACTTGTTGAAACTAGGAAATGTGGCAAAGATGTGATTTCCTACAATGTTTGTCCTTGAGTCTTCTCTATCCATTACTGTGGAACTTGAGGTTCTATTATGTTCCAGGAAGATTATGTTTATGTCCATGTAAGACTTATCTCTTTTTGCTCTGAAGCTTACATTCAACTTAGATTGGAGAATTAAATGGCATTGAAAACTTTGGTCAGATCCAGTCTAATGCTCTCCAACTGAATTTTTTCAGATAAGGATACTCTCAATTTGCCATCCTCCAAAAGGATACTTGGTATAAATAGACATAATATCCTATCTCCTAGCAAATCCAAACATTGAATAATGTGATTTCAAAATAAACTATCACTAGAACATAATAGCTTATGACTAACACATATATGGTTGTGTATATATACATACATTGCATTTATTTAATGTATACACACACAGGTATAGAATATAAGGCAATGCCCACCGATATCAGAAAAGTATGCTTCTATATGCATTTTTTTAAAGGTGGAAGAGCAGTATTTTTCCTACATACTCTCAGCCATGAATCTAGCTAGACTTATCTGGAGCCATTTCCCATAACTGGCAGCTTGACCCATTGTTAAGTCAAGTCAACTATCTACTCGCTAAGACGTGGGGACACAAAGAAAGGCAAATCCTCCCCCCCACCCCAGAATCTCCAAGCAAACCCAAAGCAGTCTTTGATCTCAAGAGCTCACAGTCTAATGGAACGACAACATGGCAACAACTATGTACAAGTGACATTTATATAGGATAAACTGGCAATAATCTCAGAGAGAAGGCGCTAAAATAACCGCGAACCAAGAAAGACTTCTTGCAGACAGTAGGACTTTAGCTGAGATTTGAAGGAAACCCAGGAATCTAGGAGGCAGAAATGAAGACAGAATTGCTCAGGAAAGTGGGACAGCTAAAGGAAATTCCCAAAGTTGGGAGATGGAGTGCTTTGTACAAGGGAAAGCAAAAAGAACTGTAACCTTGGCAAGATCTAGACAATTCATGCCAAGGCTTTTCTACCATATGAAGTCATAAAGAGACTAGTGAGACCCATTAGAGATCTTCCTCTTTAAGGAATACTGTTCCCTTGGACTGATGTATGAAATGCTGACTCGAAGTGAGATACACAGTCTTGTACATAGGTAAGATTTTATCATGATTATCAAGCATGACAGAGATGGAGTTCTTTACAATATTGTCCTATGCAAATCTTTTCTCACTTCAAGGAAAAAAGCCAACACATTTTCATCTTGTAATAACTCTTCATTAAATGGAAAGTGGATGACTAGAACCCTAGTGTAGAAAGATCACTCTGTTGCTGCTGTTTCTGTTGAGAGTCTTTGTTTACTGATGTCTAGTCAGGGGTTAGTGCTAATGAGTAGGGTAGCTCTGTTTCACATTCAAAGTTATTTCCAACCTTCCATGAGATTACGACTTCAAGCCTTCAGCTCTACCTGACCTCCCACCCCTGTGTGTCTTTCTCTGTTTTTGCATTAAAAATAATATATGTATATATTATTTGTTTATTTTTAACATTCTTTTTTCTTAATTTTGAGATTCAAATTCTCTGTCAAGAGGAGGGTATACTCTGGGGACCTGTCAGTTCTCAGTTCCTCCAAGGTGGCATAATCAAGGGAGAGGAGTTTACTCCTCTCCTGGCCTGTGCTCTGGTCTGGGAGCTACCATAAGCTTTTCTGCCCAGGATCTGTGAGTAGAATTCCCTTTCCAGAGCCTCCAGCACCTCCACCAGCTTCACCACACCAGTGCTCTTCCTCATCCCAGGGCCGTCCCTCAGGGCTGAAATCCAGATTAGAGGCTCAATTCCCTCAGGGTCTCTAGGCTGAGGGCTCCAAAAATGGATGCTGCAGCAGCCTTGGACTGGAACTAGGGGAGGAACCTATGTTCGCTTCTCATGCTGGTGAAAGAGCTTTTTCATTGACCTTTGAAGGTGTTTCTGGTGTTTGTGGGTTGAGAGATCTGGTGGCACCCTAAAGCCTGCTCTAGTCCTGTCCCTGCGGAGCTGTGGGGCCAAGGCTGGGCTACACTCCACTTTGAGTCTGGTGTGATAGACCTTTCCTGTCAACCTTCCAGGCTGTCTTGGACTGGAGATCTCTTTCACTCAGTTGTTTTGAAACTTCTGCTACTCTAGAATTTGTTTAGAGTCATTTTTTGCAGGTATTTTATGGGCTGTATGGGGAGAACTTCTACAGATCATCCTTCTACTCCACCATCTTGGCTCTGCACCTATCGAGATTCAAATTCTCTCCCTCTTTCCCACCCCTCCCTACCCATGAAAAAGGCAAGAAATATTCTATCATTTATACATGTGAAATAATGCAAAATATGTGTCCATATTAGCCATATCACAAAAAAGTGAGAAAACTACATATCATTTGCTCTCAGTCTTCATCAGAGGTGGATAACATTTTTCATCATGAGTCCTTTGGAATTGTCATGGATCATTGATCAGAGTACCCAAGTCTTTTACAGTTGATCATCATTACAATATTCCTGTTTCTATGTACAATTATCTCTCAATCCTAATGACTTCATTTTGTATCAGGGCATATAGTTCTTTCCATGTTTTTCTGAAACTATCTCTCTCATAATTCTTATAGCACAATAGTATTCCATCACAATCATATTCCACAACATGTTCAGTCATTTCCTAGTTGGTGAATATTCCCTCAATTTCCAATTCTTTCAGACCAAAAAAGAGTCGCTACAAATATCTTTTTACATATCCTTTTTCTTTGATCTATTTTTTGGGGGGGGTGTAGATATCATAATGGTATTGCTTGACCAAAGAGTATGCAAGATTTTATAACCTTTTTAGCATAGTTCCAAATTGTTCTCCAGAATGATTGGACCAGTTCACAACTCCACCAAAAGTTCTTTTTTTCCCCTCCTTTTATCTCTTCCATTATTCCTCATTTCTGATCATGTGAAGCAGTCCCTCAGAGTTGTTTTAATTTTAATTTCTCTAATCAATAGTGATTTCAAACATACTTTTCATGTGACTATTAATAGCTTTGATTTCTTCTTCTGAAAACTACTTGTTCATATTTATTGACAAATATCAATTGGAGAATGAGTCCTTTTTTATAACTTTCACTCAGTTCCCTATATATTTGAGAAAACTTGAGAAACACTGCATTTTTTTGATATTTCTTCATTATCTATGATACCTTTTATCAAAATGTAGTGTCCCTGATAATCTCTTTTAATTAGTTCTATTTTTGCTGTTCCCTTGTCTGAGGTCATGATTGCTGCCCCTACCTTTTTTTTTTTAACTTCAGCTGAGGTATAATAGAGTCTGCTCCATTTCTTTCTTTTAACTCTATATGTGTTTCTTTCTTTATCAAGTATATCTCTTGTAAATAACATATTTTTGGATTCTGTTTCTAAATCATTCTCCTGTCTACTTCCATTTTGTGAGTTCATCCTATTCAATTCCTAGATATGATAGCTTACTCTGTACTTCCCTCCATCCTATTTTTTTCTATTTCTCTTTCTCTCTTCTTCTCTTTCTGTCTTTACCTTTACAAGTCTGATTTTCTTCTGATCACTATCTCTCTTAACCTGCCTTCTCTATTTCCCTGTTGGTTAAGATAGATTTATGTACCCAACCAAGTGTGTGTGTTTGAACACACATACACACATGCACACAAACACACACACACACACACACACATTCTTCCCTCTTTGAACCAGTAGCTATTTTTTTGGCTGTTTCTTTTTGGATGGATTGATTTTATTTTGTTTTCTTTATATTAATTTATTTTTAGTTTTCAACATTCACTTCCACAAGATTTTGAGTTTCAAATTTTCTCCCCGTTTCTCCCCTCTGCCCACTCTAAGATGGCATGCATTCTGATTAACCCTTCCCCCAGTCTGTTGTCCCTTCTATCACACTACTCACTTCTCTTATCCTCATGTCCTCTATTTTCTTGTAGGGCAAGATAGATTTCTATACTACATTGCCTGTATATCTTATTGCCTATTTGCATGCATAAACAATTTTTAACATTAGTTTTTAAAACTTTGAGTTCCAACTTCTCTCGCTTCCTCCCTCTCTACCCATGCCCACTGAGAAGGCAATCAATTTGACACATATGTAGTCATGCAAAACACTTCCATAGCATGGTATGAAAGACTAACTGTATTTCCCTCCATTCTATTCTGCTGCCTCCATTTATTCTATTCTCTCTTTTGACCCTACTACTTCCCCTGCCATTGCCATTACACCTCTTGCTGCTGTGGCTGCCATGAATTCCTCCACCCCCTCCACTTCCCTGGGGCTGAGGCTGGACCACTATTCTGTCTCACACTGGTCTGACAGATTTTTTAACTCTGACCTTCCAATTTGTCCTTGGCATTTTGGGGTTGTGAAGTTTGGAAACTGCCATAGGTGCCAGAGATTCAGTCTCTCCAAGGCCAACTCATGTCCTGAATGAAGCCTTGACCTTTCAGGCTGTCTTGGAATGGAGATTTGGATCACACCATCATTTTGTGGGTCTTGTAGCTCCAGAATTTGTTTAGAATCATTTTTAAACAGATGTTTGACTGGGTTTGGGGGGAGAATTCTAGTAATTCTCTGCTTTTATTCTGCCATCTTGGCTCCACCCCCAATTCTATTTTTAAGGTATTATTTTCTTCAGTATATTTTGTGCCTCCTTTACTAAACTGTTAATTCTCTTTTCACAATTTTCTTACATCACTTTCATGTCTATTTTCAACTTCCTCTCTACCACTCTTACCTCTATCTTTAGTTCTTCCAGGGATTCTGTTTGAACTTTTGTTTAATTAGCATCTTCCTTTGAGGGTTTGTTTGTAGCTGTTTTTACATTGTCTTCTGAGTTTGTGCTCCCCTGTATTGATCTTCCTGGCCACTATAATAGTTTTTAATGGTAAAGTTTTTTTTGTTGTTGTTTACTCATTTTCCCAACCTATTTCTTGACTTTGAGTTTTCTGTTAAAGTTGGACTTTGTTCACCTCACAGTGGGGACGCATTATTTATGTTTCATGATTTTCCCCTTGTTGTTTTTAGAGCTTTCTGGGCATCTGTAATTTTTGGTATTTACAAGGTGACAAGACCCTGGGAGAGATGTAGTCACAACTTTCTTGGTCTATGCTCTGATCTTTACCTAGGAAAACCCCTTGCTTCTTTGCAGCCACCAGCACTACTTTTCCTCTTTGTTCCAGAACTGTGATCAGGGCCCCTGTCTCTTACAGATGTAAGTACTTATGTTCCTCTAAGTTCTGGATCTGTGACCAGGTTCCTTGCTCTAGACTCACAAGCACTAGTGCTCCTTCATGCCCTTGAACTGTAACCCAGAACTTTTTATGGCAATAGAGTTGCTAATCAGTGCCAACTGCCAGAAAAGGGTCCTCTGTAATCTCTTTGTAATCTGTTCTACTTATCATTTTTGGGTAAAGACCCCAAACTGCTGCTGTCACAGCCATATCCACTGGTGGTACTGGCCTTTACCCCATTGTCACAGACCTATCCTACCAACCTCTTAAATTGTCTTAGGCTGGAAAAAATATTTCATCCTGACTTTCGTTGGCTTTGCTGCTCCAAAATTTGATTTGAGGTGTCATTTTTAAAGTTGTTTGGAGTGCAATACTGGGAATTTTGGCTGGCTTGCTGCTTCTAATCCAATATCTTGGCTTTGCCCCATGTATTTCCCCTCACTCCAGAATTTGTTGTCATTATTTTTCTTTTTCTTTTTTCCTTAGTTAATTTGAAATCTGCATCCTTGATTATTTCATGAGAGTACTCAATTCCCACCTAGGAAAGTTCCTTTACCAGTGATGATCTGCAGCTGTTCACAGCTTCAAATCTAAGAGAATTACCTGCAGCACTGATATGTAAAGTAATGCACTAAGGGTCACACACATGGTATCTGTAAGAGATGGTACTAGTAGTCAGGGTGTGCTATGCTTGAATATGGCTATTTAATTTTGGTCTATGTATGCATTGTTCTTTTGATTCTGCTTTAGTCCTTCTGCATCACTTGACATAAATATCTATTTCCCTGAGTTTGTCATATTTGTCACTTGTTAGTCAGTCAATAAGAATTTATTAAGCACTCAGTATAAACCAGTCATTCTATGAAGCCCTGATGGTACAGAGATATAAAATATAGTCCTTGCCTTTGAGGAGCTCACAATCTAGTGGAAGTATCAATAAATAAACACATATGTACAAACAAGTCATATACAGAATATATAGGAAATAATTGTTAGAGGCAAGGCACTAGAGTTAGGAGGGTTTGGAAAAAAAATTCCCGTAGAAGCTGGGTTTTTAGTTGGAACTTCAGGAGGTAGGAGGCAGCATTGAAGAGGGAGAGCACTTCAGGTATGGAGTACAGTCAGAGAATGTACCTGGAGCTAAAAGCTGGAGTGTTTTGTTTGTGAAACAGTAAGCAGACCAGTGTCATTGGATTGTGTAGAACGTAGGGTGACTGTCAGGTTTAAAAATACTGGAAAGGTGGTAGGAGGGTTTTTGAATGCTAAACAGGATGTTATATTTGATCATTAAGTGATTGGGTGTCACTGTTTATTGATTATGGAGTTGACATGATCAGACTTGTGCTTTAGTAAAATCACTTTGGCAGTTGAATAGAGGATAGATGGGACTGGAGAGAGACTTGAGGCGTTTAGACCAAACAGTAGGCTATTATAATAGTCTAGGCATTAGATGATAAGAACCCGTACCAGAGTGGTGGAAACATCCAGGCAAGAAGGGGGCTTTATTTGAGAGAGGTTGCAAGGATGAAATTAACAAGCCTTGGCAACAGATTGGATATAATGGCTGAAATATAGTAAAGCATTGAGGCTAATACCTAGGTTGTGAGCCTAGGAGATTGGAAAGATGGTAGTACTCTTGACTGCAATGGGAAAGTTTAGAAAAGAAGAGGATTTTAGAGGAAAATAATTAGGTCAGTTTTGGACATATTGAATTTAATATGTCTATTAAACATTAAATTTCAGTTGTCTGAAAAACAACTGTGAGGCTGGAGATCAGTAAGGAAGTTAAGGTGGTTTAGGTAAATTTGAGAATCATAAGCATAGATATGATAATTCATGGGAGTTGATCCAGCCTTCCATCAGTAAAGCAAAAAAAAAGGACATAAAATTACATCTTTCCTTATCTTTTATAAGGAATATAAAGATGAGGCATGTGTACTAGGAGATGGAAATTTCATCATGGTATAGAAAATGGAAGTATTGTAGCTATATATCACAGCTTTTCTAGTTATTTTTTTTGCTATTATAAATAGTACTTATAAGAATATTTTTGTCCAGATAACATTTTGCTTGCCAATAGCATCCTTATCTAACACCAACACCAATTATAACAATTTCCTAAATATATTTAACCAATATAAATTGATTGGCAACACAAGGAGACCGAAAGAGCCTAGAAACTGCTTCAATGAGTCAACTTTCATCTTCTTATCAAGTGGAGAGATACAATGGCCAAAGGCAACACTAGTATAGAATATTAAACTCATTTATAAAGTTTTGCCTAGAAGACTGGTAGAATATTATGAGAAGTACCACCTCATAAAAGAGCAATAAGAAGTATATGTGTGGGGAGCAAGTTTAGAGACAGTTTGGCAAGAGAACTATGTAAAAGCATCCCTACGGCATTTAAGGATGAAACTAGAGGGAAAAACCAAATAGATGAAAAATGAAAATAATTTGGAAACATTTTTATATGAAAAACAAACCTTTAGAACACCAAAACTGTGGAGCCACCAACTTTGAAATCTAACATTAGTCCCCAATGTGTACATGTTCATTCTTTGTTGCTGAAGAAGACCATGCCATCAGAGAAATAATGACATGACTTGCCCTTGACTTTGCTTTGAGTGAGGGAGGGCTGTGCAGGTCCCCAGCCTCACTTCTCCTCCAGAGCCATCTGAATCCAGTGACCAGATATTCACCAGGATGACTGGAGATTACCCAGTATGAGGCAATTGGGGTTAAGTGACTTGCCCAAGGTCACTCAGTTGGTGATTGCCAAGTGTCTAATGTGAGATTTGAACTGATTCCTGCACTGGTTCTCTATCCACTGCACCACCTAACTGCCTCCCTAAAGTACTAATGCCCAAGAAAGTAGAAATGGAACTGAAGAAACTAAAAATGGGGGAAAAATCAGCTGGATTAGACAGATTTTTTTTCACAGAAGAGGTCTATATAGTTTTGAGGTCATGACTGTGGTGGTGAAAGGACATAACTTTGGGAGATGTGGCCATTTTGTCAGTTTCAATTTGGTAAAAGGAAAGGTAAAATATGTGTGTCAGGAAGTCATCATGCCATAAAAAGGCATCAAAACATTTAAAAAATTATAATTTAATTTTAAAGTTGAAATTCTAAAGAGATGAATGGCATATTTATAGAAACTCAGAAAACACAATCCAAAAAGGGAACACTGGGGATATAATTAATAAAAAGAAAGGCAGTTGCTGCTCTCAAGGAATTTACAATCTAATGGAGGCAGGGGAGACAATGCACAAAGAGAGGCTGAAACGAGGAGGGGAGGGGAGTAGGGAGGTAAGAGCCAGAGGTACCTGGCACAAAGGCATCTTGTTCAGTGCTGTTGAAGCCAGACAATGCAGCTGCTATAGAGTGGAGAGTTCCTTAATAATTACTTCTTGTACAATCAATTTGCTCAAGCAATATTGTTAGTTCAATTTCATTGTTAGTTAATTTCATTTTGGAGAGCAATCTGGAATTATGGAATTATCCTTTGATCAAGCAATATCACTACTAGGTCTGTTTCTAAAGATGATTAGGGAAAAAATAAAAGAACCTATATGTTCTAAAATGTTTATAGAAATGTTTTTGTGGTGACAAAGGACTGGAAATTGTAGGAATGCCCATTAATTGAGGAATGGCTAACCAAGTTGTCTTATATGATTGTGATGAAATGATATTGTGCTGTAATAAATGAGTTCAATGATCTTAGAAAAACATAGCAAAACTTGCACAAAATAATGAAAAATAACATGAACAGAGCCAAGAGAACATTGGGTACAGTAGCAGAAATATTGTTTTAAAAAGAACTTTGAATGAATAAGTTATTTTGAATATTATAAACACTTAAATTAACCATAAAAGACCTATGAAGAAAGATGTTTTCTCTATCCAAAGAACTGATAAATACAAATATGTATAAAGTAAATTTTCATATATATGTGTGTGTATATATGTGTGTGTATATATATATGTATGTCTATACACATACACACATAAACATACACATGCACTATTTATGTCTAATTGTGACCATCTCTAGGATGGAGTGGTGGTGTGAGGTATGAAGAAAAGAAAAAAGAAATTGACATGATAATTTTCTTACATATTTAAAAGGAAGAGTAAGTTATGAACAATAGATTTGCAGTTTTTTATGCAATTATCATTTTATTTTTTATAAATGTTACATTAACTAAAAAAGATTTGAAGCACCTTACTTTATAGTTTTTATTTTTAGAGGTTTTTAATAGTGTAGATAAAGCAATGGTGTTATCGCATCAGTCAGCCTCCTTCAATGTTCAGAATGAGCTTCTCTTTGTTGCAAAAAGAAATTTTCTAGTGAACATCATAAAAATTATACAAGGTTTATTTTCAGGGAAACCCTGAATAAGCAGAGTTCAGAGCAATCCCTTCCCATGTCAACTCTAATGTCTGAGTTATTTTGCATTAAGGTTCTAAGAAAATTTCCAAGGAAGAAAACTTATGTTTGAGTCAAAAGTAGTGTTAGTTTGAACATTTTTGTTATCATTAAGAATTGAACAATTTTGTCTGCCCTAAAACAAGCACAAATATCAGCAATTCAAACTGAGTACCAAGAAGAGGTAGGAAAAGTCTATTAAGTCAGGATATAATTTCCAAGTTCTAGTTGATGAATAACTTCACTGAAACATTGGGCAAAAGAAAACATTATTAAACATCTTGTCTTTTCATTCTTGTAGAACATGGGAAATGGCTCAATTAGGTACCTATGCCACAGAACACACTTTAAATACTTCTAAAATTATACCTAGTTTCCTCTTTGCTAAATTAATCTCTTTTGCCATAAAATGAGACCTTTTCTTCTTTCTACAATCTTATTAATTGCCTGGCACTCCAGAAGCTCTTGTTGAACTGAAGTTGCTGAATTACTCAAGAAAAGGTCACTTGCTTCCTTGACTACTTGAATACTAATTATTTAGCAACCTCGGGAACAGCTTGTGAGGTGACAGTATATAGCACTTGAACTTTGATGTGTAAAGAACTTTTAAAACATATAGACTTGGGAGTGAGGCAACTTCAAAATAGACCAACTCAAACTTTATGAATGTCAGGAAAATAAAAGCCAAAAAAAAAAAAAAGATCTCAGGGTCATAGCAAGCCTTAGATGGATTGTGAATCTTTAATTTGTAATTTTACTTTTAAAAAGGCAAATATAATACCATTTTCAATAGCTCTCTGACCAAGACTATAATCACTGTTAATACCTTTAAGGGGCAATGGAATCTTAAAAATCAACAGTTTTACTGTGATTTTGTGAAGAGTCTGTGAGTAGGTTGGAATTTTAACTGTTATTTTGTAGAGACCATCAATTACAATGACTGAAGAGAGGACAGAGTAAAAGGACTAGGGAATTTTATTCTTGGAGAGAATTGTGTTTAGTACCTATCTTGCTAAGAAACATGAAGAGAATTCCTAAGAAGAGACTTTAATTGGTATCCTGAGAGAATTGAATGGTGGGAATATATTTCTAGAATTGAGAAGTCAGCATTTATAGGGAAAGTTAAAGATGACTTCGGTTATGATATTTTTTTTTACAGCTGATAGATTGTAAGTAATTGTATATGTCTTTGTTTTATTTTTAGACTAGTAGTAAATACTATGTTAATGTAACACTAAGTATAGGAAGGTTGATATGTTTAACAAATTTAACACCAATCTACAGCAAAAATTTAGTGGCATAGGTATTTCTTCAGTTTATACAATAAATATTTGCTAAATTGTAGTGTGGTCTCAGATTATGGTTAAACAAGTTATCTTATATGATTGTGATTAATTAGAGATTTTAAAATTTTAGTCAGTAATATGAAAATATCAAAATTTTTTCCTCTACTGTCTTAGAATCCAGAAAGAGAATGAATAAAGAAGACAAGTTACTAGGTAAGAGGGAGGTGATCATCTTATCTAAGGTGAGGTTAGTTGAACTTAATTCCTTCTTCTACAAGCATAGTACAAAATTGCATCATATATACATTATAAAACTCATTGCACATATACACATATTTTGACTTGAAACAGTTACAGATAAGCAACTCATCTGTATTTTATAATCTTAGAATGTTGACTCTGGAAAGCTTAAGATCATTTCAAAAAGGAGGAAGTTTCAGATATAAGAAAAGAAGTTAAAACTGGCAAGTAAGATTTATTAAAAAAAAAACAAAACAAACCAACAACCCTCCAAAAGCTAGATTTTTTAGCTTAGGGAAGTGTAGGCAAAAATAAATCACTGGTCATCATATCAATAACTATTTTTTAAAAGAAATAACATATTGGGGTTATTTAGACTGAATACTGCATTTTGTAACAGATGGGGCATCTCATATTCAAACTATTTATCACCTTAAATTGGAGACATGTGGCTTTGGTAGAACAAAATATGCCTCCACATATCAGTTAGGTTTTTTTTTGTCATTTTTGTTTGTGAATAGTAGGGAACCTAGAAGTATCAGGCATACTGCCTTCAGGAGCTTTAGCAAATGAAACCTACAAAGTCTGCTGGTTGTATCTGATTGTTTATGATTGTAGAGATCTCAAATTAATAGAAATTTTCAACTATATGAAAGATTACCATGCAAGAGATGGAGACTGACTCTTCCCTTTCCCTTTTTCTTCCGAGGAAAAGACAAGACAGATGTGTAAACTGCATTATAATGCATTTCCTCATAAAAAAGTTACCAAATATCGAGCAGATACTCTGTGTAGAGTACCGAAATGAGAAAAAATGATGTTAACTTTTAATCTGGCAGACTGTCACAATGAAATGAAATCAGTAATTTGAATATATGTAAGCAGAATTTAATTTCGGGGATCTTGATTTTTGTCGTAATATTAATTAGCAAAAAACATAAAATCAATTAATCCTCTGGAGGATGTAGCTAGGCATGTAAGGGGAGAAACGTACTCTTGTGCTGCTATTAAGCAAACACATGGGTGTGAATAGCCTTCTGCTTCTTACACACTATATGTCTAGCCAAGCAGTGTCCAGTAGAGTAGCATGTGGTAGAAAGTATGCATCCAGAGCAGCATCCAACCAAGCAGTATCTAGAACAAAGGAGAACTGACTAATGACTATGGGGCTATAGGGGGACAGGCCTGGCAGGAACAAGCCATGCCATTCCTACAAGGTATTGGTGATCCTTAAGCATCAAAGATGTAAGTTTACCCACCACTCATATGTGTTCCTCACACATGCATCTCTACACACACACACTCCTATTCTTCCTGCTGATGTTGTATGTATCTGTGGTCCCGATGTGACCTCAACCATATTTAAGTATAATGGGTAAATATTTAACAAAATAAATAAAAATACAACAAAACGTAGATAACAGTTTTAAAGCTAAGTCAGTATGTGGCCTATAGGAATCCTTATGTACAGATTAGAGGCTTTATCTTTCTCCCTCTTTCTGGCCTCTGGCAAGACAGTTGGGGTTCAGTGACTTGCCCAGGGTCACACAGCTAGTAAGCTCGAATGTCTGAGGTCGGATTTGAATTCAGGTCTTCCTGACTCTAGGGTCGGTGTTCTATCCACTAGTGTCTCCTAAATGCCCCCTGGCTTTATCTCTATTTGAGTTTGATACCACTTTGGCTGACAATTAAATGCAAGCATATTGGTCAGAGCTCCTGAGTTATCCTCAGAGATATGAAGCCCTTAGGGTACAATATACTGGAGGGAGCTTTTCTCTGAAGATCCTGCTCTGTGAGTGTCAGGATGCCACTCATTGTCATCACTGACCCTAACACAAGCTTTTAATTCAACCTTCACACACCTGTCAGATTGCTGTTCCTAAAGCTCCAGTTTGACCACATCATTCCACTTCCTGAGCAGGTCAAGAGGCCCCAGCTTGTTCTAGGATAAAATAGAACTTCTCTGTTGGGTGTAAAGCCCTCCAAAATTAGGCTCCCGTCTACCTTCTCAGGCTTATCATGCTTTGCTCGTCTTCGTACAACCTACACTCCATCTGGCCTACTTCCTCTTCCCCATGTACATTTCATTTTTCTCTATGCATTTGCACAGGCTGCAGTTCCTGTACCTGGAATGTGCTTTTTAGCACCCTCAAGTTGCAGACACTTTACTGTGACAGAAGGGAATTGAGAACTTTCCCCTCTTCTACTCCACATGACTGAGAGGAATCATGTATGGCTCCATTCCTTGACTTATCACCCCTTATTGCTTCCTTTCCCTTTTTCATTAACTGCAGTATGATTACTGCTATCTGGATACTAACCCTCAGTTTACTGCCTCTCTGAGAGATATCCCAGGACCCCACTTCAAATCAACTCTTGAATTCCTAATCTTCTTGTAGGAGATCATCTCTCCTAATGATACTCCTCAAAGTCCTCTGGGCATCTGTCTTCCTACTTGCTCTACTCAAGACTTCTCATCTGCCACTCAGAATTGAAGGTCCTTCAGAGCAGGTGATTTTCTATTTGTGTCTCTAATACTTAGTATGAGCCTTGGTACACAGTAAGTACTTAGGTGACATGGTGGATAGAGTAGAGGATTTGGAATCAGGAAGATGCTATTTCAAATCATATTTCAGATAGTCACTTTCTGTGTAACCCTGGGCAATTCACTTAACTTTTCTGCACCTCAGTTTCCTCAACTATGAAATGGGGTTGATAATAGTACCTATCTTATGGGATTTTTGTGAAGATCGAATTATTTAACATAAGTAAAGTGCTCTGCAAACCTCAAAATGCTATATAAATGCTATCTATAAATGCTTTTCCATTCCTTCAAATATCAGCTTACGTCCCAACTGGAGAGAAAAACTCTCCTGACCTATTATCATTACTGGTTCCCCCACCTGTCACTTTTATATCTACTTTGTAAATGTACTGTACCTGGCAGCTCAGAGGTGAAATGGATAGGGCTGGGCCTAGAGTCAGGAAGATCTGGGTTCAAATCTGACCTTAGACACTTACTGGCTATGTGACCCTGGGTGAGTCACTTAACCCCGTTTGCCTTGGTTTCCTCATCTGTGAAGTAAACTTGAGAAGGAAATGGCAAGTCATTCCAGTCTCCTTGCCAAGAAAACCTCAAATGGGATCATGAAGAGTTGGACACAACTAGAATGGCTGAATAATAAAGCTACTATGTTTACCTTTGTCTGTAATTTATTATTTCCCTTCAGTAGGCACCTCCTTGAGCTCAGAAACTTTTGTATTCCCAGAAGCTAGGACAATGCCTGGCCCAAAACAACCTTTAGTAATTATTTGTTTAATGCATCCATGGATTCCAAAGAATCTGATCATTTATCCTTTATATTTCATTGGTGAACATTATCACTTTGAAACCAGAGGCAGGAAAACTTTTAGGAAGCTTTCTTTTTGGATAATTTCTAATAATATTGACAATAATTGCTAAAAATGAATAATTTCATTAATACTATAGCTAAATGAAAATTAACATTTGTCAGAAGGAGATTTAGGAGTCAGGACAAATGCATTGTTCTAAGTGGTAATTCCTAGTAGGAAAAGGAAGAAAAAACTTAGGGCAGAATTTCATTGGTCATAGATCACCAAAGTTCAAGGCTTTGTCAGATACCTCCAATGTTTGCCTATAAAAGCAAGCAGGAGAAAGAGTCTTAGACAGTGAGTCAGTGCTAGATACTTTGAAAGCTTAAGAAAATTAGATTGAAGGTGACAGTGAGTGAAGGGTTTGGCTGGTTTTGTTAACCTAAAAAAGTCATTTTGTCAAACTGCACTTCCTGATTTTGCATTTGGAGACCTGTAATTTATAGTCACAGATTGAGCTTGTGTTGGATGTCATATGTGCTTAGGAATAAACAAGCTATTGCTGGCAGTACCAATTAGGGAGTAACAGATGCCCAGCACTTTGTGCACCATCCACATTCATGTTTTCCCAGACACCTGTGCTCTGAAGACATCATGGATTTTTTGTTTTTGTTCTTTTGGCAGCACTGTTGCCTGAGGTATGTTGTATCGTATATCCTGGATTCTTACAAGTAACCTGTCAAACAGTCTGTTTAAGAAAACCCTGGCCCAGTAATGGTAAATGTCCCAGCAATATTCCACAAAGTAGGAAAACAATAAATTCTTTACCTTTTGGTGATTTGATTTTTTTTAACAGAATGCTTTTTTCCTATTAAAGTAGTGATAGCCACAATGGCAAGGATAACCCCTGGAGTGGGAGGTAAAGCTAACTGAGGCAGCCAGGTCTTAGAAGAGACCAGAAGGGTGGGTTTAAGAGCACAGATGGAAGTCTGTTTTGAAATGAAAGTCTCATCAATGGAGAATGTTTAAGGAAAGAGGGGCAGAGTATCCCAAAACTATGTTAGAAACCATGAGGAATGTAAAAGAAATTTAATCAAATAATTATATAATTTTAAAGCTATAAGGGTGATAGAAATTCCCTGCCCCTCCCAACACACTGAATATTGAATACCCAGGTTTTCTGATCTCAAAGCATGAGACTGAGAAGACTCAAGATAGTATAGGGCCAAGTTCCAAAATGTGGTACATTCAAGCACTGAGTAGGGAAAAACAAAGGAAAATAAAAACAGGCTTCAAGGGAAGAGGTAGGACTCAAATCTTTAAGAAGATTATGATCTAATTTAGATTGGAATAAATTTAGAATCATGTATGGATTCCTTTTGAAAACAGGATGCTGGATATTTAGATGCAGGCCCTGGAATCCCTAATCTATCATTTACTTCATGGAGGACCTTAGTCAAGGCAAGGCCTCAGTTTTCTCATCTGTAAAATGAGAGAGTTGAATTCAGTGACCCAAAGGGTCCCTTCTAATTCTAAATTTATTATTCTATGTTTTTTACTTACTGATTCTTAAAATAAATTTCTACTGACCACCAGGTGATCTTTATGGCTCCAGCCAAGTATCCCTAAAATGATACTGGAATTCAAAGGAAGAGGACTTATGTGAAGCAACTTTTGGAAATTCTTCTTTTTCCCTTTTAAGAAGCATCTACATCAGACACAAAGGTCCTTTGGAATTCAGAAGTGATGCTTGGCAGAAAAGTAAATGTCATATTTAAGAATAAAAACACTTAAACTAAAAACATAAAATAAAAAGAGAGTATTTGCTCTTCAAGAATCAACTCAGGCTGCTAAAGGAACATCAATAGCATGTATGGGAAGCAACTTAATGATGGTATTAATAAGGAGGACTTTTTTTCAAGTTCTGGGTCAAACTCATAAACAAAAGACTTCGGAAAGTTCACTCTGGCACACATCTCCCCTTTGAGGAGGATGGAAACATGGCTTGGGTCTTTAAGATGGAAATCATTAAGTAGAAATGGTTCATCATGAATCATTTGTTAGCTTAACATGTAATTGCTTGTCATTAAACAAACTGCTACAAAAGTATTTAGATTATGAAACAAGACAGGTCTTTGAAATTCTGGGAGCAGAGTACATCAGTAACAGAATTTACTATAAAGATAGAGTCAAAGATAAATGAGAAACTAATGACACTTTCCCCCTCTTCATTATGTACCTTATCTAATTTCTTATACTCAATATATTGTACTCCAAATTAATGCAAAATTCTGCATTAATAAAACATAAATTCAAAATGAATTTTCTCATAATTTGAATAATGTTGACTTATTTTTCCATTCAGAAATATTGTCTCTTCCAAATGATCTTGCCTGAGAGAGAAGCTTGATAAAAAGGGCAAACTTCAATTCAAAAGACCATGATTTTAGACCTGGAAGGAGCCTCAAAGGCCATCTGATCTAACCCTCTCATTTTTATAGGTGAGGAAGCTGAGTTCCTGAAAAGACAAATAACTTATCCACAGTCACACATAAGTGACAGCGTCAGAATTTGAACCCAAATCCTCTAACTTCCCATCTATTAACCTTTTCAGTATCCCACATCTTTGCAGTAGGCAAAGAACTAGTCTTGGAGTCAAGAACACCTGAATCCAAGTTCTTTCCCTGTTCGTACTTTCTGTGTGAACAAGTCACCACAACAAGGTATTTAAGTCTCTCTATTCCCTCAAGATTTTGCATAAGACTATAAATAGCAAAATATTTTTTCATCATCAGTGGTAGAAGGAGTTTTCCCACTGGAAGTTCCTTATGACGATGAAATCACAGGGCTAATCCCAAAATAGAACCCAACATATTAGAAATAGAATTTAGATGAGGGATATGCATGTGGCTATTATTCTTCAACATAACTGAGCAAGAGATAATTTCCTTGGCCACTCATTAAGCTGCAATATTAGCCATTCTTCAGGTCAAAGGATAGAGATGAAGAGACAATAACCAATACGTAGAAATTATAGATAACTATTAAAACTGTTTGGTACTGGCCAAAAAAATAGTGATGGATTAGTGGAATTGATTATCACAGACCTGGCCCAGCAAACCAGGAGCAGGCCTTGGGAACCATTGAATTGGTAGCAGCAGTGGCTGCTTCCAGAGCTCTCATCCCACAGATGGTAAGCAGGTCCAACAACTGGTGAGAAAGAGATTACAGGGGTCTCTTTTCTGGCACTGTATGGACACTGTTGCTTTTTCCATACTCAGATCCAGGTGGCAGGCCTAGGTGGTAGTCCCAGAGGGAAGAGGAGCACTAGTACACCAGAGCTTACAGCTGCAGTGGAATGGGGGCAGAAAAGGGTGCTGGATAACTCATAGAGCAGGGCACAGGCCAGAAGAATAGTAAACACACCTCTCTTTAGATCGTGACATCTTGGAAGAACTGAAAACTTACAAGTCCCTAGAAGAATCTCTGAAGACAGCTGCATAACACCCCTGAAGCTTGGGACAGTGTGCCCTCCACCCTGGAAGCAGAGCCTCGCTTTAACAAAGAGTTAAAATTCAAGAAATAGGTTAGAAAAATGAGAAAACAATAGGAAAAAATTCTCAGCACAGAAAGATAGTGTGGTGACAAGGAAGATCAAAATATATACTCAGAAGAAGACAACAAAGTCAAAGCTTCTACATCCAAAGCATCCAAGAAAAATATGAATTGGTCTCAGGCCACGGAAGAGCTCTAAAAGGATTTTGAAAATAAAGAGAAGCAGAGGAACAATTGGAAAGAGAAATGAGAGTGATGCAAGAAAATCATGAAAAATGAGTCAACAGCTTGGTAAAGGTCACACACACACACACACACACACACACACGCACACACACACAAGAAAATGACACCTTAAAAATAGACTAGGCTAAATGGTAAAAAGAAGTACAAAAAGCCAGTGAGGAGAAGAATGCTCTGAATAGCAAAATTGGTCAAATGGAAAAAAAGAGGCACAAAAATTCACTGAAGTAAAACAAACAAAGCAAAAAACAAGCAAACAAAAACCTCCTTAAAAAGTAGAATTGGTCAAATGGAAAAAGAGATATAAAAATTCACTGAAGAAAATAATTCTCTAAAACTCGTAATTTAGCAAATGTAAGCTAATAAGTATGAGAAATCAAGAAACAATAAAGCAAAACCAGAGGAATGAAAAAATGGAAGACAACATGAAATATCAATGGAAAAGAGATCCAGGAGAGATAATTCAATAATTATTGGATTATGTGAAAGCCATGATCGAAAAAAGAGCCTAGATATTTTTAAATAAATTATTAAGGAAAATTGTTAAGTAAAATCGAAATGGAAAGAATCTACAGATCACCTCCTGAAAGAGATTCCAAAATGGGAACTCCCAGGAATGGGAGACAACAGGTATGAGTTGAATAGGAAGGGATAATTTTTTTTAAAAAATCAGATTAAGGGATGAGAAAAGAATGCACTAGGAGAAAGAGAAAGGGAGAAGTAGAATGAATGGGAGAGGCAAGAAAAAGTTTTCACAGTGGAGGGGGAAATGGAAGATGTAGGAGGAGGAGTGAGTGAACCTTACTTTCATCAGAATTGACTCAAAGAGCAAATAATATACACACTCAGATGGGTGTAGAAATCTATGCTACCCTATAAGAAAGTAGTAGGGGAAGGGGATAAGAAAAGGGGGGGGATAGAAGGGAGAGTAGATTGGGGGAAGTGGTAGCCAGAAACAAAACACTTTTGAGGAAGGACAGCGTGAAAGGAAAAAGAGGATAGAATAAAAGGTGTGTGTGTGTGGGTAGGATGTAGGGAAATACATTTAGCAGTTGTAACTGTGAAAAATAAGTGAAGAAAGTTTCTCTGATACAGACTCATTTCTCAAATGAAAACAGAATCAAATTTATAAAAATAGGAGCCATTTCCTGACTGATAAATGATCAAAAGATATGAACAGTTTTCAGATGAAGTATGAAAGCTATCTATAGCCCAATGAAAATAAATGTTTTAAATCACTGTTGATTGGAGCAATGCAAATTAAAACAATTCTGAGATACTACCTCATACATATTGGATTGACTAATAGGGCAGAAAAGGAAAATGTCCAATGTTGAAGGGAATGTGGGGAAAATGAGACATTAACACACTGTTAGTGGAGTTGTGAACTGATTCAACCATTCTGTAGAGCAATTTAGAACTATACCTAAAGGCCTACAAAATCATTCACACCCTTTGATCTAGCATACCCCAATTAGGTCTATCAAAAAAGAGATAAAAATAAAAAGGAAAAGGACCTATATATACAAAAAGATTTATAGCAACTCTTTTCTGGTGGCAAAGAGTTAGAAATTCAGAGGATGCCCACCAATTGGTGAATGGCTTAATAAATCATGCTATGTGATTGTGATGGAATATTAATGTGCTATAAGAAATGATGGACAGAATGCTCTCAAAAAAACCTGGGAAAACTTACATTAGCTGAAACAAAATGAAATGTGCTGTGTACAAAATAACAGCAATATTGCAAGATGATTAGCTGTAAATGACTTAGCTATTCTCAACAATATAGTGATCCAAGACGACTGTGAAGGACTTATGATGAAAAAATGCTATGCGTCCCCAGAGGAAAAGAAAAGCTAAACTAATGCTGTCTGAATACAGATTGAAGCATACTTTTTTTACTGTATTTTCTTGAGATTTAATTTTTTTGGTCCATGTTTTCTTTTACAACCTAACATGGAAATATATTTTACATGACTACACATGTATAACCTATATTGAATTGTTTTCGTTCTCAACAATAAGGGTAGGGGGGAGGAAAGGAGAGAATTTTGAGCTCAAAAGTTTTAGAAGTAATGTTAAAAATTGCTTTCACATTCCAGAAATATTTAAAAGTGCCTACTAGGCAAAAGGTACCATAAGGTGAGAAAATTATTCAGAAAAACCAGAGATACCTGTTTGTGTGGGGAGCAGGGAGTGGGACCAAGGTCCTTAGCCTTTGTCATCTTCAGGATACTAGGGTTATTAACGAAAAGTAGTAATACTAGGCAGTAGTGAGTTCATTATGGACTCTCAACAAATCAAGTCTATTGTGAATGGAGAATCCCTGTTGGGTAAGCTATGTGAAATGAATATTCTGAGAGGTTCACTGACTCTCAGTTCTTCTTCTGGATGAATTGCATATGTAGCCATTCGGTATTCATTCATACCACTTCCTGGATGCCAGAAGGTATTGGTGATTCATCCTGAGACTTCCTGCCTTTATCAGATTATGCTTGAGAGGTTTAGGGGATGACACTTTGAACTTTGGCATACTCATCTATAAAACTAGGAATTTGGACTGGATGACCTTTATGATTCCTTCTGGCTCTGACACTCTATGGTCTAATAGACTCTTTAATCAGCTTCTCCTGTGTTTCTCAGTTTCTTAATTGACAATTTCCCCTCTTTCAGCAAAGTAGAAGCAGGTGAGAGGAACATTATCTCAGGCACTGACTGAGAAGCAGGATACAGGGCATATTCCAGTTTCAAATGGCTATGAAGACGGCAGGCTGCAGCTTTTTACTTCCCTACCTTTCTTTATCCATTCCATAAAGAAATACCCAGTCTATCTGTACCGTCTCACCTCTTTCCCTAGGGATTTCACATATCTTCCTTCTTTTGAACCAGGCTTCTCTCCTGTTCTCCTTTGGCATCAATTCTTGTTTTGTAAGGGAAAATAATAATCAAATTTGTACATGATACAAAATGGAGAGAGCTAATTAATTCTTAGGATGATCTTTACATGATCTTGAAAATTCTCTACAAGATCGAATGTTGGGTTGAACTTATTACCATGAAATTTAATAGGCACAAATGTAAAGAACTTAGATTCACCACTGACATTGAAAAAAAAAGCACAACACCCCAGACTTTACAAGTGCAAGATCAGTGAGGAATGACTAGATAGCAGTTCATCCTAAGCAGACCTGAGGATGTTAGTGTACAGCAAGTTCATTATGAGTCAGCACTCATATTTATTGTTCATCCCTTCATGACCTCATTTGGGGTTTTCTTGGCAAAGATCCTGGAGTGGTTTGCCATACGTTCTCCAGCACTAATACAGAGGCCAACAAATCTAACACATTCTCAGCCTTAATTAAGAGGATATGCAGGGGTGTATTGGTAATGGTTAAAAAAGTATTGGGAAAAATGCCAACTATGCACTTTTAAGTTTAATCTATATTACTTACTTTTCCTTTATTATTTTCTTAAATCTAGATAATCAGTACAATAATAAATCAAGTTCTAATTTGGAGCATTTGTTGATTTCTGAGGTATGAATGCTCACGGTGAAAATTTAAGAATTGCATTTCTTGAGCAGATGTGAGCTGACTCCAGTACAACAACCCTGGTGGTGTGGAACCCAGGAAATGATGATAATGGGTTTAGTCCCAGGACCATATTTTAGAAAGGACATGGGAAACTAGAGAGCATTCAGAGGAAGCTAACCGGATGGTGAAAGGCCTTGAGTTTATATTATGTGATCATCAGTTGAAGGGATCTAAGATGTTTAAACAAAGAAAAGAATACTCAGGAGGGATAGCTTATTTTTTTCAAAAATTTGAAAGGCTGCTATGCAGAAAGGGGAGTTAACTTGTTTTGCATGACCACAGTTAGCTTAAGTAGGAGAAATAAAGTAGGAGGTGCAGAGAAGTAAATTTAAGTTTAATGAAGTAAAGGGAAAATAGCCTCCTGACAATTTTAATTGTTAATAGTTAATTATTAATTAATTATTAATTGTTAAAAGTTTTAACTATTCAAAAGTAGATTAGGCTGTCTGAGGATATAGCGGGTTTTCTCTCACTTGAAAGGTTACATGATCACTCCTTGGCCTTGTTATAGGAAGTGTTCTTGCTCTTTTATGAATTGGGTAGATGGACTCTAAGGTTCCTACCATCTCCAAATGATTTTTCTGTGATTATGTGGCAGTTTCATAAAGGAATGTGAACCATTGGTGTTCACAAATGAGCCTAAAAAAAATATGCCCCTGCCTCAATAGATGCAGAGGGTAACACATAGTTAGGTGATCTTGAGAAATACATTTAACTTCTTTGATTAAATGATATTAAAGAGAAAAAAAAACATCCACATAAAATATTTGGCTGGAAGTTTTAAAACTTAAAAAAGCCCCAACAAATACAACCTCATGAATCAATTAATAGCTTAAAATGGCACTAAGACTTTTGGGACACCCAGTGAAACCTGATAATTTACTATTCTCTGTTGTACTCTTCTTCCCTCATTAGTGATTAGTAAATTCAGTAGTACATTAGTAAATTCACTATGCTAATGAGTCCAAGATTTGGGATTTGAATTCCTTCTGAATCAGCTTAGGTTGGTATCCTAACATACCTCTTTCTTCCAAGAGGGGCTGGATTAGTTATTTTACATGTATCAACTCATAGTACTAATGGGAAAATTGCTCCAAACACAGACTAAATTGGATAAAAAAATTCTGTAGAGTATACTGAGTCAGGACAATAATGTTGTCTCATCTTGAGAGGGATGGTTAAAAATATTTTGTTATACTTTGAAGCTGTGAAATAATGCCGAATTGAGCTGTAGCACAATAATGGAGAGTATGTACTAGATATACTGAGAAAAAACCCTCAAAGTTGAGTTTTTTTGTTGCTAATTAGAAAACAAAAAATATAAGTAGAAAGACTTTTCCATACCTACAAAGATTATGAAATGAAAGAACAATATGAAAAATTTTAATTTTCAAATAACTATATTATTCTATAACTTGTAGTCTAAATAGGTCGAACGTAAAACATAATTTTCACCTTAACCTCTTCTAATGTTTATGAAATAATAGCACAGTGCTTTTGTGCCTGAATACACACGTGCTGGCCTATCAGCCATAAACTAAACAATATAATTATATAATGAGGAATCTACTTACAACAGTGAGAAATTAAGGTGCTTTCTTTTCACTATTCATACTTCACATGCAAAGGAAGTTCCATTTCAAGTTCCCAAACTGCCAAATGTGTAATCAGTATTTATTTATGCCAAGCTAATTGTATAATACCATCTCAATATAAAATCCAGTTTATAAAGTCACTACATTTCAGAAGCTTTATTCACATAATCAATCCCCTGTATGACAACAGTAGTAATCTTGTAATAAAACAATAAAAGTAAAATAAGCCAACTAGATGTGATTCCTTCAAAATTATACACTGTGGCTTCATTTATCTTCTTAGTTGCATACTTTTGAAAGATGAAGTATAAGTCATCCTTTTATCCAACAAACCGATTCAATCTAGCCACAGTTAAATGAGCAACTACTACTATTCTTATTCTTATCCCTCCCTTAACAAGTTTGCCTCTACTAGTCAAAATCTCTTTTACCCATACTCCAATGTTTCAACAGGTAAATGATGTCAGTATTCACAGACTATACATACATATCCAGCTGGATGGAACTCTCATGTCTTTCCATAAATTCACCATAGTGGGGTCTGCCCAACGTGATAGGTTATCTTCCTCAAGTTTTCTTGACATTTTATGGACATCCGTGCAACATTAGGACTCTCCATCAGTTGTCCATCACCTTCAGTTTCAGACTACCCTAGGCTTGTTACCCATGGAAACTCAACTCATGTTAGTGTTAAATTGTATTAAACATGAAAATATGCTAAAGATTATGCAAAGTAACATAAGATTATGTGGATTGCTAGAGATTATGCAAAATAATGCGTACGAGATATAGGGAGGAGTTAATAAATATCTCTGTGGAATCTTGCCCACTCCTCTCCAAAGGAGACTAATTCCTCACAAGAGAGGAGTAGGAAATAAGGGACATAAAGCCCACTGAAGGTCATTGAAGACCGTGAAGAGCATGTCATTGTTCTCAGAAAGGAGATAATGAACTAGAATTGTATCTATTAACCTTCTCCCTTAATATTGCTAGTGTAGTGTAAATAATTGTTAGGTTCAAGTTGCCTTGCCTGGTCACTATCCTATCCCTTATACTATTCCTGACACTGGTCTCCTTTCTCTTACAGGAAAAGACCCTGCATGTCTAAGCTCTGGGCATTTTCTCTGCCTGGTTCCCATACTAGGAACTTTCCATCCTCATTTCTATGAACTGACTTCCCTCATTTTCTTTAAGTCTCAACTAAAATCTCATCATCTGCAGAAAGCCATTCCCAACCCTTTTAATTTTAGTACCTTCCCCTTTTAAAAAATTTCCTTTCTGTCCTGTATATAATTTTTTGTACATATTGTTTATTTATTGTCTCCCTCATTAGATTATAAGCTCCTTGAGTCTAGGGACTATGTTTTGCCTCTTTATGTATCCACAGGACTTAGCACAGTGCCTGGTACTTGGTAGGTTCTTAATAAATATTCATTTTCTGATGACTAATTTAACCATATGCCACTTTTATCACTGTAAATCCTCAGGTTACCTGCTGAACAGGGAACCTTTTCCATGCTAAATCTTCTTTCCTATTCAAGGTGCTGAGTCATTTATTATTAGGGTTTTCAAATACTGTTCAAAATGAGCCAGTGTTGTATAAATGATTTTCTTGTTTTTTTGTTTGGTTGAGTTCCTGTCTTATCAATCACAATTCTACATTATACTATCGGATAAAGTATCATAAACAAAGACAACATTTGTCTTGCATGCATAATACATAGAATGAACAAGTTCTGAATTCATATGGT
Organism: Potorous gilbertii; assembly: GCA_028658325.1. Taxonomy (NCBI): domain Eukaryota; kingdom Metazoa; phylum Chordata; class Mammalia; order Diprotodontia; family Potoroidae; genus Potorous; species Potorous gilbertii. The sequence continues at coordinate 222,377,342 of CM053771.1, read as the reverse complement.
AGACTTTGCATTATACTCACATTGAGAAATTATGGATACTGCCATGCTGAGGAATTTGTTTTGCATGATTTTGGGGGTTGAATTTTCATTGAGTGAATATTTCATTGCTTTTTTTTTGCATGTGTTGTTGGGATTTATTTCCATACTTCTAGGATTGGCAAGTGTGATATGCCCCACTTTGATTATGAAAGTGCATACCTGACAATTTCATATGAATTATGTGGTTACTTGATTAATGAGAAAAAAAAGAGTTTGTACTTTTGAAGGTTAAAAAAAACAAGAACCAAATTCTCTGACATCATTCTATAATTATCTATCCTAGAGGAAAGAATTTAGTTGTAGAATGAAGAGTCAGAAGATTTTTCTTTTCTTCTAAAATGTTTTACTTCAACTGTAATCACTGTTACTTTTCATTACCCTCCCACCTTTGATACAGTGGTGTACTGGTAAATGTTTAACAACTGGCTCTCCAAATTAAGAAAAATGTACTGATGATATACTTTTATGGTTAATCTGAGCACTACTAACATAACTCCATCACTTTCTTAAGTCTAGTTTATCAACAAAACAGTAAATTAAGCCTGATTTGGAACATTACCAATTTCCATGGAATAAATGATCAAACTAAAAAATTAGCAGTTGGAGAGTTGGTTCAAGCTGGTCCCAGCACAACCCTACACTCATCCACAGAACACTCCCTTAATGAACATAAGGATATGCAAGAATAGCTAATCAACACACTGCCTATGACTGAATATATATGCCCTAGTCCACAATTACAGTGCACCTCCTCTTTGCAGAGAAGAAAGAGGCATACATCCTCTAATGTCATTATTAGACATTGTATTGGGTAGGGTGCTATAGTTTTTTCATTATCATTTTCCTTTGTAGATAACTCAAATACAGCAGTTCCCTAACAAGCCACATATTCAATGTTGTCTTGTATTTTCATTTCATTTTATTTTTTAAACATTTTCCAGTTATATTTTAATTTGTTTCAGGAGATATTCCAAAATTTTCCTGGTGACTTGGCGTTTGACAACACTATTTACATTATTCTGGTGACTGTCAATTGTTTTCATGGTTCCGTTTTTGTTGCCCGGTATTTGTTCATCCAGGTTTCTCCAGATTTTTTAGATTCCTTGTTTCTCTTGGTACAAAAATTTATTACATTCATATACCACAATTTGTTGAGCTTTTCCTCAATGTCTTTGTATTGATTTTTCCTGCCAGTTCTTTTCTATTATGAAAAGTGAGGCTGTCAAGAATTTATATATATATATATACATATATATATATGTATATATATATATATATGTATATATGTATATATATGGCTTCCTTCTGTCTTCAACCACCTTGGATAACATTCCTAGTAGAAGTATTGCTGGGTCAGAGGTCGAGTTCAGTTTAGAAGCAGACATTTTCACATGCCTTTGAAATGTATATTAAGATCTTAAACTACAGCAACGTGACTTTAGTGTGTATTTGTTATTTCCTTGTCAAGAAGCTATGTATACAGGTGGTGATAGTGATGGCATTTGTTGTTGTTCCTCCTTAGGTCTGTCAGAGGACCAATGATGTCAGGAGGGTGATGTCTCAACTTGCAAATGAATTGAATTTCAGTGAGTCAGAGCTGTGCAAAGTCATCAACCTCACTCTCTCCTCCAGAGTCATCTGAGTGTAGTGGCAGGACAGGTCAGAACTGGTGATGGCCCTGGATGCAGTGGGAGACCTTGACCTTTTGAAGCTGGATTGACCCATTTAGTAATTAAAAGCTAGGTAAGAATGGAGGCAAAAGATGGTCTTGTTTGCCATCACGAAAGAATCTGGGAGGGTAAGACCCTCAGAATTTCTGGCCAGAACAGAAACAATTGCTTTTTACACTCACTCTTAGCCATCAAAATCCAAACAATAAGCACATGAAACTTGGGCTGGACCCATTATTGGCCAGTCAGTGAGAACCAGAGTGATTTGGGTTTAAAGGCATTTGATAAATGTCTGGTTAATGTGATAAACTTACAATGAGAAGAATCTTTGGAGAAAGATAGATATCCTTCTATGGAGAGCATGTGGATGCCCACTGCTAACATATTTAGAGGAAACAGAAAATTCCTGATTGGTTTTTAGTGATATTCTGGCTGGAACATGGGAGAACAAACTTTGGTTGAGACAACTACTTCTTTTCATGGGCCTCTTGAATAAAACTGACATATTGGCTTGACCTTTCTACTTTCATGTTTTTGAGATTTCTCCTCACTGTTGTCTCTTTAAGAGTGCACAGAAGAGTAAGCCAATGTTTCAGGGGGCGTGAGGAACATCCCTGTGCATAGTATTCTTCCTCCAGGAATGGGGAGGGCTAGCTGGGGACAGAAGAACATGAGTTCCAATCTCATTTGGCAATCATGGTGAAGTCCTTTCACTTTAGCATAATTCTTCCTCAAGGTCCACCATTCTGATTCATACTGATCCTTCAAAGCCTCGCGCTAATTCCATCTTCTCTGGGAAGCTAATCTTGACTCTGTCACCCAGGAGTGATCACTTCCTTTCATTCCCATAATATTTTATGCTTCTCTCATTGTAATTCCAAAACAAGAGCAATGATGATAGCTATAATGGCAACAATAATAAATAATATTCATCTAGCACTTGAAGGTTCTGCAACTACTTGAACTCATTTGATTTTCACAACAACCCTGTGAAGTAGGTGCTATTTTAATGTCCGTTTTACAAATGAGAAAACTAAGGCTAAAAGAATTTAAGTGACTTTCTCAAGGCCATACAACTAGTAAGTGTCTGAAGCAGAATTAGAACTCAGTTTTTCCTGACCCCATGTCCATCATTCTATCCATCGTGGCACTTACCTCCATATTCTATTGAGTTGTGAACATCTAGTTGGCCAGATTGTCAGTTAATTAGGGCAGAGACTATATCTTATTTTCTTTTATATCTCCCAGTGCCTTATAATATTTTATACTAAGTAGGCTTTTAAAGAATTGTTGAATAGATTATGTTTTTGGTGACTCTTCGTACTTTCTCTTCAATATATGGGTCATTGTTGGTAATCTTGTCACTGACTTGCTTCTATACTTTGAGGTCTTTATAATATTGTTTTACTATAATAAAACCCAAATAAATAAGTAATTATGACCTGGGTGGCCAACATTCTGATGATGAGGCTCTGTACTTACATGGACTTGTTACTGGACAACAGATACACAATCTGTTACTGAGGTCCATACTTGGAGCCTTTTTATTAGTAATATCTATTAGAATTTTAATTCTGGCATTTATTGCCTTTGAGAATTTCAATCCATGATATGCCAATGAATTAAAACTTAAGTAGAGGTTCTGTAACTCCAAAATGAGATAATTATGGAATAACTCCTTGGAGTTATCATTAACCCTTCTCTTCTTCTTTAACCTTTCCCCCTCAACCAATCAACCAATCGGCAAGCATTTACTAAAGGTTTACTCTGTGTCAGGCTAAGCTCTAGATTTTGGAAATGCAAAGACCAAATTCTGGTCATCAAAGAGTTTACAGTATAACCAGGGAAAACAACATGCATGTATACACACCCAAACACATTACACACACATTAGATATAATTGGGAAAAAGTAATAGCACCAAGGGGCATCAGAGAAGGATTAATGTAGAAGAGGGAACTTGTGCTGAGTCTTGAAGGGAAATAAGGGTTTTGAGATAGAAGTGAGGAAGGAAAGCATTGCAAGCATTGGTAACAATAAGTAGGCAAGTATGGGTGGAGGAGATAGGATGTGTATGCAGAGCTGCAAGAGGGACAGTTTGGCTGGACTGTACTTGGAGAAAGGTGATGTGTATTTCCAAGTCTTGTCAGTTCTAGCCACATCTATCTCATACATTTGTCCCCTTTTTTCCACTTGCACATCTCTTTCCCTAGCTATAGTCTTCATCCCCTCTCACCTAGTCTATGGCAGTAGTCTTCTAATTCATCTTCCTGCTCCTAGTGTATCTCTTTGCTGTTTAGTTCATCTACCACAGCTGCTAAATTGTTATTCCCAAAACATAGAATGACATCACTCGTTCAAAATTTTCAGTGAGTCTTTATTGTATCTGGGGAAAACTACAAACCCTTTGAATGGCACTGAAAGCCCTTGGAAATACATGGCTCACACCTGCTTCTCTGATTTTATTTCATATCATTTTGCCTTATGAGCTTTGTGTCCCAGTCACACTAGTCTACTAGCTGCTCCCCATATTTTATCTCCATGAATTTGTACGTGTCATCTCCTGTTTGAAATGTATTCTTTCCTCCTCTCTACTTCACAGAATTTCTGGCTTCCTTAATAACAGTTAATAGTAATAGCTAACATTTATATAGCATTATAAGATTTATAAAGTACTTTAAAAATAATATCTCATTTTATCTCATAATAATCCTGGGAGGTAGGTGCTATTATAATCTCAAATTTGCAGATGGGGAAACTGAGGTAGACAGTGGTTTAGTGACTTGTCCAACTTTAAACTGCTAATAAATATTTTAGGGCAGATCTGAACTCAGGTTCAGGTACTTCCTTCAGACGTAGCACTCTTCTGAACCACCTAGCATCCTTCAAAGCACAATTCCAACACTTTCATAAGGCTTTTTACAATTCTCTCCAGTTAGCACACTAATTTTCCTAAAATTACTTGGTATTGATTTGTACATATTTTGTATTCACTTTTCCATGTATGCATTGTACTTTATATGACTTTTTATATACTTTCTATTGACTTATCTGTGAGCATATAGTATCTTTCCAGTAGAATGTAGGTTTCTTGAGGGCAAGTCTATTTCGCCTTTGTCTCTATATGCCCATGACTAAAGCGCAATGCTTTCAATGTTGTGAATATGTATCATAAATGCTTGTTAGCTTGAATTTGTTGAGTTCATTTAGGAGTTTATCATGACCAAACTCAGGACTCTGTTCAGGTAGTTCTGAAAATGAGACAAATTGGGTGACCACCGGTATAGCTGGGAAAAACTTCCTTGAGGATCCAGTATGTTGGTAAGTCATATCTTCCTAATTACTGGACAGCACTAGCTTGTTAGATTGTGTGGAGGAGCGTCTCTCTTTAGAATCCTAGGGCAAGCCTAAGGACAGTTCTGGGCAAGGATAAGTCAGTAATGCTGTGGGAACATAGTGGGTAGCCTTCAGCAGCTGTCTTTCTTATTCCTCTCTTGGAAAGTTTTCTGAGATAATGGTACCTAGATTAGGGACTATGGTAAGGATAAGTTGATTTTTTATTTAAGTGTTCTGAGAAAAAGAGCATTGTTAATAACAGAACACTTCATTTTCTTTTTCAAAGATGAAAAATCAAACTGTCAACTAATCATCCTAGATCAGTGGGTTGCTAATAATAAGTAATGAACCAGTTCAGTTTCCCTCACTGAATAAAGATCTAAAGATTTTTTTTTTAAAGAAGGGATTTCATGTTAGTTGAAAAAATAGTCTTGGGTATAATTTTACTTTCCCTTATGGCATCATTTGGATTTGATCATTTGGTTGCATCTACCATACTATGGGAGAGCTGGGAACACTGAAAGGAATTTCTAGACTGGGAAGAATAAATGAGCTACCTTTATCACCTTCAACAGGAAATTAAATTGGACTGCACTAATGATCATGTCTTTTCTATGAAAAGTAGAAACCTCTACCTAATTGTAATGTGCCAGTTAGAAATATGGTTGATTAAAACAATGAGAACTATACATTTGACTGGTAAAGAGAATAATTGTAAAGAAATGCACAGGACATAATGAAATATCTAAGTTCTCCTTTGTGACTTTAAAATTTAACCCTGTTCTCTCCTACTCTGATCCATCAATTTATCATACTAGCTGGAACTTAACTGCACACTAGGGTTTTCAAAATACCTTACAAACAGTATCTCATTTGATCTTTGCAAAGATTCTGCAAGGAAAGTACTATTGGCATCATTAAATTCACTTTAGAAATAAGAGAATGAGACCTAGGTAATGGTTTTGCAGTCAGTTAAGAGTTAATGATGGAATTCATAACATGTTCTCTTTTGATTCCAAATTGTTCAGCCTTTTTTCTTGATTCTACTGGAGGACAAATTTTCTTGATTTTTTTAAACCCAATAGGAAAGATGAATATGTAATATAATATAGTATAATACAATATTATATATAGGTATACACACACATATATATGTATATAGGTATACACACACATTATACACATATATAAATTTTGTGAGCTAGTAGAAAAATTAAAGCTTGGGTGAGTAGTCATGTTCTAGACTTGGGAAGAGAGGGAAGGAGGATGGTCATCACAAGATTGTGTTGAATTAATGGATATTAAAAACCTAGGACCAGCAAATAAGGCACTGATTCCACCAATTTCATGACTATGTTATATGTAGATGGATACCCCAGACTTTTGACTTTGGATGATACTTTGAGTGTCTCAATTAGTAGGTCAGGGCACACACACCCACAACCCTTCCTAAATAGCAACATATTGTTTTTCCTTGAAGGAAGGTAAGGATTCTAGTAGATTAAGGTAAGGGGAGTGGATTGTGGTCATGGGGGTGGGATACAGACAGACAGTGGCAAGGCATAGTGATAGGAAAAGGAAAACAGAATTAGGTATTAGAAAGCAAATTTGTCTAATGATTAGTATTAGTTGAAGATGAAAATATGAAGTTAATCTGGCAGTGTATATTGTCACCAGAGTGTGGGAGAGCTTAAAATGTTACTATGGGGACTTTGTATCTTATCCTAAATTCAACTGAGAGCCACTGAACATTTTTTGAGAATGGAAGTGATCTGGGTCTTAGAAAAAGTATTTTGGCAGCTGTGTGGAGGAATGCAGCTATTGCATTAATGATGATGAACCCCTGAACTATAGTAATAGCTAAGTGTGCAGTGAGAAGGAAATGGGTATTAAAGATGGTCTAGAGGAAAACAGACAAGACTCAGGAACTGATTAGTACTAGAAGAAGAGAGCAGACTCTAAGAGAACTTTAAGACTTACACCTGAATGACTTGGGAAGGTGGTGATTGTCTCAACTTGAATAGAGAACTTAATTGTAAGGAGGGCTTGGAAGGTGAATTATAAGTTTTGTATATCACATAATAAATTTTAGATGCCAATATAATCTATGGGCAGGCAGTTGATGTAGGAAGAGAATTCAAAAGAGAGGTTAAGGTTTAACATATAGACTTGGAGGGATGCTTACATGCATAGAGAAAACTCTTGGAAAGCTAGGTGGTGCAGTGTCTAGATTCCTGGACTTCCAGTTAGGAAGACCTGAATTCAAATCTATCCTCATTCACTTACTGGTGGAGTATAGTTTTCTTGTTGTAAGGATCAAATTAGGTATTTGTAAAGTACATAGCACAGCACCTAGCCCATTTTTGTTGTTTTAGTTTAGTCATTTTTCAGTAGTTTCTAACTTTTTGTGACCCCCTTTGGGGTTTTCTTGGCAAAGATATTTGAATGGTTTGTCATTTCCTTCTCCAGCTTATTTTACAGGTGATGGAATTGAGGCAAACATGGGTAAGTGACTTGGCCAGAGAAACACATCTAGTAAGTGTCTAAGGTCACATTTGAACTCAGGTCCTCCTGACTCTAGACACAGCACTCTATCCACTGCTCCACCTAGCTGCCTCCTGGCACATAGTTGATGCTTAATAAATGCTGTTAACCAAAACAAACCAAGAAAAAAAATAAAACCTGAACCCATGGGAATCTGTCAGATTATTGACCAAGAGTAGAACGCAAAGAGGGTAAAGGATAGTCTTAAAGAACACTCATGATCTGGGTAGTGTGTATGTATATGAGCATGAGTGTGTGTGTGTATGTGTGTGTGTGCTTGTGTGTGTATGTATAGATGATGATCTAACAAAGGAGACTGAAAGTAGAGCTCCGAGGAAGAAGAAAAGAGAACCAGAAAGAACAGTAGCATGGATACCAAGGAAGGAGAGAGTATCTGTAAGTCAGGAGTGGCTACCAATGTCAAAAGCTGCAGAGGTTGAGAATGAAGACTGAGAAAAAACCAATATGTTTAAGAGGTAAGAGATCACTGTTAGTTTTGAATAGAGAAGTCTCAACTGAATGAAGTTGAGAAGTTGGTTAAGAGAGTGGAAGGAAGAAATGGAGATTTTTTTTTTGACATTATATCTTGAGAGGAGAGCAAGATTTCTAACAATAAGAAGAAACTTTGAATGTCTGTAAGCCGCAAGGAAGGAGTCATTATATAAGGAACCATTCAAGATGAGAGAGTTGGATGATAAATAGAGCAAGTCTGAGAGGAGATATAACTGAATGGGATCAAAAATGGAAAGACAGGTTGACTTTGACACAGAGGATTGCCTCTTTCTCAGACTCTGATTAATGGGCAATGGGGGAGCAAAAGAGAGAATGAGTGATAATCTAGAGGAATTTTGAGGTCTGGAGTAGGAAAGAGAATTCATTATTGATTAACTGAATTATTTCAGTAAAATAGGAAGCAAAATCCTTTGCTAAGAATGAAGGTACAAGGGTAGTA
>CM053771.1:222354660-222368702 GCA_028658325.1 Potorous gilbertii | reverse complement strand
TCTTTCTCTGGAATTTTATAATACTCGATACTATTCATTTGAAATGAACTCTATTGTTATAGCTGTGAATGTGTCCTTATTCTGCAGTATGCTTTGCTGCTATTTCCCATACCTCCCTAACATTTTTCTAACTATCTTTGAAAGGATGCTGGCTGCTATCTAAAGGGCTCTCTTGAATGAGGATACAGCTAGAGTGTATGTCGTTTTTTAATCTTTTCTATGTTTCATTTGTATGGAAAGGGGAAGTCACAAGTAACTAGAAAGAAAAAATAAGGTAGAATATAATATGTGTATGTACAACTATGCAAAAATCTAATTCCAGTGGTTGTGGGGGAGACTCTTGAAGTTTATGGCATCATGGCACAAGTTTTGCCAGGTGTTGCCATGCTATAATGGCATGGGGCCAGTGAGACATTGGATCTGCTATAAGAGGATTGGCCTAAGGGATGAAGAATCTTCCTATATACACATTATGTTATATAGTTGGATATATATCCCACTGAACTGTTCCATCAGTGTATACATACATACATTTAATATAGATGTCTATCATACCACACTGCCTATATATATATGTACACATAGATTATATACATATGCATTTGCTTATACGTATACACACATATGAACCAACATAAGGTGAATTTCAGTAGCTTTCTAACCAACACCAAATGACACACAAGAAACAATGTAAAAAATATCAATGAGATTTATTGAAGGAAAAGTAGGTGGTTCAGTCATGTAATAAGAAGCAACAGATGTTAAAACTATTGCCCAGGGCTCAGGTGATTTTCAGAAATTTTTTAAAAGCCAGAATGTTGAAATGAGACCATGGTGAGGATTTATGGTAGGACAAGAACAAGAGTCTAGTTATACAACTTGTCGAAGGATAGATACATTGCATTCTGTTCCATTGAAGGGAATACATACAATGATGAGGTCATAGATTCACTAAAGCACTGAAATATGCAGTCATAATGAGTATATAGGAACATAGATTTAGAGCTAGAAGAGACCTAAGAGTTCCTTAAATACAATATCATCATTTTACAAACATATAGAGAAGTTAAGTGATTTGCCCAGGGTCACACAGCTTAATAGGACTGATTGAATCCTTAGTAGTATTGGATTTGAAACCAGATATTTCTGATGCTAAGTCCTATGACTGATAATATGCACATATTTTTTCATATATACATGCATGCATGTACATACAACTAGCTCTCAATTACTGCGTATAAGGAATCCTCTAAAAATGACCAGATGTATTTGAATTTGCATTATTCAAAAGTATAATTATGTAAAATATGGTAATACATTCTAGGTAATTGGAAATATGTGGTATTAATTTGAACATTGTGATCATTTCAGGGATTCATTATGTACACTAATTTGGACCTAGTTATATAGTTATAGCTTACACTTGTATAGCACTAATGATATACTATCTTCTATATCTATACTATATAGTATAGATATACTATATCTATACAGTATATAGGTATACAAATATTTAATAATAAATTACATGCATTATTTTATTTCCTCAATAACCTCACAAAAATTTTACAGATAAGAAAACAAAGGTTCTCTTGGAGAGCTTAAATGACTTGCTCAAAGTTACACAACCGATAAGTGGCAAAGCTGGGTATTAAATTCTGCTCTTCTGACCTAATTAAGATACTTGTGCTTCATAGATATGCATAGAAATAGAAAAAAGAAAACAGTTAACTTAATATGTCCCATACCAAGTTGTTTCTTTCATCTAGTTATTATTCACGATCATGAAATTTCACTGATAGAGTGCGGTCTTGGAGTTAGGAAGACTTATCTGAGTTCTAATCCATCCTCAGACACCAACTATGTAATTCTGGACAAGTACTTAACCTTGATTACCTCAGTTTCCTCATCTATAAAATGACCTGGAGAAGGAAATGGGAAACCACTCCAGTATCTGCACCAAGAAAACTTCAAATGAGATCATGAAGAGTCATCCTCAATTGAAAATGACAGAACATAAAATAAAATGTATGTCGGTGTGCAAACAGTAAAAATGTGAGAAGCAGCCTGTTATAGTGAATAGAGAAATGGTCTCAAGGTGAAGTGAGTCTAGGTTCAAATCCCACCTCACACATCTAACCGTGTGACTGGTTGATCACTTAACTTCTCAATGCCTCAGGCAACTTTGAAGCCAGTAGCCAATACTTACTACTCTGATATGGTAAAGGGGTATTTCTTTAGCAGAAGTTCCCTATATCAGTGAAATCACAAAACTTGTAAAAAAGTGAAAAAGTCTCTTATTACCTATGGTTCTTGGTACACATTTGTTGATGTTGCATTAAAATTTTGACTGTATTTGAGCTGAATGAGGAAAATGTTTTCAATAACAACTCTGTTAGCAACTTTTAGTGCAAATGATTTTTAGGAATCACAGGATTTCTGGTTTAAAGAAATATCTGTTGCCAATGCCCCAAAGCAATCTTCTTGGCAGTATGCTGAATCTTTGCTTGGAAGACTTCTAGAGAGAGTGAACTCACTACTACTTAGGCAGCTGATTCCACTTTGAGATAGCTAGAATTAATTAGGAAATTAGATAGCCAAGTGCGCAGTATTGTTTAGTTCAAGGATTGTGATTTGCTCCACTCACTTAAGTTCATTCTGATTATAACACTGCGCATGTTGAGTTTGCAGTAGATTTTGTAGGAAGTCATTGATTGGACAATTGTCGGAGGGTTGCCATGAAATTAAAGGATGCTTGTTGCTTGAAAGAAAAACTGTGGCAAATTTGGAAAGCACATTAAAAAGCAGAGATGTGACCTTGCCAACAAAGATCCAGAGAGAGAATCAAAACTATGGTTCTTCCAGTAGCAATGTATGGTTGCAAGATAGTTATAAGAAAAGCTGGATGCTGCAGAATTTATGCTTTCAAACTGTGGTTCTGGAGAAGACTTTTGATGATCCCTTGGACAGCAAGGATATGAAATCAGTCAGTACTTAGAAAAATTAATGCAAGCTATTCACTGGAAAGTCAAATACAGCAGCTGAAGGTTAAATATTTTCTCACTAATGGCTACATGGGGTTAAATGGAAAAGACCACAATATTGGGAAAGATTGAAGGCAAAAATAAAAAGGAATAGATAGATAATAACATGGAAACAATAAATATGAACTTGGACAGACTTGAAAAACATAGTGAAGGATAGAAGGGCCTGATATGCTTTGGTCCTTAGGGTCATGAAGAGTTGAACATGACTAAACAATAACAGAAACATGAGTGAATGGATCCTGAAACCATGGGAATGCATAGTCCACTGAGATAAAATTCTCTCTCTCTCTCTCTCTCTCTTTTTTTTTCTGAATTTCAGAATCAGGCTTTGTGTTTGAAGACAAATTGATTTATGCTTTGTATAATTTCATAGAAGTAAATCTTTCATCTTTAACAATGACAGATATCAGCATATTTAAGGTGGTGAGGTATGAATGAATGAATGGAAAAACACTTATTAAGTACTTACTATATAGTCCAATATCTCTGCTTATTGCTGGGGATAGGAATATAGAAGTGAGGCAGTTCCTACTGTCAAGGAGCTTATATTTTAATGGGGAAGGTAATACAAAGAGGGAAGTAGTAGTCACAGAGGATATTTTGATTTGAGAAATGATAGAGATAGTGAGTGAAATATAGGGGAGAATGATGAAGACTCTATATACAAGTAAGTGTTTAAAAATATTTATTCAGTGAATGAATAGCTCAATGAATAATGAAAAATCTCTTTGAAGTCTATTTTCCAGTTATAAATGGTTTATTTGTAACTATCCAATTTAATGTTTGTGTTTTCTCATTGTTACTACAATCAGGTTCAGGTAAGGCCATTGAATCAATGAGCCTTATATTTTCTCTGAGAAGCAGAATTTTAATTAACCTCTTATCCATCATTCAGCATCCTAATATGGGGCATCTTAGCATTTTCTTAGCTTCATTGTACACCCTAATTCAAAGCTGCCTATTTATGGCAATCTTTGTCATCTATTAGGATATAAATATGCTAGTTTTACATTTTTTATGACCAAATACATCACCTATTCATAGCCCTGCATATTCACTAAAGTTATTTTATTTTAATCTTAAAACTTTTGTTTGTTCTTCTCTCTTTGTTACTTTCCCCTTTTTTATACTTCCTACAATTCAATCACAGCCTGTTTTTATCTATAATCTCTCTCCTCTCTCTCTGCATGTAGTCATGGAAACCATGGTATAAATGCCTGTACTTTACAAGTCACTGTATACATTTCAGTCCATGGTAATTGTTATACTACCATTTGGCCAGAGTGCTGATTTTTGCACCTATAAAAAGGGTTATGGCTGCTGTTAGTTTCAAAAGAATCTGTGTCAAGGTATTTATGCAGGTCAGTTAGGGATGTGTCTATTTCTGGGTATCTTCCCTGTCACTTAGCAAGAATGAGCCACTGTCACAAAAGATTCATTGTTCCAGTTAAAAATCATGATACCATCCTCAAAGTTAGTTATGGATATATCTGTCTCTATTTAAGGACTCTCATTTTCCTGTTTTTTTCATCAACACTAAATCTTTCAAAACTTTCTGTAAAGTGGTTAATGATATTCTTTCCATTTCATATACAGAAGGGTGAATTCAGGGACTGGTTGTTAAATGATTCTAAAAATATTATAGAATCTTAACTCTTAAGTGGTAACTACCCGATGTTCACTGTTTCACTAATCGACTAATTTTTGTAAAATTATTGATCAATTTAGTCAAACAAGAAATGTAAATTCTCCCCCTATTTCATCCATTTATTCAAAAAGCATTTGTTAAATACTTATCATGTGTCAGGTACTATTCTGGGTCCTAGCAATATGAAGACAAAGAAAAACATCCATGCCTCAATGAGCTTATATTCTTGTAGGAGCAGACATGAACACACTAAAGCATAGGATAGTTTGAGGAGAGAGAGAAGGCTGAGAATTAGAGGGAATCAAGAGAGGTTTCCCTGTGGAGGTAGTACCTGAATGGATTCTTAAAGCAAGTAAAGGATTTTAGGAGGAGGTGTGAATGTTAGAGGAAATATGTTCCAGTTATGGGAAAGGTCCGTACAAAAGTACAAACCTAAGAGATTTAATATTTCGTTGGAGAAATAGCAAGCATTCCAGTTTGTCTTAACTGAATGATAGGGAGTACTGTGAAATAAGTCTGGAAAGTTGGAATTTGGACAAAGCTGTCTATAACCCACAACATGGTTACTTAGTCTTTCAGTCTATCTGTCCTCTGACTGAGACCAGAAAACTTTAAAAGTCAACCCAATGAGTTTGTATTTTATCTCACAATAAAAGGGACATAATATGCTAGTGATTAGGAAAACATCCAGGTAAAAGGAAAGGCAATCCTTTTCTAGGCCAAGAGAGATTGCAGTTAAATTGAGAAGAGATGTTATAAAATAAAAAGCCATCTTGGATCAGTATTGTAATGGTAATTTAAATGGGAAGATCTTTTCCATTCATTAATAAGCCCATGTGACCTGCTTGGGTAATGTGGAAGTCTGAATCACTTGAAGCCTATGGTGGGAGGGGTTTACTGAACAGGTAGAGAAGGAAGGGGTGGAGCAGAAAGTGAGTCAGAGCAGTCAGAGCTGGGGAAGACAGCAGGCAGTGGGTAGCATGAGTAGGAGAACTTGTTTGTGATTCTATTTAAGGGAGCTGGTTTGTGGGAAAGCTAACAGAGGGACACCTTGGGGATGGCAGTGCCCTCTGCATTGTTACTGTGCATAGATTTCTTTGTTTCCCTGATGGCTTTGATTTTCTGGTGCTGGGATTTGGCTTTCTGGTATTTGAATAAATATTTTGGTTCTGTCTTCCATGTGGAGAGTCTGTGATATTTTGTGATTCAGAAATGTGCTGGCATGTCCATAGCCACCATAGGGGTTGTGAATATCCCACTGACATTACAGTTACCAGCCCATCCATAGAGTCAAGGTTTTAGTTTTCAAGAATTATACTTGCCTTGCCTAAAAACAAAGAGAAATTGAAAAAAAAACTGATGGATTAAGTGACCATGTTATGAACAAGGACATTTGTACAGCTCAACCTAATTCCCTAAAAGGTTTTTTTTTCTTTTTTTTTCACTGGCAACATTTTGCATATCTTGCTTTTAGCTGGTGCTGATATGCCCAGGCAATCCTAGGAAGGGATTGACACAAGTCATTGTAATTCAACTATTGCAACTAAGCAGTGGGTCCATGTACCTACTCCTTTAGATTATAGAACCCAACTCAAGGAGCTATTTGTTAATCTCCAAGCGTTTTCTGAAGCATTGAAAAACATGGAGCTTTCTTCAAAATACCAGCTTAAGGACATGTTGAATTTGTTTGCTCAGTGTTTCACAATGCATTGGTCTCATTTCTTACCTTTCTTAACTTTTCTGTATCTTTTCACTGTGGATGCCCTTTGGGTTTTTGTGACTGCTTTTTCCTGGTTCACTTCTCAACTGACCAACTTCTTACTGGATATCTTGAACTAGATGTTTCATAGATATTGTAAACTTAGCATATCCAAAACTGAACTCCTTATCTTGCCCTTCTGCTCCCAACCTTCTCCTCTAATTTCTCTATTTCTTCCAAGGCTACCACCATCCTTTGTCACCCAAGCTCACAACCTCAGTGTCATTCTTGTCTCTTCACTCTTTTTCACTCTTTATATCTAATCTATTGCTAATTTTTTTTAATACTTTGTAACATTTCTTGTATATACCCCTTTCTTTCCTCTAATGCTGCCAGAAGTCTAGTATAGGCTCTCATCACTTCAAGTCTGGACTATTGCAATAACTTTTTTGATTGATCTCCCTGTCTGTCAATAACATCTTATTAAAATGCATGTCAGAGCATGTAATTGCTTCATTCAACAAATGCCTGTGACTCCCTGTCATCTCAAGGAGAAAATATAAAACCCTCTGTTTGGCATCCAAAATCCTTCATTCCTGTCCCCTTCCTTTATATTCATTCTTCTTATACCTTATTTCATTCCATCTACTCTGGGATCACTGGTGTCCTTGCAACGTGTTCCTTGAGTAAGATATTCCATCTTCCAACTCTGTAGATTTCTACTGGATCTCTCCTATGTTTGGAATTCTCTCCCTCCTCATCTCTGTCTCCTTCCTGACCTCCCTGTCTTCCTTCAAATCCCAGCTAACATCACAGTTTCTACAAGGAGGTTTTCCTCATCCCCTTTGATACTACTACCTTCCCTTGGCTAATTATTTCCAATTTACGTTATCTATATCTTGTTGGTAGATATTTGTTTGCATATTGTTTCCCCCATTAGACTATAAGCTACTTTAGAGCACGTACTGGTTTTTTTCTTCCCTTTTATGTATCTCCAGTACTTGGAACAGTACCTGCCATATAGTAAGTGCTTACTAAGTGCTTATTGACTGACTCCTATTTTTCTGAGGTTCTGAATCTCCTTCACTCTATCAGAGAATCAGGGAATGATTAGAATTTGTGGTTTATGAAGGAATCTATCTCAGTGGACAGGCAGTCCCACTCAAACTGAGAAAGTAATCCGTTATAATTAGTTATCACTCCAGTATCTGTTTGCGGAGAATGCCCTGACCCCCTTAAGGAGGACCATTACATTTTTGATCAGCTCTAATTTACAGGAAGTTCGTCCTGCTATCAAGTCTGTATATGTCTCTTTGAAGCTTCCACTCCTTGCTCCTGGTTCTGTTCTCTTGGGTCAAACAGAGTAAATCTAACCCTTCCTCTATATTAGCCGTTCAAATACTTGTAAATAGCTATCACTTGAAAACAGCTATCATGTTCCCACTGAGTCTTCTTCAGTATGAAGCATTACGGAAAACAAACAGCCACAATAACAACAACAAAACCTCCTCCTTATCGAAGGGAGAAGAGAAGGGAGAAAGAGCAGCTTTGGGAGCTGGAAGGCAGAAAGCCTTTAGAAAAATCAGGAAACATGTCAAAGGACTTAGTAATTGAAAAAATAAACAAAGGAGACAGTAACTAGGCTTGCAGATGACTGGGCTTGACAGCAGTTGAAAATCAGAGATATGCTTCTGCTTCCTGAAGGACCTGGAGAAAAATTACTTGGGGCTAGATAGGAGAGAGAGAGAAAATTATTATAGGGACTTAAGGAAGATGACTGAAAATGTAGTGGGATAGGGAAAAGTTTTTGGTTGTTTCATTCAGTATTGACTGAAAATATGGGGAATCATGCTATAATGCCTAGTGGCTAAGAGATAGCTTATAAAGATCTAGTTGAAGATTCATTCACCCCTTTAAAATTTTATTGATCACTTCTTTCTGTGTCACCTTCATTTCCAAATGTTAAAGAGATATTAATAAAAAAAAACATCATTCTCATCACAATGTGAACTTGAGCAAAGGTGCTATATATGTAACATTATTTATTCAGTCTATGTTAACTGTGCTTATTGATGTATCTATAGGCTTTTCACATTTATATAGTATCATAATGCCTGCAGATCACCTTTGTCACAACAATCCTGTTAGACATAAGTGTTATTTTCCTCATTTTATAGATGAAGAAAAGGAGTCCATGATAATTAAATAATTTGCCCCTTGTCTCATAGGTATTAATGGACCTGAGATTTGACCATAAATTTGTTGAGTCTAATATTCATTGACTTTTCAGTATTTTTTTTTGTCTTTTTAGGGATCCATTGTTTGAAATTATTGGTCTAAATGACCAATGGTGAACCACTGGTCTAAATGATAGATGACCCAAACCTGGATTTTGACCTTGATTTAGGAGCTAGGACTCTGGTAATTAAGGAACAACAGACAGAGAAAGATCATTTTGGAAATCTTGTAGTGTTTTGGTACCTGTATTAAATATTTGTGTACTTGTTTTTTTTTATTGTAGTAGTTTTCATGTGTTTTTGTGTCCTGTCAGAAATGAGTAAGAATCTAGATTTCAAACATCTAAGCTAAGGGTGAGAACTTTTGGAAGGCTTAACATCTACATTAATTGAAGAATTATGGATATTCCTGAGAAGGAAGGAACACTGAAACAATGGAGCAAATTATTTGTAAGTGGGGACTATATTCAACTTAACTTTGTGTCAGCTCCATTGCCAAGGACTGTCTTCAAGCCTGTTTCCCTGTTGTGTTGTGGAGGGGAAAGTTTTGCTTTCAGAATCTTTGGTTGTGAATTTACATCTTAGCTCTACCATGGACTGTCTGGGGGACCTTGAGTAAGTCACATAACCCCTGTGGGTCTCAGTTTCACCATCTATAAACTACAACTAGAACAAGAAGGGAGGAGATAAAGTGAGGGAAAAAATCTTTTCTTGAATTACACATAGTTGTTCTAAAATAAAATGTGTTTTAAAAAAATTCTGAGTTGAATTTAACATTTTCTTACCTAAATGCTGTACTGATCAGAAGAGATATGGTATTTGAGTTTACTAGAAGTCTAAATCAAGGATTCAATTTATTTTGTAGGGAATATGCTCAGATAAGTATTTCTTTGAAAAGGATACAAAAAAGTTTGCCAGAAAAACTTGATCAACAGCTGAAAAAATATAGCTAGTTCCAGGATTTGACTTAGTCACAGGTTCTCAGACAAAGAATTTGTACTTTCCTTTTGTTCCAACATGCTTATTAAGATTTGAGCAATATGGTATAAAAATGACCAATGCCTGTATTTGTAAATTGAGCTGAATTTAAGTTCATTAGCTCCAGAGCAGCTCATTCTTAGTTTGATGTCATGATTACGTCAGTGTCTACAGTTATTTCTCAGAATTATCCCATCATTTTCCCATATATTGTTCTTGGTAAAAAATATGATTCTACTAACCAGGGTGATTTAATTATAACACTTATTCTTTTTTCCAGGGCCTAGTAAACCACAGAGGGCAACTATGTTTCCTGGAATGTCTCCTAAAACAATAGCTTGTGTTGCTTTGGGGGTTGAAGGACTAACTTTTCCACAGACTTATTCAGACTAAAGGAAGAGGTAATTGTAATTACTGTCTCAGTTGTGCAACTCTGTTGTAATGAGGCACAGAAGATCATATCCATATGGAAGTTTAAAAATAAAGACTCATGAAAAAGGAGCTACATTGGATCTATAAAGCAGGAAATTTCCTGATGGTGGAATCATAGAGGTTTGGTACTGAAGTAATTCATTATCATTAAAGAATTGGAAAACTTGATTCTAAAGCTATTTGTCTTTCATAGTAAAAAATAAATTGGTTGGTGGGTAGTGAATGTTAATGAGTACTACTCTTTATTAGATACTTTTAGATACTCTTGCAATTTAGATTAAACAAAGAAGGCAACAGTAAGAGAAGAGTATACATACAGGCCAGAGATAGATAGTAACATTGAGGAAATTTTAAAAATCATTTAATTAAAGGAGCGTTAAAAAACAAAATTGTTATTTTTTTGTTTTTGCATCACTTGCATTTCCTAATGAGTCCTTTACTTCTGTTCCCAGAGAATCCTTCTTTATAATAATACATAAAAGGGGGTGGGGATTTTGGCTAAACCAATCAAGTCATCCAAAAAGTATGATGTTATATGCAATATTTCACACCTATAGCTGTCCACCTCTATAGAGAAGGAAGGGAAGGGTTTTCTCATGTCTCTTCTTTGGGGACAAGTTCTGTCATTATAATTTCATTATATTATTGTTTTCCCTGTTTATTCTTTAAATTGTTTTAGCCATTGTGTGTCTTACTTTCTTGTTTCTGTTTCTCTGTGTCAATTTCTATATATCTTTTCATGCTCCTTTATATTCATCATTTCTTACAGCAATATTCCTACACATTAATGTACCATAGCTTATACAGTTTCTAATCAATGAACATCTTTCTGTTTCCAGTTCCTTGTTGGAATGAAAAGCTCTACTATAAATATTTTGGGATATATGGGCTTTTTCAATTATATCCTTGGGATTATCATACCTAACAATGAGATCTCTGGGACAAAGGGTATAAACATTTAAATCCCCTTTAAAAAAAAACCAAAACAGTTCCAAAATGCTCTTAATATTGGTTGGACCTATTCATATATCTACCAACAGCACCCTAGCACACCTATCTTTTCTACAATCCTTCCAACAATTATTTATTATCATTTATTATGATTTTGCCGATTTGTTAAGTGTGATGTGAAATCTTGGAGTCATTCTGATTTACACTTGTTTTTAACTTGGAGTGTTCTTTCAAAGCATTTAATAGCTTTCAATTCTTTTAAAAAATGCTTATTCATATCCTTTGACCACTTTTCTGTTGGTGAATGATGTTTGGATATATATCTATTAGTTGTACATATATCTTGAATATCAGACTCTAATCAGAAATGTTTGATAAAAGCTTTTTTTCCTCACTTGGTCTCTTCCTTTATCATCCTACTTGCATGAATTACTTTTGTGTGCAAGCTTTTCAATAATTTTGTTCAATAATTATTTATAAAGCAGACTATGTACTGGGAAAAGTAATTTATATTCTTGGCAGGAGGATGGGGATCAATATGTACACAGATAGGTAAATATACATAGTAAATAAAATATAATTTCAAAGGAGGGGTATTGCTAATAACTGGAGATTAGGAAAGGACCTGTATAGGAGGTGGATTGAGTTGAGATCTTACACTATTGCATTAGGTCAGGTAAAAAGTGATGAGGGGCTAAACTAGGGTAGCAGCATGAACTCGGCTAATGACATGATCTTTAAAGCTCATCAGGTTTGGGGAAATATAGGTAAAAAATAGATAAAAATATACACTAAAATATAGGTAAAATATATATATATATATTTAACTCAGTGCTTTTCATAGAGTTTTGTACTTAGCAAAGACTTAAAATGGTTTGTAAATGAATGAATGAACACTTCATTGTAACTGTCATTTGAGAGTGTTTTCCCTTTGTATTGTGCAGTGGAAAGTTCTGCCTTTGGAATCTTTGGATGTAAATTCATATCCTAGCTCTGCCACTCCCTGTCTGGGTGAGTTTGACAGACATGGATGCAAGCTATCCATAACCTCTGTGAGTCTTGGTTTCACCATTTATAAAATGAAGGAATTGAACTAAGTGACTTGTAAGATCCCTTTTTAATCTTGGCCTAGAAATCTTTTCACAAATCCAAAAAAATGAACTACCCAATGTTGCTAACCAACCCCCTCCCCAATTCTGTTATTCTAGGCAAGCTCCTGGAATGATGTGCTTGGGCTTGATAGGAACATTTTGGGAGGTAAAAAGCATTTTCTCACCTTCATTCAAAAAGTCGATCGTATTCAAGAAGTGACAGATCCTATAACAACACCAGACTGGAAGGTGACATTAGCAACTCTGTAGGAAGGAAGCAAGCAACAGCAGCAGTTGCAGAGAAAAGTTCCAGTGGGAAAGCATCCCTAATAGTTCAGTCACATATGCTCTCTGTTTGTACCCATTTTAGTGGTATTTCCTGACATCACATATTCCCTGACCCTAAGTGTTCTATATATGTATTCCTCTCCCAGTGGTATGTGGAAATCTACCCCTAGTTCTCTCTCTCTCTCTCTCTCTCTCTCTCTCTCTCTCTCTCTCTCTCTCTCTCTCTTCTCTCTCTCTCTCTCTGTTTCTGAAGGTGACAGTAGATATTCCTTGCTGAGTATTTTGCCATACTCTTTAATTAAGTGTAATTTCCTTTAAACATGTGTGATCTCCAGCTGGTTTTGAAAAAGGATCATTGATAGGAGTGGAAGATATGACCTTTGATTTTGAATAGATGCTAAACCATGAAACCAAAGGTTCCTTTCACTTAGGAAAATTTTCAAGGAGTCCATAACTGAGGGGATCCTGGGTGACACAATTCACTTAATTACCAGATCAATTAGTCTTGAAACACTAGTCATGAGGCATTTTGACACTTGAGAGTGAATACAATAGTTTTTCATTTTTTCGTGGGATTCTAAAAGCTTGATGTCCTTTCTTTTTCTTTCTCATTTCCAAATGTAGAAAAAATTCTCTTACCTATACCTTCCCTGCTCCAATCCCCTAAGGAGAAAAGGGGAACCCTTTTTTAGACTTCTTAGAAATAAAAGTACCCATGAAATCCCATGTTTGCCTGTGAATTCATCTTCTACAAGTTATTCTAATCCTTCCCCAACGATATCTATACCCATATCATTGCTAACTCTAAAATTATGTTAAAGGCAATAATTGCTAAAGTGAATTAGTTCTGAATTAAAAATAGAAAAGTAGGTCTGTACACTAGTTTAGATAAGCAATATATAGCAGAAAATTTGTGCACAGAATAGTTTGCACTGGACAAGCACAAGAACAGAAGCTACTGGCTACTGTTTAATAGATACTTTCTTTGCTAAAATGTGGTAGAAAATAGGGTTTAACCAGCATCTTACATCAAACATAAATTCCAAATGTATAAATTGGCCAAGACAAAATGTCACATCACAAGAATATTATGAAAGAAGGGAAGTTTTTAACACTTCTTAAACTCTAGATAAGGGAAATTTCTTAATCATATGTGGGATGGAGGGAATTGTAGAATACAAAATAGATTATTTTGATTACATAAAAGGTTTCTTGCAAGAACACTATCAATATAATAGAATTAGGGGGGGCGGAGCCAAGATGGCGGAGTAGAAAGACTCACATTTGCTAGCTCCGAATCCACAGCCCATAGATTTCCTGTAAAAAGAACTCCTGACAAATTTTGGAACAGTGGAAGCCGCGCAGAAACACAGTGAAGGAGATTTCTGTTGCAGAGAGCCCTGAAAAACCAACAACAAAGGTACCCTGGACGGGAGCGGAGCCCTGCCCTGCGGAGTGCTCCCCTCCCCCGCCCTGGCCGCACGGCACTGAGAGGAGCGAGCACAGCCCAGCAGGTGTCAGGGACCTGAATCTCCAGCGGCCACGAAGGTCCCCCACCCACAGATGCACAGGTCAGTGAGAGAGACGGGCTGAGAGGGGAGCGGGGTATCTCCGGGACTCAGACCCCCTTGGGAGGCTGCGGCCGCGGCACAGGCCACTCAGCCAGAGGCC